>WWET01000049.1:37391-53254 GCA_011038615.1 Limnodynastes dumerilii
TCCCAAGGTCCAATCCGGAGTTCCAGTCCTGCGTGTCAATCGAGGAACCCCAGCTGCCTCCAGTACCATCTACTCCGGTCCTGCTATCTGCTATCCAGCTGTCAAACACCTACAACGACTACTTTTACCAACTACCACTTGGACTCTCTACCAACCATTGTGTATCCAAGGAACCACTTGGCAACCAAGGACTTTCATTACAGTTCTATCTCTGAAACATTTGCCATGAACTCATATTTTCAGTGACTGTTTATTACGGACTCATACTTTCATCCAATATTCCTGTATGCTTCCTACTGTTATTAAACCCGCTCATTTCCACTTCAAATCAGCGCAGTTGTCTCAGTCCCTGAAACCCGGAACCGATCCCCAACACTCACGAAACGTGACAGTAGCTCTGATTACAGAAGAAATGGGGGTCTGGATCCAGTTGTATATCATTCATTGTAGAAACTACTGAGGAAGAAAGGGATCTACGAGTTACTATTTCATGTACTGTTACAAAGCAATGAGAAAGGTAAGCCATATATTTGGTGGGGGCCAATGTGGTGTACAAAAGAGGTAGCAAGTATAGTAAAAGCAAAAAGATGGCCTTTAGAAATCATAAGAAAAACTGAAAATAATGATGACAGGGAGGAGTATTTTGCAAAGCAAAAGGATGCTAAAAAGGTTATCAAGGCGACAAAGTGTCACTCACCGAGCTCAGCGCCGGAAGCGGATCACGCCGGACCATGCCGGATACTGAGATGGTTAGGTGAGGTCCAAAGTCAGCAGAGGTAGTAGATGCTGTGAGTGGTAGCCCTGGTTGCAGTGATGCAGGTTGTGCTGGGAGCAGTGGTGCAGGTTAGCAGAAGCAATGACAGGGCTAGGGTCATCTGGAACCAGAGAACAGGAACACGGAGCAGGACCGAGAGAGAACCAGGAACCGGACAGGGAAACCCAGACAGGAACCAGACAGCCAGAGCACATGAGAGGACTCACGAATACAACAGCAGGCAGGAAAGCTGTTGCTCTGACATCAGAGTTCTGTCTGAGAAAGCTTTAAGTACACCAGGTGGAAAGGAATGAAGCTACATAATAACCAGCACCTGAGAGATAGCAGAGAGAGAACCAGGAGGTGCAGGGGCAGAGGGAATCATGTAACAGGCAGAAAGTAAACAAAGGTAATGTGCAGTGATTAGAACTATAGGAATCGTGACACAAAGGCACAAACCGAGGAAAAACTGTCCCACTTGGTACAAAAAGGGGACAAAAGCATTATTAGGTTTATAATGCAAGGAGAAAAACTAAAGAGGGTAAAGTAAGTCTCAAAACAGAGAGTGGGAGTCTTGTTGAGGGTGATAGGGCTTTGGCAGATCATCTTAACAAGTATTTCTGTTCAATATTCTCAAAAATAAAAGAGGGGATGGGACCACTTTTAAATAGGAAGACTATTAATACAATGGGGGCAATTACTACTACTTTCGCTGAGGAACAGGTATTAAAAGAACTTTCAAAGCTGAAAGTGGACAAATCAGTGGGACCAGGTGGGATACATCCTAGACTACTAAAAGAGCTTAGAGGGGTGCTGGCAAAACCATTAAATGTCAGTCACTAATTACAGGGGTGATTGTAGAGGACTGGAAAATTTCAAATATCGTCCATCTGCATAAAAGTGGAAGTAGGGAAGAAGCGTCAAACTACTGACCAGTGAGCTTAAGATTTAAAGATAGTTGCATGGGTAAAAATCTTGGTTACAGGATAGACAACATAGGGTTGTAGTAAATGGAATCCCTTCTGGGGATGGTAAGGTAACCAGCGGAGACCCCAGGGTTCTATATTTGGACCAGTGTTGTTTAATATCTTTATTGGTAATATTACCTGTGATATCAAGGGGAAAATATTTCTTTTTGCAGAAAACACACAAATATTTAACAGGGTAGACACGTCAGGAGATTTACACAAAATGAGGGATGATCTAGGTAGATTAGAGGAATGGTCAAGTGTGTGGCAACTGCAATTTAATGCAAAATCATGCAATTGGGGCACAAAAACCCAAAAACTCAATATATCATTAATGGCACTACTTTACAAGGGATCTATAGTGATTATTTCATATGACTTAAAGTTAGCCAAGTGATGTATAAAAGCAAAGAGAAAGTCAGATGTTTGGTTACATAGGGAGAGGAATTAGTAGCAGAAAGAGTGAAGTAGTGATGCCCCTTTATAGATCATTGGTACGACCTCACCTAGAATACTGTGTTCAGTTCTGGAGGCCATATCTGTACAAAGAAAAGCAACTAAATTTGTCACATAACATACCAAGGATGGCTAGAGGAACACATTAGAACAATTTAAACATTCTTGGGATAAATATAAGAATATCCTAAATCTCAAACTAAATTGAGGGTAAATAGGGTCTAGAGTCAGTATAGTTTTAAATAAACAACTGAGCAGACTGGTTGGACCATGTGGTTTTTATCTGCTGTCACTTTCTATGTTTTACTTCCTGGCTACTGTGATCTCCCTCTGGCTGCTGTAGGGTGGCTTAGTGGAGACACCTGCTGTATTGGAAGATTCGATTTGGCCTGGGGCTGTCTCTTTAGGCATCATTGCCTGCAGTTTGGCTTCTCAGAGTTGCCGCAGAGCTGCCAGTTTTGCTGGGGAAGGAGATCTCTGCTGAGGTCTGGTGTTAATTCACCCATGGGTAACTTTGTATTTCTCCTTTTGATGAACTTGGTGTCCTCCCCTGGCAGAATAGCGGCGGGTGACTGGTCTCTACATCTGCTTTAGTCACGTAGATTGCTGGCCTAGGATTGTGCAGGCTGGTGCTTCTTCCCCTTCCCTCAACCCTCCTGGAGGGTATAGCCACAATTTGCTTGAGTTTCCTTAGTAAAAGCTGTGAAGGGGTTGTTATCAAATGTACCTTTATACTTGAGAAATCTGCATTATCACTTTTTGAGGTACCTTTCTGCAAACATTGCTCCTCCGCAGTCGCTGAAGTGGGGTGAGAAATTTCAATATTAATTAACCGAGGCGAAAGTTGCTATTTTATCTTTTTTACAATTGTATCTCTTGCCTTTTCCTGGGTGAGTGTTCTAAGTTATCAACTGACCCTGATTGTAGTGTTTCCTATTGGATCTATAACTAACCTGCTACTTGGGAGCACTACACTGTTTATAGCTGATATACCTTTTACTTTTTAATACCTTATCTCATTCTGCTCCCCATGGAACTGTCAGATTAAGCAACTATAGCCAAATTCGGGGGTAAAATGCATGTCATTTTACAAGCACCCCTCCTCCAGACCCCTTCACTCTGTGTAGGCTTTCAGGATCCCAGCTGTTGATACTGTCCTAGACCCTCTTTCATTGCAGTAGATTCCTTATGTGAAAATCCCTAATGGGCACTATAGGAGAGGTGCAGGTGGGAGGGTAAGGTTTATGAGACTTATAGGTGAATCTCCACCCTAGATGATGGTGTGGCATCCATTCCAGGTCAAATTGCTACTTTAGTGGCTGAGGTTAGCTAGTGCAAACAGAAGTTTACTGACATGGCTTTGTCGCAATAATCTATGATTAGTTGGACTGCCAGAGAGAACTGAAGGAGAGGATCCTATTACATTTTTGGAACATTTGGAGCATACACACAGAGGGCCTGATTCAGAGATACGATTTCCACGGCACTTAGGAGCGTATATTTAGGATCTTAGAAAATTCGCAAAACTGCGCATGCGTAGTAATAGTGCAACGCCATGTACGTAGCGGTTCGGAGCGTAAATCCGCTAAGATCGTAAGTGTGAATCGATCGCAAGCACTTAAGATCTTAAGTGCTGCGAATCTTTAAGATCTTAAGGATTTGCATGGAAATGGGCAGGGGGAGGCAGGGAAATGAGGGAAAGTGGGCGCGGGCTGACACTTGGGATCTTAAATATACGCTACTACGTCACTTAAGATCTCAACTGCCAGCGCAGAGTTTGGGCTAGTCAATGGTGGTCTAAGTTTAAGATCCACCGCTGTTTGCAAGAGGAGTGACTCTTTATGCAGTGGACTGGAACCTGCTAAGATCTTAACCTTAGATGCGTATATTTGCGATCTTTTCGCAATCGCATCTCTGAATCAGCCCCAGAATCCTGTCCAAGACACCCAAACTTACCCCACATGCTTTTATAGTCAAATTTCTCCACTTTGGTTCTTTCCATGATTTGGTCTAAGGGTCAGCTCCAATATGACAAGCAGCCATTTGCGCTATTAATATCCAAAAGTCACAGGCCCAATTTACCAATATTAAGAAAAAGCTTTAAGAGTTACAAATGCCGTATGCAAATCACCCTGCAAGAGATCGTGGATTGGCTGGAGGGACGCTCCACTTATCAGTACTGATAGAACTGATAAATACTTAAATACTCCTGAGTCTAGACCTTTAGAGACTTTCTGTATACTTCTTGGTGGTATTGGACTACTTTATTGGGTGATAAAACCGCACACAGGTGATAATTACATTTGCACACTTAAAAAACTAATCCTAGAGGATCAGTGATGCAAAGATCAAAGAGGGTATCTATGTAGGTCCTCAAATAAAAGAACTGATGCTCGACTGGAGCTTCAGGAGTCTGCTTAGTCAGTCTGAAAAAGCTGCATGGGGGTCTTTTACTGGAACTTGTTAGGGAAACGTACAGCAGAAAACTACAGGGAAATAGTGGACAATCTTTTAAAATCTTACAAGACAAGATGAATTTAACATGTCTTTGAAAGTCCACTTCTTGGGCTCATACCTGGACTTCTTTCCAGCCTATCTTGTGGTAGTCAGCAATGAACTTGGTGAAGAGTTCTACCACATTTCTGCAATGGAAAAGTGGTATCAAGGGGAAGTTGAGTTTAAGTATGTGGGCTGACTACTATTGGTCACTTAAAAGGGATGCTCCTGAGGCAGATCACAGCATAATATGCTATGCATCAATATTTTAATTATGTTAATCATTCACATTGTCAATAAATATATAGTGTTGTAAACCGGAATTGGGTCTCACTCAGAATAGTTATGTGATTGAGTCATTCTAAAGCAATGTTTAAATTCAGCACAGAAAACACGATTAGATTCACTTATTTTAATTTGTGTGATAAAAAATAACAAAGCTTTTGTTGAGCAGTGTAATCAGTCCAAGATTTTGTTCTTTGTTATGCCATCCTTATAGGCAGAGTGTTCATTGGATTGTTGAAACATACCATTCTATTACCGTTCCAATTATTGGACATGTGCATCCCTGCTCTGTTTTTGTACAACAATAAATTAGAGCTTAAGGTCCTTTTTGGGCTACCATCAATAGCCCTATTTGCACAGATGTGTGTGACCAGATCATGACTCAATCTGCTTGATCAAGGCTTCTGACACCTTTCAAATGGGGGTTTTGGGTTTTGTTTGCAAGTGGCTGGGGATTAGAATTACAATATTTAGGACAACATCTCTAGTTTTCCAAACCCGCAGCTTAGTAAATCTGGCCTTTAGTATGGGCATGCTATCGTGTTGCGTATCAATTCAGACTTCAGGAAATTCAGGAAAAGGCAGGGTATTTGGGTCAGAAGTCCCATCAGACAAGTGTGAGGCAAATGGTTAACTGAGCAATTGCATAGGCGATCTGAAGGCAGCAATACTTTGTCTTTGGATCTGGTCATAAATTACTAAAGTATAAAGAAAAGCATAATGTGTCTGTTAAGTTTATGGTAAGCGTGAAATGATCCTGTCCAAAGTAAAACTTGTGTAAAAGCAGAGCAACAACTTATCTTTGTGTTAAGGTGGTTGCAGATCCACCAAACAAGAATTCAATACTAAAGCTCCTGTGTGTTTTTGAATGTCTGTCTTTCAAGTGGCGACATGTCAACCTTTAACATCTTGGCTGCACTTTTCTTTTTATGAAAAATGCATGCTGGTAAAGCAGAAGAGGTGAAAATCTGAGGCTTGAATGAGACGAGCGGAGACTGAGCATTTGCAGAAATTATTTATTTGGATACTCGTGTCTGACCACATCAGACTTGAAATTCATCCAATCCATATGTCTTCCAAAAGAGGCCAAGCGGAGACCGGCCAAGATTGGTAACTCTATAAATATATGTGTTGCAGACACACAGCAAATATAATAATCATTTTCCACACGATCAGTAAGTAGTCTAATACAAGAGCCAAAATATAATTAGTTTTCTTTTTAGATTTTGGTCATTTTTCCCTTAATACTGGTTCTTAGCTGTAGAGTTGGATATGAAATATTTCCATTTCTCTCCTACATCTGTCAGGAAACTGATGTGAATAAAGGATTTTCACAAGGCATATATCCTGTTTGGATGACTTAAACTTCCAAGTTGCTCTGAGCTCACACACTGGGAACCTGGATGACCACATGATGAGAACACTTTGCATGTGTAGGATCAGCATGTTCCTCCTCCTATTAGGCTTTGGCAGTGCAGTTTAATCACTTTTACGTCTCTCGACCTAGCTGTAACCACTGTAACCAGGCACGCTCTCTTATTTGAAACTGGAAGGGGTCGCACAGGGATAATTGAAACACCTTCTTATTTTCCACTTATATTCTTTTATTGTGTAGAGTTTACAAATCATGTTTGGGAGTGTTTGTGTATAAACTATATATTATTATCATTATTATTATTATTAGTAGTAGTATTATTATTTTATTTCCATTTTTTTCCTGATTAGAGTGCAGGTCATAGGCAAACCTGTGGCGCTCCAGTTGTAACTTAGAATGAAATTTACATTTATGAAGCTCCGACTTCTTAAGTGCATCCTTTTAAGAAATTAACTATTACGCATGCGTAGTAGGTCATTTACGCAAGTAGATACTCCCAATAATAATGAAAGACCAGTAGATGCACCCGTTAATATTTTAATGTATACTTAGTAAGTAAAAAGAAATAAAATACTCACAGTTCTGTAGTCCACAATGTTGCCAGGTGACAATCTGGTGTCTGGCTCCTCCTCTTCTCCTCGCTGGGTCAGACGAGCAGCTCCTTCTTCGGGGTTCCTTTGACAAATGACTCATGCCATTGCTGGGGCCCTTTTATAGTCTCTCTTTACTTACTAAGGATACATTAAAATATTAACAGGGGCATTTACTGGTCTTTCATTATTAACGGGGGCATCTACTGGTATTATTAACGTGGGCATCTACTGGTCTTTCATTATTAACGGGGGCATCTACTGGTCTTTCATTATTAATGGGGGCATCTACTGGTCTTTCATTATTAACGGAGGCATCTACTGGTCTTTTATTTAGAACAGGGGCATCTACTGGTCTTTTATTTGGAACGGGGGCAACTATTATTTTATTTGGAATGGAGGCAACTACTTTATGTAAAGACACAACAGGCCATGCAATATTTTATTGACTGTAAAGGGGCACATTATGTATGCGGCTGCCGCTTATGGTACTATAAGGCACAGCATGTCCTGCTAAACATATACATGCTGTGCCTTATAGTACGATATGTGACTGCATGCTAAGGGCTCTTAGCATGCTGCGCTAGATATTTTTAAAGTGTCAAAACACATGTAAAAAGTGTTTTACATGTGTTTTGAAGGCAAAGTGAGTGTTGCATTTCTTAACAGCAGGCACTTTTAAATGGCGCTTTTTCATAGCAAATCGCCCGAGATTTTACTAAGCGACGCTTAGTAAATCCGGCGATTGCTATGTCAAATCAAAGGCAAAAGTCCCGCGACTTTGCCTTTAGTGAATGCGGCGATTGCCTAATCGCTGCACAAGTCACACGATTCTGTAAATGGAGCCCCATATCTCCAAAACTCATTAGATAATAGATTCCACCTGTATTCAGTTAATTATTACATTGCATTACTTAAAATTTGAAAATGCCATTGTTAAATTTTCACAAACAGTGCACAACAGATTAGCAAGAATGTTTAGCTTATTTATATATTATTATTTAAACTAGAAAAAGCAGAGTAAGAACACTAATAAATAGGGGTGAAAAGCGTTTAATTCTTAGGGATATGTGGGTAACTTGATTAGCAATTAAATGTTCTGTGACGACTGTAATTAAATATAACATGAAGAAATTATCTATTTGGAGAGGTTTAAAAGAAATGCCTAAGAACCATGAATCCTGGCATGCATAAGATAGCCAAATTGAGACGGCAGCCTTAACTTAAACCTCCAGGGGGCAAAGCATGTGCTTAACATATTTAACATCTGCCCCCATATTTCTAGAAATATATAGCAATGGAAGTCTGTACACTGTAATATTTCGACAGGACAGAGACCATCTGCTCCGCACTGAGAAGTGTAGGAGGCATGCATTAGTACAAATGGCAAAAGACAGATGTATTTACACCTACTTGGTCAGCACCTTTGAGCAGTGCTGGAAGGAAACACAGCACTTTTTTCTTTCAAAGCAGCTGCTTAACCATGTAATTGTGCCGAGACATGTATGTGGGAACTGCAGCACTGTTCCAAATTATGAATCAAAAAATATATATACACACACACTTTATTTTTATTTTTTCATTCATTATTTATTAACCAGGTTTTTTTTTTTGGTTTTTTTTTAAATGGTGTAAACAGTAACAACACAATAAAAGTCCTCTTTGGTTGAGGTGCATAACATAGTTGCACAATTTGATGTGACACAGCGCTGGTTAATACATGGTATACATGCTTTGGCATTTCAGTTAGCAAAACCTAATACTATTAATACAACATATCTTTGAGAACTAATCCTTAAGAATATTTGAGGGAGAGGGGGCAAGGTCAGAGAGGAGAAGGGGAAGATGATAGGCGATTATTGTAGAAAACCTGTGAGGATAGAAGAGTAACAAAAAACAAAAACCTGCAAGGGATTTGATTCAAGAAGGTAAATGTTATGCATTTTGTGCAAAGTCCTACAATCTCATTAGTAGACCAAAATTAGTGTGACAATGACAAATGTCAGGATTCTGTGAAAACATTAGGAATCGCTAAATGTGCTATATCATTATGCTGCTCATTATTCTTATTATTATTTATATTAGTTCATAGATAAGATTTTTATTTTATTTGTATCCTAAAAATGTACTTGGTAGGAATGGCTTCTTCAAAGTTTAATGTGTACAGTACAGAAAGAATAATTACATTTTCTTTCGTGTGTAAAGACACAAAAACCTGGAAACACATTGAAATGCAGAAGTTATACAGCCTGCTACTATCTGCTTATAACGTGTGTGCGCACACACACACACACACACACACACACACATACACACACACATACACACACACACTGTTTAAAGTAACAATTTTATGTCATATGAAGTTACCCATCTGCTTTAAAGTCATGAGTAACAATGAGTGTTTAAACAATGAGCTATGTTGTGGCAGCAGCATGCCTGCAGTTCTCCAAATCTGCATAACAGCTTTTGAAAAAAGTGTTTATTACAACAACATTTAACAAAAATGAAAGCACAAACTAGTAAGCTGTCCTGCAACAACGGACTGTATCTAGACCTCCCCGCACATTCCGTATACACGAAGGTCTGAAAGTACGCATGTAAGAGGAAAGAGATCTCCCATGTCACTCCCCTCTGACGTGTGGAGATTTGTTAAAATCCATGGCCATAAAGCAACCTTAAGCCACACTGTAGGTGGTTAAAAGGTGAGTGGGAGGAGAGAAAGTTAAAACAATATGTGAAAGAGTTTTGGAAACACATCAGTGATCATTTGAAGGTAAAGTGGAATACAGTCGTAGAGGGAGTGGTATATAGTAGGAATAATAGTGAGTGGGTCGATAGGGGGAAGTGGACCTTGGGAACCAATATTTCCATTTTATGTTAAAGAAATTCTTCAGCATGTATTATATTATTCAATACTATTAAGTAGCAATTAACATTCACTTACCATACAGAAAAAACTGCACCCAAGCAATGCCATCTCATAACCTTTTGAAACTACATTCCATCACAGTTGATAATAATGATCAGTAATTAGGACTGTAGTTTTATTCTTGTGGCTAGATATGCACCTGCAAACCAATTATGATATCCTTCTTTGTGGACATCTTGTTAAAACCTTTTTATATTTTTATTTTATTTATCATTTATTTTTTGTTAAATAAGGTGTCTTGTAAATTGTCTTTGTTTTTGTGAAAGCTATACTACTAGACCCTTGAGGTTGGCGCTACAGCTTTCATCTGATAAGTATGCTTTTTATCTGATATAGTGCATGGAATTATACATTATAAAATGGCTTTAATAGTGATACTTATGTATTCATTTAACCACGTATGTTGTTGAATAATACAAGATTATGACAGAAGATTCCATATATAAAACAAATACATCTGCACACCCAAGAAATTATATTTTGATAGTCTATATCCAAAGTACCATTTTTTCTGAATAACTGGTCTTTTATTTTTGTAGACTTGCATTCACCACTGATACTGTATATAGAATTTATCATCATTACATAGGAATAGCCATATTTAGTCTTATTTATTATATCTAATAATATTGGACCATATCAAGACTTAAGAGAGATTTCACATGGAGTTACTAAAGGCTGCACACAAGAGGCAACACTTCTCTTTCAGGGATGGATTTTAGCAGACTTACGTGTTCATAACCCTTCCTTATATTTTCCACATGGATATCAGTACAGAAGTGCCTAACCCTGCCCAAACTACAATTTAAATACTCCCCCCCACATAATATGTGTATACTCGTACATATACACAGCTGTCACGCCCAAACGTACAGAATTGCATAACATCTTCCGCACGCATGTGCAGAGCGCTCTTGCAACCCGACTTACACACACATACATTTTAAATCAGCTGACGTTATTGGTTCTGCATATGGTCCATGTTTGGGGGAGTGACATGACATCAATAATCAATGCATCTTGCGTTTTGTTTAAATAAAATGACAGTCTACTAATCACTGACAATCTATTGTATGAAGCAACACATTCTTTCCTTAGAAATTGCACTGCAATGTACAGCAGCAAAGAGCCATTTTATGAGAATGTCTAAACAGTTGCATAGATAAAAATGAAATGATGCATTTGAAACTCTATCCATATAAGAAGAGAGAATAAAAGCAGACTGTGAACTCAGGGTTAAGATCTTATCATTTTAATTTGTCCCATCTTATGTACTATTTGTTCCAAACATGCTTAGTATCTGTTTGAAGTTTTCATTTTAGGCACCAGTTAATGTTTTCCAGGATCTTTTAGTTTACAGAAAGGACACAATTTCTTTATATATTTCCACAACTGTTGTTACAAAGAGATTGAAAAACACTGTTGTATTTAACTATCCAAAATGTAATTTGTAAAACTTTTAAGTGTATATGAAGATAGAAACTGCAGTGTATAAACGAAGTAAAATTATATACCTTCTAAGACAAAGGTAATGTGAGCCCGTAGGAATTAATGGAGAACGAGAAAAGAGTAATCTTAATAAAGGAATATGGATTTCTTTTAGGATTCTTTAATTGAAATCAACATATATGTCAGTGGCAAACATGGAAGGGGGGTGGGGGTGTCTTGTTTCCCAGAACAGCTCCTCGCAGATCTGTTGAGGGGAGAATGGAAATGCTGACGGTATCCCCCACAAGAGCGCTCTGTGCGTCACTCCGAAGAGTGAATGGAAATAAAATGCTGCTCAAACTGTACTGCCACCCAGCCAGAAGTGGAGGCTGTTGTAAAGTAAGTGGTGCACTTAAAATGCAGTGCAGTGCCATATACAGACTCTCAATATATCCTAAAAAAATATATAAATAAAATTATGTGCACTACAAAAATGTAATAGGTGTATATATTGTTTGCACCCAAGGTAATTGACATATATTAATAAAAAATTAATTTTAAAAATGTATCAGTTAGCTGCCGTCTGGGGAGATTGTGCACAGCTCCCTTACCATAGGAGAACAATAGTCTCCTCGGGAAACTAGAAAAGGAATTAAGGGTGGAAGACAGACTTGGACCCCATAGCAAGGGGGTGGGCCATGAGTCTGAATAGGTATATGTGTGTGTGATTGACACAAACGTCTGCCAATCACTATAGAAGTGTGTCATGCTAGATAACATATTGGTCCATAGGCCTTGTGTAAATATCAACCAAAGAATAAGGCTGGTAGGTAGATTAAGGGACTAACATTAAAGAGAAAATAATAGTAATTAGTATATTAGTTCCAGCAGAGAACAGAATTAGAATGATAGATTGGAATGTTATTTATAAACAATGCTCAGCACTCATTGGGCCGGATCCTGACCTACGTGCGCCTTATGGGTGCACAAGGTCATTACGGCCATCCTCATAGTGGGAAGTGCATGCCCCGTGCACTCCCCGCTCTCGATAATTAATCTGGCATACGTAACCACTGGCATATGTAATTCTGTTACGTACACCAGCCGGTACGATATTGTAAGTAGGTTGTGCGCATGCGCACAACTTACAGGACAGGGGAATTACGATCTCGGCGATCGGAATTCCCCTGTCGGTCTTAGCTTAGGATCTGCCCCATTGACCCTAATTCTGTTCCTCATGATGTGTTGAACCTATTAGGCAACATGTTGGCCATTGTACCTAATAGGTCCTGGTAAAATCACATAATTAAATTAGAATTTTGGAATAAACCACATTGCAGTAAACAAGGACATCATAATGTAGGTGATGTTTTATTTTAGGTATTCACTGCCAATTGCATGCAATATGCCCACAAATACCATTTTTTATAATTTTTTTTATTCATTCATTTTTATTGGTGTTTACAAAAAGAAGAATAAAAACACAATAAACCCCCAGCTCCACCCCCGGCACACTATTTCTAATACAATTGTAAACACTATCATACGTTCACTCAAAGGTAATGAATGATACATAGTTTGCATTTCAATTCAGCATAAGTAAATATAGTAGATACAATACAGATTTATATTTTTTTATTTGTACCCTAAGGCATTTACCCACATAGAGCAAGGATCATGTGTTTGGGAAAAGGTGGAAAGAAAGCCCCACCCATCTGGTCTGTTTTATAACGTAAGAAGGCAATTAAGCAGGAATTAAGCCAGACGGCAATACTGGGTCACACCACTGTCAGTGCAGTATAATGCATTTCAATTTACTCCTCCAGGGTTATTGTGACTCAGACCATCTCATTCAAATCTAATAGTATTTATGCAGGGCCTTTCTCTGGGTGTACAGATTTCTTTTCTGGATGTGTCATTCACCAAGGCCACCCAGTGCGATATAGTAGAGTGATCGGGCCATCGAAGACCAATTATAATCTTAGCTAATGTGAAAAGATTAAAAATATATCTGCACATAACAATGTTAAAACATTCTTCAACATATACCCCGAATAGTGAGGTTAACGGGTCCAACTGGGAGAGCTCCTCAGCAATGGCCCTAATACACACGCAAACTCTCTCCCAGAATCGGTATATAGGAGGACCACAGTAGATGCCAGAATCCAGCATAAGACTTACTACACTTAGGACACTCAGAAGAGGAGTGCAGGTCAAGCTACTTAAGACTCGGGGTATGATAAACTCTATGCACAATGAAGTAGTACATTTTTTTAAGGCATGCTGTGGCATTTCTAATGCATCCAAAAATGTGTTCCTACACCTCATCCTCCAATGGACTTAAGTCTAATGCCCAGCCACTCCGGATTGAAATTAGCGCATATATGTGATATAGCCTTATGTTAACCCAAATCCTTTAAAAGCAGCTTAGTCTCAGATGACAATCGCAATGAGCGGGCCAGACTGGAACTGCGATGCGAAGGCGTGCCTCTGTTGAAGATACGCAAAGAAACTAGAGGGGGGGGGGAGTGGAACTCCTCTTGCAACTGGGCAATGGATTTTAGCACACCATTGACATACAATTGAACTAATGACTGCAGATGGGAGCGAGACCACATATTATGCACACTAAGTGCTTGGATTTCAGGGTAATTCTTGTTGTGCCATAGAGGCACCTTTGGATCCGTTCCCTTCCCCCCCAGAATCTACCCCACCAGTGACCATATCTCAACTACCTGCTTGACAATAGGGCAAAAAATGTAGCAGTTTTACCCATCAATTGAATTTGTAATGGTGAAAGGTGAGGTTAAGAACGGCAAACTAAACCATGCACCCACCCGAATTCGTCCATGGTATTAGATAAACAAGTTGCGACGCGATGTAATAGTTACGCAGGGAAAGTCCACACACTCTTGGCACAGCATAGTGTTGTTATCTTTATTTTTAGTCCTACACCCTGCCCAAAGGAGGAAAGTAATACGTTAAGGGTTGCAAACACATACCTAAAATATAGACTGGTGAATGTTGTAGCACATAAAGGTACTTAGGTTGAATAATTATTTTTACTAAATTAATCCTTCCAGTTACAGTAGTACAGTAGTATACTACTTCTCTCTTTCTGCTGCTAATTCCTCTGCCTATGCAACCAAGCATCTGACTTGGCTTTCTCATTGCTTTGTTACATCGCTTGACTACCGTTAAGTCACATGAAGTTGGGGAACCTTTTCTCCCTATTAAATCTTTTCCTTGTCTCTGCTCTTTACAATAAATCCCCCTTAACAATAAAATAAGGTACACCTTCTGCTGGCCTGGCAGCTTTCATTTCACTGTTACTTTAACATCAGGTTTAAATGCAGCAAGGGAGCATCATTAAACTGATCCCTAATAATGTCTTATAATAAGAAGAGTCTTTGATTGGGCACAGTACTCAGCTCCTTTTGGTGGCACCCAAGTATCCCCAACCACTTCACCTGCCATTGAATGCATTAGCTACTCCTTTTGTCTTATTGGGAGAGATTTGGGGTGAGTAGTGATCATGGACCTGTATTCAGAAGTTATAGACAAGCTAAATAAATAATTAACTTTCTCTTTAGTCAAATCCATTTGTCAACTCCCTGCCCCCCTTTTAAACGGCCGTTTCTGGAGCAGCAACTGCAATGTTTTATCCTTATAGTGACCCCTTGGTATCTACCTGCCTGCTGAGACTGTAGGGACAATGGCTTAAAATAGGGGTTCTCAACCCTGTCCTCAAGTACCACTAACGGTCCATGTTTTGTAGGTCTCCCTGCAAAACCTGTGGAGCTTTCAAAATGTAACTGTCAGTTATGAGCTCACCTCCAGCAAGGAGATTTAAAAAACTTACACCGTTAGTGGTACTTGAGGACCCCTGTCTTAAAACATTGTGGTGCTGTGATTGGCATCACACTGTAAGCCTCTCTCCCAGCAGTTTCAGGGGGTGACCTTAATCTCCAGTGTCACCTTATTTCTACAGAACATTCAGAGCGCCATGTCCAAATTTCTTTTTGCCATGGCAACTTGATGTCAGGTATTGTATAGTCTAAAATAGGATGTAGGGTGAAAGCTCCAGTGGGCATGATCAAATACCTGCTGTGAAATATGGCATTTCTTAAATATCTGATATAGAAGTAATATTGAATCAAAGTCAGAAAGTCAGAGCAAAATAGGGGAAACATTTTAACTGGGCAAAACCAAGTTGCATTTTGAGGGGAGCCAAATAAATTTTATTCTTTGCATGCAGCCAGTGGCAAATGAAAGGGGTGTTTCCAATGCGTTAAAAACATGTGGGATATATTAGCGGTATTGGCACACTACATAAAGTGTATGCAGCAATATATAAGGGGTCTAGTTATGGCACATTCTATAATATAGGTGGTTTATATTAGGTTTTGAGAATGGCACAGTTTATACAGTATATAGTATGCTATTCCTAGACCCATAATATATCCCATTTATATATTTTGTGTGAGACAGTGTTTCCTCCTCTGTGATGGGATTCTTCCTGTGTGACAGGCATGCCACTTTTTTTTTTTTTTTTTTCACAACAGGGGAGCCACCCCCC
>WWET01000049.1:60514-71683 GCA_011038615.1 Limnodynastes dumerilii
AATATCCCGGGTCTGTGAACCCGGGATATTGCCGGGGTGGTGATGTGAAAGGGGTATTAGTAACACAAACTAACCTTGGTTGAAAGTATCCAAGTTAGCAAATGTAAAAGAAGTTGTATGTTATTGTTAATATGGAGTGATAGTTTGTGGATAATATGGGCTATTAATCACAAAGTAGCCAAAGGTATACAGACAATACATCTTACGTATATCTATATTAGCTTTTTTGCGTCATATTGATTTGGTCTCCCTTTTCTGGTATAACAGCCTTAAGTCTTCTGGGAAATAATGCACTATTTTTTATTTATTTGTTACATGAACACAGTGATTCATGTCTTTTCAGCCACAAGAACATAAGTGAGAAAGAGTACTGCTCACAGTGAGTGTTCTGATTTGCCTCAAAGATGTTCATCTGAACGGGATGCAGACAAGTAGACAGTGGGTCAGAAACAGACCTCTGAGTTTTTGCCTATTACTTTATGGATGATCAATACTATTACTTGTGATTGACTAGGCAATACAGTCAGTGTGCCGAAATATCCAAACACACTATTGCATTGAGTCTTACCTTCTGCAGCCCTATTCACACCCTATATTTGTGAAGGCAACCAAAGTCAAAAGTGGTTGGTGACTCTTGTGGGAGCATTAGTGAAAAGTCATATTTTACATTCTTGTAAATGGTCTGCACTTTGTTCCTTGTAACCGCTGTCATACGCACACGTATGTATGGGCTAGACGAATTTACGCTGCTAAGCACGCCCATACTGTACACTTTAAAAACAACCCCCCGCCTACTTCACGTATTTCATACTTACTTTGGACGCACATAAAATTGGCACGCCCACACGTAAGTATTTACGTGACACATACGTGAATGGCCAATATGTTCACAATTACGCTACGCTATTGAGCTTATTTTCTATGGTGCGCATGCGCAGTACTTACAAATACGCAATTTTACGTCTCCGCCGTGCGTAAATTTGCTCCAAAGCGTTGTTCTGGATCAGACCCAATAATAGTAATATGTGTATATAATACAATACTGATAACATAATAGGCTAATTAATAAAATTTTGATTGACTTATTCTTTATATAAGCTAAACATAGATTAGAAATATCATTGAAGATAAGACCAACACAATCAAGTTTTATTAAAAATTTTAATGTATTTTTTTATTTCTTTAACTATTGTATTTAAGTAAAAACAATTTACCTGCCTTGATATTAATTGATAGTGTTGAGTTAAGCTTTGAGATCAATTGTTTTACCATCAACATTTGAGAAATGATTGGTATATATTATAATGTAGGTATTCTTTCAGCCCTGTGATATTTATTTTTCTTCTAAAATTTTAATACACACACAACCACTGACTACCCAGAGTGCATTTGCATGTTATGACCTTCTGTCTCATTAAGTTTTTGGAAATAACTGCACACAAAGAATCAGTGTTAGTAAATATAAATTCAAGAATAGAACAAAATGAAGGTCGAACTTCCATGGCCGCAAGGAAGCAGTAGCAATATTTTCTTCAAGGTACCCCAGGAAGAAACAGGAAGTTTATTTGTGTCCTATGAGACGGTACAAATATTGTTTCTCCTAACATCAAACATTAACTTTCTTAATTTTTATAGAGAACAATCTGAAATAGATAGAAAACCAGGTCAGAATTTTATGCTCTTTCAAATTTGTAAACTAAATAATATACCAACAATCAAACTTTTAATTACTTACTCTACCATGTATTGATAATTGTTTTCTAGTTAAACTGGACTGTGTTCAGAAACCCACTATTCAGAGGCGGTACTACCATTGGTGCAGCGGCACCGGGGCCCATGCTGATACAAGGGCCCACAGCCGCCATCACCACACCGCCGAAGCTCCCCACCAGGTTACCAGGGATGTCATCAGGACCAAAGGATATTTTTTGCACCTGGGCCCAAACTCGCTAGTTCCGCCGCTGCCACTATTATATAAGAATATAACAACAGTGGGCTAGATCCGTGCTACCAATTTTTCCCTTATTTCAATCTTTTTGGGGGCACTTATTTGCACTGCTCATATGTGTATATCTATACTATCTGATGAGAACACATCCAGGTTTAAGAAGTGTATATGTCCCCCCTTAATGCTTTCCAATCTAGTCGTTGTGGATTTGTGCACACTTATGTAGTGTCATGATAATATGAGGCATTGGCCTTACCTTTGCATCTGATATTGCAAAGTGGCTATAGTGTGACCCCTAAACTACTCATTCCATGAATTAAGTTATGTTCGTTGTCTAGTGGAGGCCATGATGCCATTGCCCATTGAGAAGACTCTTTGCGATATATGCCAAGCAAACAAAATATATCATGTGGAAAACAAATTAGAAATATATATTTGTTTTAAAGATGATTTTAAATAGAGAAAATAATAATAATAAATATCGTGAGGGAAGAAAATCAAATTTTATTTTTTATTGTTTTATGTTTGCAAATTGTTTATGTCCCATAGTTTTCACTTAATGCTCTCATATAATGTTATCTAGTTTTATCCCCTTTGCAGAATATTCAGCAGTTATACAGTATGGATCTTAGTCATTATCAGTTCTTACATTTCCATAAACCTAACATACAAATAAAATATTGTAGAAAGAGTTACATCTTAAACTCAAAGGAAGGAAGCAGCATTCTTCTGACACTGCAGTAGATAAATGTCTTTTATTCTCTTAACATATGAATAGGCCAGTGATGGCTAGCCTGTGACACTCCAGGTGTTGTGAAACTATAAGTCCCAGCATGCCTTGACTGCAAATGAATAGCGGATACCTGACAAAGCATGATGGGAAGTGTAGTTTCACAACACCTGGAGTGTCACAGGTAAGCCATCACTGGAATAGGCTGATAGAATAGGACAGACAAACATAATGACGACAAATATGGGGGTAAGCCCTAAGACTTCACTGAGGAACTTAATAACTTTGATCAGCCTTGAAGGTCATTTAAGTTGGAGAGGCTAGGTGTCAGCAGGGTGGGATTAGGATTGGAAGTATATTGTGGGGTGGTTTTGAATTTGAGCCAGTAGAACTAGGTAGTAGCCCTATATTTTTGTCAGTCTTGTCATTAAGTCTTTTATGTAGTGAAGTTTATATCTTTGCATTTTGAGTTTCATAAGTCAAGTATCCTGTACTGTTTTATCATTTTGTGACAATTTAACTACTTAGTTGCGATTTAATAACTTGATAGTGTTTAAGAAAAATAAATATACCCAACAATCATTTTATACACTGGTACATATTACATGGCAAGACCAATAATAAGGCATGTGCTTTAATATTCAAGACATTCTTATTAATACAGACCGATGAGTATAAATGTTAGACTACTATTATTTTCATCAGTAGCAGTGTGTAAATCTGCAAGTATGCTGAAAGTCCTTAAATTGACCCCTCACACAATACCCCCTTGAAGCTATTTTTAGAAATGATGGCCAACCTGTCTTTTGATTTTAGCATTGGGTATAATTTACAAAGTGTTGACAGTTTAAAGGGGAGTAAAGCGCAAGAGGTCACAGGCAGAACAAGGCTGCTTCATAAGTTCATAATACAGAACATAAGCATTGTGTGCACACAGATGAAACACTTTAACCTGTCTGAGTAGAAATGCTGAAACCACTAAAATGATGATGGTAAAACTTTCATTTTAGTTACAAAACAATTACTAATGTAATAATGCTAAATTTACAAATGGAACATTTATAACAACCTTTCGTTATTTAAGCACTGTCTTAATCAAATCAAATACAATAACTTGTTTTTTTCCCCCATACTCTTCACTTGGACTAATGGACTAAAGCTAAACAGTACCCGTGTTTGAAATCTACCATTGCCCAACACATTTATAGAAAACCTCTTCTCTCAATTGTATGCTAGGAAAATAATGCTAGAGCAGCTGAGAAAGTGGATGCTGTTTGTTGATTCCGACTGCTACATCGTATATATGACCGGACCTGCTTGCTTATGCATGTGCTATGCAGATGGAAGCCCTAGCTTTTTAGTTTCACTTGCAAATTATGAAATAATTATAAAAAAAAAAGTTTATCGCCTAATATGACACAATACTTGAATTGTACCTGCTGACACCTAGCCTCTCCAACTCAAATGATTGTTAAGGCTTACACCCATTTTACTAGAATAGGCTAGAGAAGACATGTTTAAACAATATAGTGGCTTTTGATTTTGATATGTCTCATTAAATGTTGTATTTTATGGCTTACAACACCCAGCTAACATGCGCAAAATTTTGGCATAGAACAGTGCAGTTCTAATGAGGAAATCTTGGAGTTCCACTTCTCTTGAATAATAATCTGTGATTCTTTCAAAGAATTCTCTTTCCACTGAATATAAATGCAATTTCCACGGTATTATTAATATGAACAACTTACAAACTTTACCATACATAGTTTTGTTCTAAATTGGCCTCCTAATATCTCGACTTAAAAACATAAATTTTAGTAAAAATAAATAATTGTACATTTACTTATTTTGAGGCACCAGGATTCGAGAAAGTGGTTAACTAAAGAAGTTTCTCCATTTACTTGTGTATATTGTACTATTCTATTTAGCTATTTCTCAACTGGATCCCATCTTATAAAATATGGATATTTTTGGGCAAGCAGCAGACTTCCTGCACAGATCTGGATCCAGAGTTAGACATTGGAAGTCTATCTGGCGGGATGGGTGGGAAGTACACGGGGTGTATGCTACAGAGGAAGGTGGATTTATGTAAATGTTACAGTGTAGGTGGGTTTATACCATTATACAGTCAGTAGTGGAACTGAGCCCTCATGAGGCAGTTGCTGTCCATGCTGGTTTTTAGCTAAGGACTCCGATATAGAGATATTGTAATGTCTTTAAACACCTGTAGAGTATAGTCCTGTTGAATCCAACCACTAAAACAGTCAGCACTGGTAAGGACTACATTACTCTAATCAAGTGTCACTTCACAAATATCCAGTGTGTGCACTATATTAACATAACAGAACTGTTTCCTTGATCGAATACAACCAATCAGAAGTATTTTAGGCTCGGGTAATTAATTTTCTTCACAGTACACATTGTGACCACTCTGTGGACAATTACCCTCTTACCACAAATCATCAAGTTGCCTGAAAGAACAGCTATGTATCGTGTTGATCTGCACAACGTCATTGTGCTGCCCTTGGAGCTCTTAGCGCAGCATCAGTGGGGATCCGTTATCCTGCTTTGCTTGCGAGCACTTGGGAGACCACTACCTTTGTTCACACAAGGGCTGATCTAGAGTTTGAGAGTAAGGGCAAAACAGGTACAAGTATACAGCTTGGCTAAATCATTTTGAAATGTACTGGGTACTAATTAGTGCAGGGAAAATACTTTACTTTTGCACATAGAACTCAAATACTGCATAGCTTTATGTGTAATCTGTAAATTAGAGTTGAGCTAAGCTCTCTCAATTCTAAATCTGTTTTTACAGTTTAATTTTCCCTCCCTTTGCATTTTAACATGGTTTTGTTCAGGTCTGCACCTAAAAAAAGGAGTAAGTGTAAGTACAGTTCTGGGTCAGAAACACAGAGCTCCATTCTGAGGCCCCACCTTAATATTTACGATCTGCCGACGTAAACTTGTCTGGAATAAAAAGAGTACAGCTTTGTGGATCTATATACGTACATTAAACGTGGCACTTTCCCATAAACTGAATTTTTGTTTAAATCTCCACCCACTTTCCCATAAGCCCGACCCTTTTTGCGAACCTTGTAACACTCCCGCCAAATAAGTGATAGCTGGAAGTTATGTAAACATATTGTACCACTGCCAGAAAAACATACTTAACAACTTAACATTTTTATTTGAGCACAAACTCTTGACATACACAGAAGAGACATCCAGAATGGATCTGTCTGCCCAATAACTTAGTTTTAATGGTGGTTAAACATTCAAACTAAGCAGTTATTGATCATTAATGTTATATACAAATGTACTATGGTTTTATTGTTCCTCTTTTATACAAATGTTTAAGTACTCAAAGCAAAGCCACATTTTTATTTGTATGAAAAAGTGCAATTTCATTGTTCTTCTGAAATAACTAATTCCTGTTCATGACAAACACTTAAATCTCCACTTTCTAAATTACATATCCATTACCTTGAATAGGAAAGAAAAGACCAGAGAATTCATAATTTAATATAGTGTTCCAATGGAAACATTCCAAAATGAAATGCATTTTATGAACCCATCTACCCTTTTAATGCCGTGGTGTGTCCCAACACTCGGCTGACACATGAGCATGTAACAATGATTGATTACATGGAACACCTCAGCATCATTGTGTGATGATTCATAATGCTTTTATATCCTGTCTTGTAAACATTCCTGGTTATTCCAGACCAAGTATTATGTTGATCTCATGCCAAAATGGGTAAGTTTAGCCCTTAAAAGATTACCATAGCACATTACATTAACAAATCACTTCTTAGTAGCTGCTGCTTTTCAACCACTTCAGTGCTACAACAGATCAATATTGTATTGTGTTTTAGTGTTGCTTAAAAAAAATGGATGTTGTCACTACAGGATTTAAAGTATTACCTATATAGATTAGTAAGTGTGTGCAGTATGTTGCCAAGCAAACCACAACTGAGGGAATGGCCTTATGAGCAATAGAAAGATTTCTGTTATAAAGGTATAACTTCCTATAGCCCAGCCCAGACAGTGGTTCGCATACCACCATGGCCCATAACAAAGGTCTTTTTTAATGTTATTTGTTAGGGCTTTATATGTCCCATAATAAAAACTCCCCCACTCCATCCATCCATCCCTTAACTTACATTTTTTCTTATTCTCCTTCATCTTGGTGACTGCACACAGTGCCTGACTGCACTGTGCTCTCCCCTCTTTGCTTGTCCCTAGGTGCAGAATGCTTTGGAAGCTGGGACCGGCGCAACAGAGGGAGAAAGCCTCCACAGGCTTGAACCCCTCTCCTGAAGTTTATCCCTCTCTCTCAGGAGTCCAGGAGACTCAGCAATAATACAGGATTCTCCTGGATGTTCTAGGAGAGTTGGAAAGTATATATTACTTTTGGGTGTGGGTCTGTGATTAGAATGGCCTTTTTCAAAAGGGCCATTTTATACAAGCCAGTTTCGAACTGGCTGTCAAACCGATTGCTCCTGCCTCGCAGAGGAGAAACAATTGATCATCTCCAGGACGAAGTCGCAGCGACAAATGGTAAGTAAACCTGACCCTGACCCTCTCCTCCCCACAGCCTGATCCTAAGATTTCTTTCCCCACTGCCTGATCGTAAGACTCCCTTTTCGGCAGCCTGACTTTAAGACTTTCTTCCCCGCAGCTTGACCCTAAGAATACTCATTCCCACAGCCTAACCCCAGGACCCCCTTCCCACACCTCCCCTCAGCCTAACTCTAACCCTAACCCTCTCCTCTCTGCAGCCTGACCCTAAGACTCCCTTCCCCCCGCAGCCTAACCCTAAGACTCCCCTGGTACACGTAACTGTTCGGTCTGGTGAGGCGGGTCTGTGGTGGTGGTTTCAGAAATAATGAATGGGTAACTATTACGAAAATAAATTTGGCATACTTACCCATTCATTAGTAAAACTTAGTAAAAGTACTAATATTTATATTATTTAAATATTGTGGTACAAGCTGCTCCACTAGCACAGTGCAGTCGAATGCAGACACAGGCAGATGGGCAATAGTGCGCCCCTTTTTCTTTGCCTGCTCACTGTTCTAACCGCTGCCCTTCCATCTGAGAAACAAACGGAAGCAGCTGTGGATCAGCCCCTGTGTTACTATCTATGGGCTTGATCTAGACTTAAGTAAGTGAAATTAGTTACTCCTGGGCTAAACCATTACAAGTTATTTAGGCTTGGGATAGGAAACATCCAGTTGCAGTCCCCGGTTAGAATGTCCCATTTCCAAAATAGGGACATCTGAAAGTTCCTTTTCGGATGTCCCTATTTTGAATACTTACCAATTTCAATTTTTTTTTCAGAATGGGCGGGTATGTCGATCGGCATACTTCACCCATTCACATTTGCAAATTCTGCCGCCGCTGATATCCCTCCACCGCTGATATCCCTCCGCTGCTGCTATCACCAGACCAAGGGAAAGATGAGTAACCTCTCTGTACGGGGTAGGGAAGGTTAGGGTCAGGCTGCAGGGGAGGGAGGGTTAGGGTTAGGCTGCCAGGAAAGGATGGTTAGTGTTAGGGTAGTGAGAGGGGAGGGTTAGGGTTAGAATTTGGGAAAGAAGTGGGGGACTATTTTTACTTACTTTTCGGAGCACCGAAAGCTCAGTGCTCCGTGAATTGTTATGCCTCATCGAGGCATATGAAATTCGAAATCCCAATCGAAACTATATATCATAGTTTATACCTTCCGCAATGTCTTGGAGGCCCCTGGCAGATATTTTAAACTGCTGCAACACATGTAGAATAGGTTTTCTGAACACTCAGCCCATATTCCCCACATAAATCAGAATAAAAGTGTCATTTGGTAGGACAATCCCTTCAGATTAGCACTGAGAGTAATGCATAAACTGTCAAATCATTTATTAAACATTAGTGGTCTGATCCAGAATTGGGAGTAACAGCTAGAAAAGAAACAAATCTGCACCTTGGCAAAACCATGTTGAACTACAGAGGGATGCAGATTTATAACGTGTAACGAAGATAAGTTGAGAAACAGTGTTTATGGGCCGTATGCAGAGCTCCGCATATACGCATTCTATGTTGCAATAAGTAACATAGATTACGTTACAGAATTACTACGCATGCGCAGTAGAACACATTGGGAGCTCTGCATACGGCCCTTTGTAGCTAAATGAAAGCTTCAAAATAAAGCTGTTCAGTATTTGTGTGCAATATATATATCAGACAGTCATTTCCCATTATGAAATTCTTTTTTTAATTATTTTGCACCCATCACATTGCAACATGGTTGATTTGCACCTTTTTTGTACAGTTGCTCCTGGATCAGTCTTTATGCTATTATGTAGCATTTTAGTTGTCCGAAGACATTTGAGTGTAGAACCATTATTATTTTGCATGCATGTAGTATGACTTGTTCTCTCAACAATCTCTGCTGTATTTAGTGCCATGCATTTTGGTTATTTTGTGTATTTACTAAAACTTATTATCCGTAATATGTTCACATGTAGAATTTATTGCTTAAATTTAACATTAATTTGCATTTTTTTTTTATATTAACTGTTTATATTAAATATATAACCTAAACACAAATAGAAGGAATGTATAAATGAATTATATTCCAGAAAGAAAAGCAGACTGGGAATACATATATCATTGTCATGAAAGCATTTTGTATTTAATTTCATAATGTCATTTGTTAATTTTGTTAAATGTATATGTGTTTGTTTTCACTAATGGGGAAAAATTTTATTGCAATAGTCAATTATTATAATTTTTTTTATTCTCTAAAGCAAAGCAAAACCAGCGCCACAGATTTCCCCAAGTAAGTCGACAGGAGGAGAGTTTTGCGTAGCTGCTGTTTTTGGCTCTTCAAGATCCTGGTTTGCCAGCAACCAAGGCATTAAAAGGGAAAAAGGTAAGCCAAGTACTTATGTCATATATGGTTCAATATACTGTAGAAAACAAACTTATATATGTTGTCTGATAACTGCTAATGTTACAATAATAGTAGACAAAAAAAACCTTTATTAAGAAGATTACTTATATACCAGCGGTTGGGGGCAAACTCAGTAATGAATAAGAGTAACACACATTAAAAGTGGTTAGAGGGTCCAGATCACAACTACATCTACAATCTATAGGAAAATAAGCTTTTGATTAGATTTGCCACTTGTTTGAGAAAGAAGGTCTATATGGTGCCAGGCTCTATTTTTTTTTAATCATAAGCAAGGAATGTGACTTTCGGTGCTCTGTACTTAAAACATGAAGTGCAATCTATTGCTAAAAAAGAGAACAGGATTCGGACTGAAATCCTCCAAAAGGAGAAGGGCTCCTATTATTCCCATCACCCTGCAACCATTAAAGATTACTGAGTGGAGCAGCGTCAGTAAGTCCCCTTTGATAAAGCTAGAGGGACCCAAATCTTGTCCCTGGGTTCCCCCAAAGGATCACCCAGGACGCGAGATCTATGCCTTTCATGCAGTTGGAGAAGCAGCAGTGGGGTGGGCGTTAGAAACCAGAGGGCCACACGGCGTTTAAAATCCTTGCGGTTAAAATACCGCCACGAGTTTCCCGACACTGAAAATCCCAGCATGTAAAAAATCCTGGCGCATAAAATTCCCGACAATTTAAAATACCTACACGAATAAAATACCTACACTGAAAATCCCAACATGTAAAATATCCTGGTGCAAAAAATTACCGACAATTTAAAATACCTACACACTGAAAATCCAGGCAAGTAAAAAATAGCTACTTACTGAAAATCCCGGCAAGTAAAAAATAGCTACACACTGAAAATCCCAACAAGTAAAAAATACCTACACACTGAAAATCCCGGCAAGTAAAAAATAGCTACACACTGAAAATCCCGGCAAGTAAAAAATACCGTAAAGCAACACCCGACTTCACAGAACAACAACGCGGCGCCGGCAGGGCATGCTGATGCTTGTAGTGCTACAAGCATCAGCATGCCCAAGGATGCCAGGGCATGCTGGCCAGCATGCCCTGTCATCCTGTGCCCGCAGCGGCATCTCAATGTCCCCATTAGACCTCTGGATTTTGATTAAATACCCCAACAATTCTAAAATAATTGTCATGAAATACACAAAAATATTAAATCTAACACGCTAATCAAAACCCCGATAATTTCCAAAAAACTGTTATTAAATACACAAAAATATAACTTGCCAGGATTTTCAGTGTGTAGGCATTTTAAATTGTCAGTAATTTTTTGCACAGTGATTTTTTATGTGCCGGGATTTTCAGTGTAGGTATTTTATTTGTGTAGGTATTTTAAATTGTCAGGAATTTTATGCGCCAGGATTTTTTTTTATTATTTAAACTGTTTATATTGAGTTTTACAACAGTATAAAGAATACAGCAGTAACATGGTAATAAGGTTGACAATAAATCGCCTATTTTTATATTTTTGATTAATCAGAGAATAAAATAATCAACAGGCATCTAATTGTTTCCATTAGTAGTTTTT
>WWET01000049.1:71733-87605 GCA_011038615.1 Limnodynastes dumerilii
GATTCAGAATAAACATATTTATAAATAAAGGGAAAGAAGAAGAGAGAAGAAAAGACAGAGTAAAGTAAAGAATTAGGAATAAGGAATAATGGGGAGGAGAGGAGATGTGTACCATGTTTGTCAGAAGTGTAAAAATTACATTTAAATTAATTGGCTAGTAATTGGATTTGTGTTGAGTACCATAAATTTTTTTCAAAAGAGAATATTCAGATGTGTTCTAAGTCATCTAGACCTCTTTTTTATTTCTTTTTTTTTTAAATAAATAGAAGCTAAGAAATAGAAGCATCTATATTGTTTCATCATTAGAGCATGTATTACTTGAGAATATAAAATAATAGCAGCAACTGCCATCTAGATAAACCACAAATGTCTTTGAACTTCTCTACCTTATGCTGTAATTTTAAGTTTTAAGGGATTTTTTACGTGCCGGGAGGTATTTTAACCACAGGGATTTTAAGCTCCGGGATTTCCTACCGCACCCGGCCACACAACCCTCCCTTAGATCTTAGGAACTCAGAGCCCATATGGGAAACCAAACCCTTCAATCCAGTGAAAAAGTGACACAAAAGTGTACTTCAGGCACCTCTGGTTCGTCACTCCGGAGGCACTTATTTCCTTGCCTTCAAAGCATCCTAAGTCATCTGCCTAGAGGACCAAAGCATCAATGCCTATCAGAGAGGCTGCCACCCTCTCCTCAAAAACAGATACTAGACTTGATCTTAGCCGAAAGGCGATAGTTTGTGCTATGCTCTATAAACCAGATCCAGACTTGCAATTCTGCAGAGCTGTGAATATATTGGCAGTGGAGATCTGATGCTAAACCCTAGCTGTATTCAGCCTTTGATACTGTTGAGGGAGGAACATTCCCCTTGCTCCTATGGACATATGATTTGAGGACCTTACCTTAAAATTTTGCACTGCCCTCACTTCAGATTGAGACAGTGTGGAAGACTGAATAGTATGGAGGGTGCGTAGCATTTTCTTTCTGTACAATCTACATATTTCCCCCTTTCCCACAAAGCAGCAGCTCTTTTTGCTTTCTGACCTACACCAAATTGCTGTTGGAAATGGTCGCAAGAGGATTCATCTTGGAAATGTAGTATTTAGTGTATGCTGTTAACAAACAGTGGGTATTTCTTGTTCCTAGTGATTAGAAAGCACCCACTTTTTTTGTAGGTGTAGATACCATAACAGCAGGCATTTTACTTGAGGTTTAGCAAAGATATATGACACAAACACACAACTGGTCCACACATTTGATAGCTATGAAGACTTTATGAAGCCCTAGGGCCAACAGTTAACTGCATTTTAAACTTTTAAACAGTTATAAATACATGTTAGACTTGTCACTGGATTGAACTACGTATTAGTTGTGCATCAGATATGGGTCATATTAGACGTTTTAGCAGGTACATAACTACCACTTTTTGGGCCCCATGTCAAAATTTTTAAAAAGGCCCCCACCTCACTCCGTGGGGCTCTATGATGTTAAGTTTAATTCATCACAGTAGTGTAAACAGTACATAGCAGGCGCAACAGTGATTTTTGTATATCATATCGCAGTAGGACCAACAGATCATAATATGGCCTTGCTTTAGTGTTGTATAAGAATTTTACTCCTAGATATAGATATAAAGTATAAGGGAATATTGTTAACACAATTAAGTATAAATGAAGAAATGATGGGACATTTAGGCTATATAGGGCTCTATATTCCTCCCTATTTTTAAGGCTCTATATTAAATGAAGATCTGTTATGGAGGGAAGGGAGTGTAACGGCCTGTTAATGGAGATATCTTTATAATGGGACATACAAAGCCCAAATATAGCCAACAATTGGTTTAGGGAGGAATAAAGAGCTTTATTTGGCATATAATCAATATTACCATGGGGCATATAAAACTATTAGGAGTGATATCAGAGGATAAAATAAAGAACTTTATTAAGGGATATATACCAACTATATGCCCACATATAATGGACTTTTTTTTTCTTAATTGTGCTGAAATGATATTGATTTTTAATGTGCTATAGCAGAATCTGAGTCTGTAACCATGTCATAGTAAGGTGTATCACAATGGTTTAGAAAAGGGAAAAATGAATGTCAATATAGTTGATGTAGTTTATTGCAAATTTGCATATTTCAGCCATTTTTTATTTTATTCTACCATTTTCATTGCACTTTCCTAATAGGTGTTTCACTTTGCCTTGTACTGATGCATTGCTATAAGTTGTAGGCCCCAATTCATTTCAACATGATGTTGCCTTTTGGACGCAATGTGGCCTAACTTGCATACAAATTAGGCAACATTGTTCCCAACTGCAACATCGTGCATTTTAACTGAAGTACTTTTGGGCGTTATGTTGGACCAAAACTCCCACATCGCATCTTAACCGCTAACCGTGTAAAAATAATAATGGCGGGCACAAAAAAAGTATTAAATTACTGAACATAATGGGGATGTTATAGCCCTCCCTGCCATGTAGCAGCCAAAATCGCACATAGAAGTCTATTAATAAATAAAAAACAAACAAAAATGAATACATCACTTACTGCAATACAGGCCGACGCAAGCCCAGACTGCCATAAAAAGCTTTGACATGCATAATAAGTTATTATTATTATTATTATTTTTATTATTATGTTTTTATAGAGTGAGTTTTTTTTATTTAGTTTCTTTTTCTTTATTTTTTTTAAATAGGTATTTGTAGCCACAGTGCAATCAGTTGGCCAAAAATTCCTTAAATACAACTTCGTCCAGATCACACAGTGTCTGTTTACCATGCGGTGTGGTCAATTTAAGACTCTCAATTGAATTGGGTAATGTTGCCCTGTCCTATTGGGTGCAATATTCACATTGGGTCTGATTCAGACTTAATAACGACTTAATCATGCAGCGTGCGTAAATCTGGGTGTGGTAACCCACTGGGCATGTGCGTGGCAGATGTAACTCTGATCGTACGTAACTTGTATGTAACTCCATATAATAGGGCGTGCCATCCCTGCGCAAGATATAAATTAAGCATTGTGGCCAGAGGGAACTATTTAAATTGTACAGTATGGGCTGAGTTTGGCACTTCCATATGGCAAGGCATTACTTACGCACAGAGATACGCAAGGAAAAGTTAAGGCAGGGTTCTAAACACGTAAGTCAGAACACGTGAGAGGGGAGTGCCCAGTGGAGTGCATTATCTTTAGTAGTGTGTAATGTAGGTATGCTTGCTTATGTAAAACAATCAGGTCTGGATCAGGCCCCTTTGCCCCCAATAGGACAACAACTCTAATCGGGGCCAGAGTGTCAGTTTTATTACATTTTCAGAAAGTACTGTAACAGGCTACTGGATATAACTGTATTTGGAAAAAAAAATGTATACTTTGTTTTAGCTGCATTGTTCTGCAGATATAGTTGTTGTCCTTTGCTAGCAGTTCACGACAGATGTGTCTGATTTTTTCAGTGATTTGTGTCCTAGCCATATGTCCTTTGCTGTGATCAGAATGTAAATGTAATTGTTTCTGACTGCCCTGTATGTCTATCAGCAAAAGAGTCAGGTCTAAACATAGATCAACATATGTTGGTCTGACTCACTCAGTGGCTCTATGAGGCTGTGCAGTGTTAGAAATCCAGGACTGCCATTGTGCTTTTTAGTTATTGATATAATATGAAACATGCCTTTGAGACCTACTGGCAACAAATGCAGTGGTGTCTGCAATAGAGTGTGTATTGCGATTGCAACTTACAAAAAAAATAAAAAAAATACAGCATTATTATAATACTGTTTCATATAGCCGGAACATACAAAGTGCTATACAATCAAAGAACATTTTTCAGTTCCTTCTTAAATGGATCAATGCATTTTCACTGCAGTATTTTGAGATGCATCACAGAATGTGTGAGTCTCATACAGATAGCACCACTGTACCCATTTTCCCCCTTTTATAAAGTTTAATATAATAAGTATTTTTATGTATGAGAACTACACAATACACAAAATGAAGGATGGGGACATAAATAAAAAAAATAACGTGCAGAATTGCAGTATTAAAACTGAAATAAAATATAACCATTCCATCTTGCTATATACAGAATTATAAATTATGGTGAACATCCAAAAAGAGACAAGTGGTGTAGAACCTGGGGAGACAGTTGTGTGGGACTTAAGATTGTCATGAGCTAGAGGACTGGTGAGCATGTTGTCCCTTCAAGCTCTCCATTTTTTGTATAAAGCTGTGATAAAACTCTTATTTCTGGGCAATAGCTGCTCTGGTGGTGATTATCATGCGGCCTAGTATAAACCAGCCATGTTTGAGAACAGGTAAAGAGCACTTGAATAGGGGCAGCCTTCGGTGGGTCTATTAGGACAGGGAGCCTTTCCGCATGCACCGTACAATTTGCTCTGTTCCAACACTAATTTGCTTTGTTTCGGTAGCAGCAGTTTATAACATATGACCGGTTCTATCATCATTGCACTATCGATTTGGCAGTAATAATGTCTAATATATGACTGGCGCATATTTGGAATAAAGCATTTTTTTTATTTTTTTTCATTTGTTTGTCTGGGGTTATTTTATTGGATGTGTAAACAAATATCAGGAATCCCCTGGCTACTACCATATGCAATTATTGTACATGGACAATTGGAAATAAAAGTTAGCGTTATAGCACATCTCAATAATATTTTGCCTTTTATACCTTATAGTTTGTTTTTAATAAAATTGAATAAAAGTTATATTTACATTTTTTTTAAATTATTTTTCAAATCATGGATTGGTATCTTTCTTACTGAGCACTATGAATTGTTGGATATATAAATGTATTTGAATTGCAATTGGGTGTACACCAAAATCAGTCACTGTTTGGTCTCTTGACCTTTGTTATTTTTGAGTATTATTATTATCGTTTATTTATAAGACGCCGCAAGGTGTCCACAGCACCGTACAAAATACGAAAACATAATACAGTACAGACATACAGGGCAGGGATGGACAGCATAGTACATAATAAAATGCAATAGAAATATAAAAATATCACACAAATACAATAAAGTGAAGCAAGCACAGACAGCAAGGCAAAATGCAAGGTGTCAAGTTTGAAAGATCAGGGAGGAGGGGATAGAGTGAGAGGTTGAGAGGGAGAGGGCACGAATGGGTGTGCATGGAGATGAGGGAAGAGAGGTAAGAAGCAGTGGATGAGGAGATGGCCTTAAAGGTGAGGGTAAGGAGTTTAAAGAGAGGTTTGAAGCGGAAAGGAAGTCAGTGGAGGGTTTGAAATAAAGAGGTGGCCGATGTAGAGTGGTAAGAGAGGAATATGAGTCTGAAACGAGAATTGAGTATAGACTGAAGGGGGACAAGATGGGTTAGCTGGAGACCAATGAGGAGGGTAAAGGTGAAAGATGACATCTATCTACAGGGTCTGGATTTGGAAACAGATGGTAGTTGGTACTATCACCCTTTTAAATGTTGTCAAGTAGCATAGCTTGGATATTGCATTACCTGTTTTACAGTAGTAGTACCTGCCAAACTCAGGACAGCATTGACATAACTAGAAATTTTAGCACCAGGGGCAACAAAATAAAAATGGTGCCTCCTGACCCTGAATTCCAAGCCAATGTAACCTTAAATATTAACTAACTGGTGCCCCGTTAAACTTTGCACCCTGGGCGACCACCCCTATCGCACACTAGTTATGGCCCTGCAGGTCAGTATTTATCATTTTAAAGGAGATGTTTTTTGAGCCTCTATAACATTTCTACAACAATATAATAGATTACTTTAAGGTTGTTGATTATTGCCTGGAAGGCAGATTGTTACAAATTCCAGGATTTTGGTTTGTTTTCCAACTGGAAAACCTTGGAGGAATTTTATGCAGGGCATGCCCTTTACACGACAACCTAAAGTACTTTGTGCCAAAACCTTTTCTTTCACTCTTAATGGCTTTTGTTGTATTGCTTTGTTTCCCACGAATTTAAAATAATAATTCCATATAAAGTTGCGTGATTTTATTTTATCTTTTAATCAATTCAGCAGGCTCTTGTTATTCGTGTGTTACATACTGTCATGCTAATTGTAATGATGTGTAAGAATTGTGGCATTGTGGGTACTCAAGTTTTTCCTGAAGTGTGTCAACTGTCTGAATTGTTCTGGCTGTTGCCTAGCAGCCAGAACGCTTGGGACTGATGTACAGGCTGCATAGACTCTGGCCAAGTAGGCCCCCGAACTCCCTGTTTATTGCTGACAGCTCATTGCTATCATGGTGCCTAGTTTGTTTAGCGTTACCTACTCATGTTCCTGTTCAACTTTCGCTTCCTGTGCTTCTCTGTGTGTCTACTAGCTCTCCCACTTTCTTCTTTGGACTTTCTATCCATTCCAGCCCCAGTCCTACCCTCCGCTTCTTGTGCAGAAGTGCGAGTGTCTGGAGTGCCTGTGGGTTTCGTCGTCTGTCGGGATTCCCTCCCTCAGAGGTTCTTCTATTATCGTTTGTTGCTCTTTGTGTGTACTCTGTTCACTGGGCAAGTGTACTATGTCAATGCCATCTAGCACATATAAGTCTGTGTTTGTCATCTTCACACTCCAGCTCCACCTCTTCAGGTGTTCAGTGCTATTGTCATTTGCTGCATATATGTGTGTGTTTCTCTCATACTGAGTGATTGCCATCTGACACATCCTTGTGTGTATTTTCTTTTCTTTCACACTCAGATGTCCTGTGCTATTAGCTTCATTTGTCCATGTGTTCATCTGACTCTGTGAGCATACCATTCTATCACGGATTAGTTGTGAGTGTATATCTATTCTGTCTCTGTCATTTCGACTTTGTTGTTGAGGGTCTGTCTGGTCTGGAGCCCTGTGACCTGCTGGTTAGGATCATCATGATCATTTCTGAATCAGTTTTGGAAGGGATAAGATTGTTTAAGATTTTTATATTCAACAATTATCTTTTTGTATTAGTCTAACAATTTGGCAAGTATTTTTTTAAAGAAATATTTAAATATTGAATTGTTTTCAGTATCTGTTTTATACAGATTTACAAGAGGTAATAGTTTCTTTTCTTTCTTTTAGATCAATCCAAGCAGTGTGTGGTGGAGTCTTTGTACATCATTAGTTGTTATGGAACTCTAGTAGAACATGTACTGGAACCCCGACCTCTGAGCACTGCGCCGAAGATTAATGATGACACACCCTTGGAAATGTGTACATCACCACGTGCCAGCTGGACTATATCTAGGTATGATGCTACTGTTGTCTGTGTGCCTGATATCATGAATGTAAAAATGCACTTAAATCATGCAAAGAGCATTTGTCCAAATTTTAGCTCATCCTAGAGGAGACCATGGGAGTTTTTGTCCAACAGCCACATCTAATACAGTGTGCTATCCATGGTCATATTATACTATATGGGAGTTGTATGGGACACATTTTACTACAGTGCATATTTTTTAAATGACAGGAAATATAATAGCAATGTTTCTTCAGACGGTCATAAATTATTTTTCTGTAAGTAGTGGACCATTACTTACAGTTATTACCATTACCCACTAATTTATATCTGCATTAACGTGATTGTCTAGCACAGCAGCACTGTTCCATTGGTTTTCTAATAAAAGCTAGTCTAGATTGTGATGGCCCTTAATAAGTGGCCAGACCAAACTGCAACAAACAGAAATCAATCTAGAAATATTATTCAAGTGTCTTTTTTTGGAGAGTTTAAAGTATTTTGCCATTGATTTTCAGGATGCATTGTCCTGCAGTAGTGGTTATTCCTGTATTGTTGTAATCAATATGAACGATACAGTACAATTTACAAGGAACATTCCTTAATTAAAATGACCTCATATTGGAAAGAGCTGTCATTTCTCAGAGATTAGGAACATGAAGGTTTTTTGTCTGAATTGAGGAATGTTGACTTGCTGTTGGAAGTTACTTTACTTTGTATTGTTTGGTTGCTTAAGCACTCTGTTCCTTCTTTAAAAAATTGCAAATTGGATATATTCAAAATAGTCGTAAACTATTTATCAATTGATTAAAGATGTATTAACAGATATGCTAATAATATTTTGTGTCTAAATACAAAGCATTGAGGGCCAAAGGAAAGAAAGAGGCACTTTTCAACAATGCACAGCTAATTATTCTGTGTCTGTTTTCTATGTTTGTTAAATTGTAATTTATGTCATTTCAGACTGGAAATTAGCATAAGAAATGTGGTGCTTCCTAATTTCTCAAAAAGTCAATTCTGTATAATAGACAATTGCTACTTTTCTGTGAAAATTGTGTACATTTTTTTTGTCTTCTTTTCCCCCTAATTTATGTTATACTCTCTATAGATAAGATCCAGACTTCCAAAAAGGGGGCATTTTCTAAACACTAGGATTGGAAAATGTCCTCTGTTTGATCCCAGGATGGATTGGGAATTCCATCATGGGAGCGTTTTTGACAGCTTAGCAGGATGCGGAAAACAGTTACAATACACAGAATGAAGGAAGAATGGTAATAGTACGGTTAGGGAGTGCTAAGCCCTCTTCTTTACTAGCCAGACTTGTGCACCATACATGAGCAATAAAGCTTTAAGGTAGGGAAAATTAAGTGTGTGCATACAAGAAGAGTGGCCTCCACTACCTGCATGGAAGCGTGGATCCAACGAGTATCTGGCCTCGGATCTCTGCTACTTCTGTGCTTGGAGCTTCATTTGCAGTGGCATTGAAAGTCTGGATCTGGTCCTATAACACTAGTTTCTTTTCCACTGTAAATTGTGGATAAAAGTGAAGTTAAGATGAGCTACTGTATAATATTGGAGTTGTTTTCTCCTTTTCATATTTTAGATGCATGTATGCTTTCCTAATGCCTTATGTAATCAGATTATTTTTTCAATTCTTAAAAAACAATGATTTGACAAGTATTTTATAGTTTTTTGTTACTAATTTTGTATTGTTTCAGTCTTTTGTTCCATTGTTGTTTTTGTTTTTTAACAAACATTTATATTGCTTTGTTGCAAATACTATTTTTGTTGTTTCCTCAGAACTCCTCAGTGGAATGAGCTGCAGCCACCGTTTAATGCAAACCATCCTTTGTTGCTGGCTTCAGATGTGGTACAGTACTATCAATACCTGCTGTCTGGCTGTAAGTTTATTGCTCGGCTTATAGTTTCTCTCTGTTTGTCAAGTATCAAATGTTCTATTATACCAAACCAGTGTCCATCAATATGTGACACATATTAGTCCATGTCATGTGAAAAGCAAATTATTAAAGTGTGTTTGTTGAAATGTGTGTATATAGTGTTAATATAGATAATGGACCAGATCCAGAGCTCCAGAAGCGGCAGCAGGGGGTCTGAATCTGGATCTCCACTGTGCAAACGAGGGGACGCCACTCCCAACGCACACAAGTTCTTATGATACAGGAGCCTACCTTGAGATTTCCAAGCCACCCCACATAAAATAGAGATGATTTAGAATTCTCTATAAAATGTGAGGGCCTAAATACGCACTTAATGTGTCATTTAAATACTGTGTCTAATGCATCCCACCATAAGGAAGCCTGGATCCCGAGGATCCAGAGCAATACTCAAAGTCTGCTCTGTGCGTAGTCATGAAATGTGGGCGTTTACTGCGTGCTAGAGCAGAATACACCTACTTTACTCAAGTCTGTATCCGGTCCAATATCATACATTTTTATGAATGAATGACGCTAAAAAATTTTCAGTTAGTTACAAACCAATGCCTATTATCTACCGTATGAGCAAAAATATATATGATAAGCTAGTCAGGGGTGTGGGTCTCCAGAAAGAACGGCCCTATTTTGATAGGCATAACAATCGATCCACGGAACACCAAACTTGCGGTGCTCCACAAGGTAAGGCAACAAATTACCCCAACCCTTCCGCTAATTCTAAACCTAACCCTCCTCTTCCATTACCCTAACCCTCCCTTCGTCGCAGCCTGACCCTAACCTTCCATTTCCTTCCCTGCAGCCTGACCCTAAGCCACCATCTCCTGCAGCCTGACCCTAACCTTCCCTTACTCACCTTTCTCGTGGTGCGGGTCCTGCTGTAGTGGCGGCGACATTTTCAAAACGGAATGGGTGAGCTTGTCGATCGGCATACTCACCCATTCTGAAAAATTCTAAACTGGGGGGTATTCGAAATAGGGCCATCCGAAGAGGAACTTTCGGATGTCCCTATTTCGGAAATTAAACTTTCTAACCGGGGAATGCAACCGGCTAGTCAGTATGTGCCATTACGTTTTTTAGACTATGTTTCCATTTTCTTTGCCGATTTTTATGTTACATTGCAAATACTATAACTGGCTGCTAAGACAAATTGTCTGAAGACAGGATGTCCCTGCAAAGTACTTACCAGTAGTCACTGCCTTCTCTCTGCAGTTTACTTTTCCAGGTTGGTCCAGCAAGATTCTCCTGTGCAGATGGCTAGGTCTCCAGAGTCTTGCATATGAAGGCCACTTAGAAAAGCGAAAGGCAACATATGCTTAACAACATCATCAGATGGCTTTTTTCCTTTTATAAATAGTCACAGTTGAACACAACGTTAATTTAGTAATACTTTTTATAGATAAAAAATTGATATTTCCCACTTTTTGCATGATTAAAGCTTTAAAAAACCTGTCCCATAAGTATTATAATGTTATGCCTAAAATGCATTTATAGATCATAGAAGTATTAAAAGTATTGTAAGAAGACAGGACCGGATATAAACATATGAATTTTGCTCATCTCCATACTCGTAAGCTCTGGGGTGCATGAGAATTTGTGTTAAACAACTGTAATGCACACGCTCCATTAAAGCATTAGGCTTTCCTTAATAGTCAATTTACAGTATAGATGTTCCATCACTCTCTCTCTAGTTAGTCAGTCTGTGTGAGTGGTTAAAAAGTGCACACACGGATATCTGAATGGTGTGTCCGATTCCTTCAGCTCTTTTCTCTTGGATCTGTGCACATAGAATTTTACAATTACCGTTAAGGCAAATTGGTGATTTTATGTTTGTGTAGGAAACTTTGGTAGTTTGCTAAATTTTAAGGGTAAAAACTTTTGTAGGAACAAAACAGATATAGAGCAGCTGCAATGCTGTCTCTTGATGATGATAGAAATTGTTAATAATGTATTAAACAGAAGATATTTATCTTGCATGCATTGTGCACATGCATGGTATTATACCTCAGTGACTGCACTTAGATTTTCTTAAATTAGAGAACATTTTATATAGTGAAAAAACAAGAAGAAAATGGAAGAGATAATACGCTGTTCTAGAGCTGGTCCACTGTGTCAGTCTCTATTTTACAGAATGAAATGCAAAATCATATTGCTATGCCTCAAAGCCATTAAAAAGACTGCGCCCCAGTCTTTTCCCTTTCTATCACATGATTAATACAAACGTACACAATTTCGATTTCATAGTACAATTATCCTCAGTTTTACTATTGACACTGCTGTGTTACTGGATCATACAGCGTACTGAGCACTTTTACCATTGAGTGATATATAGCACTTCCCATTATGTTTCAAACCCAGTGTCCTATAAATTGTAATCTTGTGAGCAGGGCCCTCTTACCCACCCACTCTGTTTGTACTACCCACTCTTGTTTTAGAATGATTGTTTAATATTGTAAAGCACTATGCAATACAATAGTGCTATATAAAATCCTTTTAATAAATAAATCACTTGGACAGTAACTGCATATCTTAACCCTTCATTATTAAGCAGAAATGCATAAGGGTTAAATATGTTAAAAGCCCCATTTAGAAAGAGATTCCTTGGTAAAAACAACGTTATGAGCACTTAATAGCTCCAAACGGGTTTGGTTTGACAGTAACTGATGTTTTGCTGGCAATTTATTTATTTTGAATATGTTATCAACTGGCAGCTCGCCATTAGACTCACATCCAGATGCTGATGAGCTGGAGAGTTTCTTGTTGTAATATAATGCCCTTTGGCCCGTATTCAGAGTACCGGACGTATAACATATACGTCCGGTGTGTAGAAATCTTTCAGACCGCATTTACGCAATCTACATAAGAAAAAGATAAGTAGATTACGTAAAAAATGACTACGCATGCGCAGTAGTAAAAATCGCTAAACACCGGACATATATGTTATACGTAGGGTACTCTGAATACGGGCCTTTGTTCCATCAGGTACTACTATGCATAGAGTGCCTGCTTGGAGCAGCTTTGTACTCATGCTCACTGAATGTGGCTTTAAAATATTTAACCTTTATGCACTGCTGATTACTAAAGAAGGCTTAAACTACACTGTTACCATCCAATTGATAACTCGTTTTCTTTAGAACTAAGGACAGTAGTCAAGCATAAGAAGCTCCATCTTCTTAAGAACGGTCTTTTAAGAAATGACCTACTACACATGCGTAGTAGGTCATTTACGCAATTTACATACCATTTAGGTGCATAGATTGAGTACTTGCAGTCTTTAAAGATCGCACATAGATATTTAAGAAGGAAGAGGCGTTCCACGGCAGTCTCCGTCCTTCTTTAAGAAGAGTGGGTGGGGGTAGGGATTTAAATTAGTCGGGGAGGGCGTGGGGAAGTGATCTCTGTGCGTATTTTCTTTCTTAAGAAGGAAAATATGCACAGTTACTTAAGGTGGCATCTTAACTGCCATAAGGATCCTAACAACGGGGGCGGGCTGCGGGGCAGTTCAGGTGAGTTAGGTGTGGATACAGCCGCACCTAACTCATTCTGATCTGTGAACATGGTCCTAAGTTGACAGTGAGCCTGATGAATATGCTGATGACTTGATATGTGTCTGTATGGTGTGGATTATGTTTAATTGAGGTAATTGATATTAAGTATTTTAATACAGTATATTAAATATCTTAAACCATAGCACTTCCTTTTTGTTCTTGTTTAGTTTCTAAGTAGAGAATTTGGTCATTCCTTGAAAGTTTTTGGAGTTGAATTTGTATTTAGATTTTTTGTTTTAATGGGTCTCTTTATTATTTTTTGTATTTAATTTATTTGGTTGGTATTAGTTTTAATTAGCACCAGACAATTATTTTCCATTTAGGAAGATGACTGCTGCTTTTCCTTAATTGAAACAGTGGTGTGTAGAAGTAAAGCTTATGGGTCTAGGTCTAGAACTAAGTACAGATTCTGTACATTAGCCTGCCATAGGCTACCGACAGAGGCTACCATACAGAATTTGCAATCCTAAATGCTGTACATGTGAGTTGAGTGCACACCCCCTTCACTCCCCTTACAGGTACAGACCTTATGCATGCAGAAGCCTACCTTAAAGTGTCCGCATGCAGAAGGCCAGTATGGAATGGGAAATCATGCGTAAGGGCTTTGGGACACCTCTTGTACGATTAACATTTCTCTCCCCATCCACCATTCGTGTCTTGTACTTATGGAGAGCGGGCCCATCCCACATGCAGATAAAGATTTAGCATTTTGATGTGGAAATCCTTGTATTGCAGGGGCACAGTATGAAATGACGATTTACAAGTACACTGTGCTAAGATGCAAAAATTAACTAGACTTTCATAATGCAATCTATTGGGATATTAGAATATAAGTATGGGTGATAAACTGTGTTACAAAATAAATGTATATGTTTTAGTATGAATTGTTCAGAGATATATCCTGCAATATTAAAATGCCAATTTTTTCCAAAACAAACCCTTCTGAAAAACATACCTCACACTTTACACATTTGACTTTACACATTACCCCTACTTTAGTGGACATGTAGGGTGCATCTACCTTAAATGTTATCTGAAACATATGTTGTCTATTTTGTGTTTTCTAAAGCTGGGTACACACCACAGGTTTTTAAAACGTTTATCATGCAGATTACACAATAAACAACTTAGCAATGCTGTAAAATCATTTGAATGGATTTTTGGATAGTTCTAATTTTATTGATCAGTGATGTGACAATTTTTAATATTTAAGTGTGTATGCTGTCTCTACCAGGTGTGGGTCACCGCTGCAAATGGCCCTTTTTCGAAAGGGCCGTTCTCTCCCAGACACTTCCGAACTGGCTGGAAAATCGATTGCTTTTGCCTTGTAGAGGAAAAGCAAAAAAGAATATGCTGCCTAACCCTACAACTCCCATCCCTGAAGCCTTACCCTAAGATTCCCCTACCCGCAGCCTAACCCTAACACTCCTTTCCCCACAGCCTAACACTAATGTTCCCTTCCCCGCAGCCTGACCCTAACCCTTCCCTTCCATTACTCTAACCCTAACCCTATCCTTTCATTACCATAACCCTAAAACCTCCCTTACCTGCTTCCTAAACATAAAACTCCCCAGATAGTGTTACTCACCTCTCCGGTCAGTGTGGTGGGTTCTGCGGTGGGTGTGTCGGGTCTACGGCTGTGTTTATGAAAAATTAATGGGTAATACTTACATATGCTTAAAAACAAAATTGCGAAAATGGCTGCCCTTTTGAAATAGAGTCAACTGTAAAATTAGCTTTCGGCTGTTTCTACTTCTAAAAGAGCCATTTCTTGGTAGCGACTCCCACCGGCCCTACTTTATGTGCACCCATTCTGCATCTACTTCCTTGACTTTGCGGGTGTTCACATTTTTTTGGGCAGAAGGTTATGGGTGAAGAAAATGACAGATCATTCTGATAAATGGTGCCAGTGTGTATATCAATCGGCATGCTTATTGGGACTTAATGCGTTGGCAATGTTGTTAAAATGTGTTGCATCTTCTGAAATGTAATGTGTACCCACGCTTTTAGACTTTAGATAATGTCACGCACTGCAAGTGATGTTATTCTTCATAGTATCTAGACACCATACAATGGTTTGTAGATGATGAAGCTAGATATTGGTTATTGGTAATTTTCTTCTAACCAATAGTTTGTAGCAGTTTCTACCATATGATTTTTATGATGCAGTTTTAAGAAAGAGATAAATATGGAAAAGAAAATCTGAAGGTAGTACCAGTGCCAAGAAAAGCTTTTGGCTTTACCTGTAATCTGTTAAGTGTTTCTTGCAAAATAAAACCTCTAGTAGCAGACAGGGCTCAACATTTCCCCTGGTTTTTAGCTGCTGGACTTGTGCAAGCCGAATACATCTGTGCCATCCGCAGAAACACTAATACTCCTATATTTCTAAATTGTCTGCTGCTGTCTAATGTCCTCCTAATCTGCCAACATTTCTTGATAAATCTTGGAAGTATCTAAAAAGCCTCTTGTCAGATTTACATCAGCAGCTGAATATTCTTTCTGCACATTCTGGAGCAATATATATTTCATGTGTTGATCCTCATTTACCTGCATTATTTTTGTGCATTAGTCTTATGAGTAGCTGTAGGTGTTCTTTTCCAAGAATCATCGTCTGTAAGTGAATTTTATCTGTTTCTATTGTTAGAATATTTCCAAATAAAGCAACACAAGTGTGGATAAAGGACCTGATCCAGAGTTATAAAAAAATTAAAGCCCTAATAAGTGAATACAGTATTTTTAATAATGCCTCACTAGAATTAGGTTGAAGCACATGGAGTCTGGCCAGCTACTGCGCTCTAGCAGCACTATTCTGCCCTCTTTCTATTTTAAATATCTATAAACACCCCGTTATGTTACCAGAGAATATATGAATGCAAACACAGGAGGTTGGCAGCAGTGTGCTCATCTTTCTATGCTATGAAAAACATACTGAAGCACAGTTCTGGATCAAATCCAGTACCGGTTGCATTTTCCGGCAAGAAAATCTGATTTGCGAAAAAGGGACATCCGAAAATTCCTTTTCTCCTTTGGAAATTCCGCTGCCGCCGATATCCCTCTACCGCTGCTATCACCGGACTGAGGGACAGGTGAGTAACCTCTCTGTGCGGGGTAGGGAGGGTTAGGGTCAGGCTGCAGGGCAGGGAAGGGTAGGGTCAGGCTGCAAGGGA
>WWET01000049.1:87762-103601 GCA_011038615.1 Limnodynastes dumerilii
TTTCGAAAAAGGGACATCCGAAAGTTACTTTTCGGATGTCCCTTTTTCCTATACTTACCGCTTTCTACTTTTTTTTTGTGAATTGGTGAGTATTTGGCATACTTCACCCATTCACTTTCGCAATCCGCTGTTGCCGGACCTGGAACAGGTAAGTAAATAATCTCTGCGGGGTTAGGGTTGGGGTTAGGGTTAGGGTCAGGTTGCCAGGAAGGGAGGGTTAAGGTAAGGGTAGTGAAAGAGGAGTGTTAGTGTTAGAATTAGGGAAAGGAGTGGATCTGTGGATCGATTGCAATGCCTCCTCGAATCCAAATAGGGCCGTTCTAACCAGGGCCCCACACCCATCCAGTACTACAATCATGTCTGCAGTACATTAACAACAGGCCTAATGTTTAATATGCAAGAGATTATGTTTTACTATTGCAATTTATTTTACTTTTACAGACAGAGGACTGGAAACAGAGTCATGCAAAATGATCATTTTCTGATTGCAAAGACAGGACAATGATCACATTTTGTATGTGTGTACTGTAAGTGTTTCCACTGACTTTCTAACGATGGGGCAGACAGAGCGCTTGGTTATACTAGTGGGAGGACCCTCCATACTTTCTAGACTGCTGATGTGATCTTTTATTTTACATAAGGAGGCATTGTAAATCTTAAGGTAGAATTCTACTCGTAGATCAGGGATCAGTGGCATAATTACTGTGGGTGCTGAGGGTGCAGCTGATACAGGACCCAGTGGAGAGGAGGGCCTTTGACAGTTGCCCACCTGACACTTTCAGTAGGTGGCTGCTTAAGCAGCACTCAGCACACAGTTTATGCTTAGCGCTGTTTATAAATAACTTTTCATCCGCTGACAGCTCAGCAACACTAAACCATCAGCTGCTGGAATGTGATTTATAAACATTACTCAGCACTTATAAAGGGGGTGCTCTTGCTATTGGTTTTCCAGTTCCGCCCCTACGTTAAGCCAAATATTTTTTAGCCATTTGTGTTTATGTGATTAAAAACATATTTGCACTAGTATTTCTAAGTGTTTATATTTAAAAACGAAACAAAAAAAACAGAAGTCTAAATACTTTTCAATGTGTCTTTCATGAAATCAACCAGTGATTTCAAAAAGCTTTGGCTAGGAGGGACTTAGGCCCGGATTCGCAGTTATGTAGATTTCATCTTACGTACGTTGTTTTAAGAATTGAACTACTTCACATGCGTAGTAGCTTATTTACGCTATCTACGTACCATTTCTGTACCTTAGATATTATTTAGGTTGTTCATTGTATGTCAAAACAATACACAATCCAGTTCCAGAAAACAGGGTAGTTCCTTATTTGCTATCTGTGACTGCCATAATGTTTAAGGAGTAATGAACAACCCTATTCTTTTAGTATTACAGAATTCAGGAAAAAAAAAATCACTTTAACTAGTATGAGTGTGTATTTATAGTATAAATAATGCGTAATCAAAATGCTCTTTATTTTGTTTAATTTCTGCTATGTTTAAAAAGAGAGACTGCCTATGGAAACGTAGCCTGAATGTCTATTACTGAGCTAACATTCATCAGTCATGTGGGAGGAAAATTTGACATACACCTGCTTCAACTATTTGATCTAATTGGTGCTACATATGCATAAAGAATAGCCTGCATGTTCTGCTGTTTACTTGCAGTACTGTAACAGGCTGACATTAGCAGTAAGTTATCGTTCAATATAATATCACTTCCGTCAATAAGGTTAATTGCAAGCAAATGGCTAAATGGGAGTTTATGTTGAATGTACAGCTGTCTGCCATGTTAGTGGTAAAAGGAATTGTGGCGCCATTTCAGGGTCACTATTTGTATCTGTCTATCAGAGTTAGAACACAACAGTTTCTCTCAGTTTCATTCTTTTGTATAGCATTTCTGTCAGTTGTTTGGCTCCATTAAGTGTGCAAGGGAAATAAAAGCCTCAATGACCAAGCCACAAGGGGCTGTGTATAGACCCTGTCTTTGTCCATAGCCAGAACATTGCATTAGGTCTCATTATCCATTTATAATAAGTGACCTTTGCCCCCTGGGTCATTGAAAAATACTCAATGTGCTTTTCTAACACTAGGTACCTCCATCAGCAGACTGATGAAACAATGAACCGTCTGGTTGTCTGATTGAAGGGGACACTTAGCAGGTTTTCATAAATACGAGGTTACATGCCAAGCCCCTTAAGCAAAACCTTGCTCTTTAATCTTTCAAGCGTCAGGGTTCATAGACGTTTTTCCTCTTCTGGGATGAAATCTGTTTCAATATTTTTCTTTAGTCACATATAATTAGCCTGGCATCTCCATTTTATGTAGTGGTTTTTTTTTCCTTTATCTCTTAAGAACAACTCCCAAGTTGTGAAGCTATAAGAAACTATTGTATGAACAACCATTTACTAGTGTAAGTGTTGGAGACCTTTGTCGCCACAGTTGCAGTGAGAAGTGCTGCACAGCTGTTTGGTTTATTTTGGAGGTCATCTATGACATCTGCTCTAGAAACCAGTATAGTAGTCCATACATTTACCTATCTAGGCTGAATTTTGCAACTAGCGTGTGATTTTCAACACAGCATAAGAACGCTATCGTTATTAATATGCCACAGAACAACAACAGGATTCCTGACCCACATTCTCTACCATCTGTCCACTGCAGTTACATTTATGTCTACAACATACAGAGTATGTGACAGGAAACTAATAGGTATCTGTGATATAAAGCAAGTCATGCCAAGACATATTATTTATAGTTATTAAAGGCTTGTTTGTCTTCTTAAATAGATTACTTAAGTTCCATTGTTTTATCTCATTGATTTCAATGCATAAAATCTATTATCTATATTTTCCATATATTAACATAAGTTACTTGTTTGTACTATTTTGACCCATTCAGGTAGGCTTGTATCCTATAAGAGCTTTACTTTGTGAAATTTCCTCACACACGACCTAAAAATATATATAAATGACCCCAATTGGTTAATAAGTGCATCACTTTCTTTTTCTCTTCCTGTTATAAGCAAAGCTGTTTTCCTATAAGTCTTCAAAGTCTTTCCTTATTTTTCTCTCTTGTTTATAACCGTGACAAGTATTTTCCATAGCCGTATGGCTTGGGAGCAGAGGTAGATTATAAAGGTAACCTTATTCGTCCATAGCTGTTTTGTCTGTGTCATTCTTTCCATTGTGCCAACTAGAGACTAAAAAAGGAGTATTGTGTGGGTGTCTGGCTAACATAGTTGTATGTTTTGCTGTAATCGTCCATGTAACTTGAACAGCATCATATGACAGATACCTTAAAATATTTTAAACTTTTTATCAAAAATTATGCTTGGCCTGTATGCTCAGCTTAGCAGTTCCATATAACAAGTGGAAATTTGAAAAGTATAAAAAAAAATGACCTGTTGTAGCCCTTATTTTAGGATAGTCCACAGGCAAGTGACACTTCTTCTTGAACTTACCCTGTCGGAACGTATTTCCTTCCATGTATGTGGAACAATTCTTTTACCCTCTGTGTTTACTACTGTCATAAAAGTACTTTTTAGCCCTTTATTTTACAATTTAATTAATAACTGGAAGCAAAGAATGATAGCAAAACCACTAATTGTTGGTGTAAACCCACAATAATTCATATAGTGCATAGGCAACTTATAGATGAGAGAACTCACCCATTGTTTAGTGTTATTGCTGCATGCACAAGGTATTTTTTTGTTGTTGTGCAGATTGATGAAGTGACGCATTTTGCATTTAGAAAAAAGGATCTTGTTATTTTGGGTGTAATAAAGATTTCCATATATTGTACTTAAATTGTACTTAATGATATAAATCATAATTCAATTAGTTTAGTAGACACAGAATTAGTGCCTCATATATGGTGCAATCGTCCTATCTCTGTAGGGCCCAGGGAGAATTGAGAGAGATGTGTGCTCCTAGCTGAATACCCTCTTATCTAGTATTAAAAAGGAGTGCTTAAGAAAGAAAGAAACTTTGTGTGTACATATTTGCGTATGTTCTTGACAAAACTCCAAAGTTGTTGAGTTTTGCCACATAAGGCATCAGCATACAAGTCCCACCTACTTCACAAAACACACTCACAACTTGTCTGTTATGGTGGATTCAGAAGCAGACATTTACTGTCATTGTAGAAGTTGGATGCACTGATCTAAATTTATGGGATGGGTCTTGTAATCTGGGCTTAACTGTTTGACGGATGCCTGCTTGACACTGCTGGAACTGTTGACTATTATATTTAATGTTAGTTTTAGCATTAGGTAGGGGTAGGCTTAGGATGCTGTTAGGAAATGGATAAGGTTATTCTACAGTGGGGGAATGGTTAGGGTTAGGTGCAGGGTTGCCGACTATTTAAAGCTTCCCTCCGGGAGAACCCGGAGTGAAGCCATAGATTACTGCATCGGGGCGGGGCTTAATGGCACTGTTTATGCAAATCGCGTCATTAAGCCCTGTGATCCTGTGTGATCTCAGGTGTTAAAGGGGTGGATGGGACTTGATGACATTCCCTAGTAACGCTATGGATTACACGGGTGATTGTTAGGGTGTAGGGGCATGCGGGAGATTTGCCGGCTCAAATTTCGGGAGTCTCCTGGATATTCCGGGAGAGTCAGCAACCCTGATTAGGTGTGGTTATAGGACAGTTAGGATTAGGCTGCGGTAAGGGCATATTAAAAGTTAGACTGCAGAAAGGGGATGGTTAGGATTAGGCTGTGGTAAGGGGAGGATTAATGTTAGACTGTGGTCTGTAAAGGGAGGGTTTAAGTTAGGTTGCGGTGGGGGGAGGTCTGGGGTAAGGGTGGTGTGAGTGTTCATGTCTGACTTTTTTCTTTTGACAATACTATGGTTGGTATAATAATACTGTTGTCAGTAAATTAACCCTGTTGAGAAATCCTTTATTTAGACATGCCTACACTTATATGCATACCTCTGTTGTCAAGTGTATGAATCAATGTCCCAAAAATGACTTTTACTTGTATACCACAACCTAAATTCACAAATTCACTTGGACTGGGTGAGTCTAAAAGAAGGCATTTTGTATCACAAAGAACAAGGGTATGCAGTAAAGCAATACATTATTAACCTGTAAACTTAAAAACTCTGTACAAAAATTATTTCAAATAGAAGTCTTAATATGTATTCAATAAGACCTTATAGATGGATTGAATGCGTATTGAGCAGGGTGTGGTTTTCTTATACATTGTGTTGATTATCGACACATTGTTTTGCGGCAATGCAGAAGCGACAGTAGTCACTTTTCAACTGCTGCAAAAGAAGACAGTGTGGACCAACGACAAGTGAAGATCTGAATGCTCCAGCGGCGACATGTAAGATATTCTGACCCTTACCCTAATCCTCACCCTAACCTTCCCCTTTTATTAGCCTAGCCTTAACCCTCCATATCTTGCAGCCTGACCCTAACCTTTAATTTCTATGTGCCACAGCCTAACCCTAACCTTGTATATCCTGCAACTCTAACCTTTCCCTTCTATGAGGCTGTCCCTGCAGGCCACCACAGCTAGTCCCTGCAGCTCAGTGTCGGGAGAGCACATTTTGGTATTGGAAATGGTTGCCCATTCCCATGGTAAAAATCATAATGTAATTCATTTCAGCACTAAAAGAGCCGCAATTCAGCTGTCAGTTGTATTAGTGTGGAAATCGGGCTTATCATACCAGCAAATGTATCCCCTCTGAGCATATAGTTTCACATTGCAGTAGGAAAGCATTTGTCACACGTTTATTTTTCTTGGTCAGGACAGATATTTTGCACCTAGTCACTTTTAATTCCTCTTTCTTTATAGTAACATGCAATCAGCTTTCTGCTTTCAATTAACTGAAAATTGACCTATATGCCTTTCACCTGTCCTTCATGTATGCACAAGCTTCAGTTTCTCTTATGTGTCGTTACTTTAGAGATTACCTCTAAACTTCTGTAATTCATTTTATTTAAAAAAAAAAAAAGTGAACTAATGAATTACCCTCATACTCTAGGAATATGTCATGGATTTTCTGATTTCCATTGTATGATACAAAACAAAAAATAGTGCATACTCATCAAGATTTAACAGTGACCTCTGCATTACAAACTTGTTGGAAAACCTACCCCATTACAGTTTTTCACAAGGGATAAGACTTATACATAGGAGTAATCAAATCACTATGCCCCCAGCCAGTAGAATGGACATACTGCTCTCTGCCTCCAATTTACAGATTCCATTCTAGTTGAACTATGAGAAGTTTCCACTAAAAAGGACTTTGAAAATCAGCTTTATGTCAAACACACAGCTGCAGAGAATGAATCAATTTAAAATTGGATCATCTGCGTGCTTTGAATTAATATTTCCGGTCTGAGGCCTGAAAAGACTTATTTTAAATGGAATATTCATCAATCTTTTAGAGACACCTAAAAACGTATGTAAATATTTTATCAGGGACCTATGGAGATGTAAGGTATCTGGAACCACCTCCAAAAACTTAAATACAAAGTCTGGATTACTAAATGGTAACATTTAATAACGCCTTTGAAGTTTCAGATTGTATCTTAAACTTCCAGGCAATCAATAGCCTACTTAATTTCTTTTTAGCGTGCTGTGTTAAGTATGTCCCAAAGTAAGCTATCCAGGCACCACTCCAGTGGCTTGACAGCTTAATATTAAAACAATATTTGTGTAATTATCTTTTTTTTTCAGTAAAAGTATATTCTGATACAAAAACATTTTTTTTAAAACAGAACTTTGTTCTCCTAGGGCTTTTAAATAAGCTTAGTAGTCTTTTAAAACAGAAGAGAGCCAAATTTAAAATAAGTACTATGTACATTATCCCTAGTGTACATGTCTGATCTGCTTATGCATGTTTGTCAAGTGGCATTGGGGCAATATATATTGTATTATGCACATCACTCAACAGAATCTATCAAACAGATACTCTTGTTTCTGTGACATCACTGCAATAAACATTATATTTAATTCTTTGTATCTAGATGTTGTCCTTGGTTCCGATATGTATTTTCTCGGTGGCAGTCTCTGGTTCGATGGTCCGCTTTGTGAAATAGAGACGAAAGTTACTTTTTGTCTGTCTCTATTTCGAATAGGGGGCCATTTTAGAATTTTTTTTTATGAATGGGTGAGTGTGCTGATCGGCATACTCATCCATTTATTTTCACAGACCCGCTGCTGACAGCTCCGGAGAGGTGAGTAACCTCTCCGGGGCATTTTAGTATTAGTATTATGCATACATACATACAGACATACATATATAAACATGCTATTATAGCACTGAGGGCATTCTTTAATTCTCTAGCATGTACAATTTCTTAGTGGATTTGTCATCATGTCTAATATTTTATTTCTGACATATATAATCTTATATCTTTTATCATCTTATTTTAGAAGATATATAGCCTGGTAAAACAGACTAATATTTTGTTTAGAAAGAAGCCACTAACAGTAATTAATATATTAACTCAAATTCAGTGCTGCTTTACAAATTGCTTAGTTAATACATCAAACTTCATTGAAGAGCCCATAGTTTAATTGCCTAATGGTTGCATTAGAGTGTAAGGGAAATGCATTAATTATATCTTCCTTCACCCATAGGAAATGTAATCATATAAATATAGATTTTGTTTAAGCAACTTTCTGTACATTGCTGAAGTGTAGTTTATAAGCAGCTGGGCTGCGCTTGTCATCCCATTGCATGTCTTTTACAAAGGTCCAGCATGCCACCTCTAGCAAAATTATGTTAAGTTTTTATATTTTTTTGGCTTTAAGTTTAATAAAATTGCTAGACAATAACAGCTACATCTGCTATAATGTATGGATCGCTATTTTATGACCCCAGGGAAAATTTACAAATCACACTTCGTTGCAGAAAGGAGCCAAAGGATAACATTGTTTTCAAAAGTTAAGAAGAGTCTACTAAGTGGCCAAATAGGTATTTTGGGTCCCTGAGGATGACAAAATGATGTAGACACATGTGGGCCAATCCAGAGGTGAACTTATGCCAGCTTCCGTAATGTAGCTTATCTTGGCTTGATTTTGCACTGGCAATGCTCAGAAAATATGCATGTTCTATTGCCCCCAATTCAGACCCAACATATCTCTTTCTTTCAGAAAGGTGTGTCATGGGAGGTGAGGGGTGGAGACATATAGTCAGTGTAGAATAAGGCACAATAAAATGATCAAGAGGTTTCCTGCGCTAAAAGAAAATCTACCTCCCCATCAATAATAAGCACTAACAATATTCATAGCCTTAGAGGATTCAGCGCTACAGATAACCATAAGAATAACAATACAAATAAATATAAGGGCTAGATGGCAGGCAGCCGACATATACTGCACAGTCTAATAAGCCAGGTGGATTCCTATGTTCTCCTTATTCCTCATGCATCAATATCATACAGGGGAAAAAAAGAAAAAAATATTATGGTGCAGTATGTCTATATAAAATATACTTTTATTCATACATATACACACATAAAACACATTACTAAAAAGGCCCGCTATTAATAGTTTCCCTTCCCGCCTACCAGAGTGTCCATCGGGAGAACAATATAGCAAATCAGTCTCTTCCTTTAAAGTCCACAGCCTGGGTAAACGTGGCTCCAAGGTGCAGGTCTTCTAAGGTCCAGTAAGAAGATTCTGCATAGAATAAGGGTTTGATCTGAGCAACCTCCATTTTGTATGTATACTGTTTAGAATAAGGGTATACCTAAGCAAGTACACATGATCCAGACCCATATGCAGACAGAAATAAGCACTGTTTACATTAAAACATCTGCACCAGCTACAGATCATGTCTACATGTAGGGGGATAACCATCCACGATTTCAAACCGTTGCATTAGAATTTCATATTTTAAATGCAATGCAAATTGAGTGATGTTGGAGTGTTGTTTAGGTATACGTTATTTTGTATATACATTAATGCAAAAAATTTATTTTTTCAGAATAATTTTGTTGTCTTAATATATTCTTTGATATTGTTTTAGTGAATTCACAATGCAACTGAAGCACTCACACTATTTCCAACCTCCATTTACAGTATGCATTACAATTTACTACTTTGAACTTAATATATTAAGTTCTCAAAATATATTTTCATATAGAACATTAAAATTCAATTTAAGAAAGAGTACGTTATCCTCTATAATACAGCTGTTGCATAGTTTATTAAAGCGCCAACTTTCATTTTCTCACTTTTTACATACTGTCATATAGCTAGCGGCTAGATTTACTAAGTTGCGTAAAAGATAAAGTGATGATGTTGCCCATAATGATTCTAGCGCTCACTTTCCTATTACATACTAGAAAATGTCTGCTAGAATCTGATTGGTTGCTATGAGCAATAAATAGTCTGTACTTATTTGTTAATTTGTTATTTGTTAAAAATCCATTGTTCAATGGTGTAAGTTGTATTGTTACAAGCATCTACTGAAAGTAACTCTACTTGCCCTTTTTTACTTTTAGTTATACTTAGTATAACTATCAGTAAAAAAAAATGGTGTTTCATTATACTGCATTGCTCATTAGTCCTACTAATTTGGATCAATTTAACCAGTAGACTTCGGGGCTGATTCAGAGCTGCACTTTGCACTGTGAAACCACAATTAGAATCAAGAGGTGAAATTTCTTAGCTCAACTCTCTTTTATAGATCAAACATAAAGCTATGCAGTATTTGAGTTCCAAGTGCAAAAGTAAAGTATTTTGGCTGCATGCAAGATATTTAAAATTAAAACCCCTCACATTGCAAAATGGTTTAGGTGAGCTGTACACTTCATTAATAAATATTTTTTATTACCTATATAGTCATAACATAATATACACTTTCTTGCTTAAAAGGCAGTTCCACAATACCACCACAATTGAAAGAGTGAGTTCAAATCTATTAATTATTAATTTGTGGGCAAGAAAAAATAAACATTCAATGTGTTTAACTTGTAAGATATAGACTATATGCATTTATGTGAATCCAAACATTACAATGGCCATTTTCTCAGGGGTAACAATTAGACGACCATTTTATAATTACATGCAGTTTGTTACCATTCTACAGAGATTGGGTAATGACAGTAAAGTGAAACCAGATACAAGTACCAATGGCTGTTAGAAAACATTAATGATTAATCAGTGCACCTTTATAGCACAGGGTTCAGGGAAAGACATCGATTGAGCTAATACAAAACGCAAGCACACTATATTGCTGCTTTGTTAAAATAAATAAAATCACTGGATGGCACTGTTAAGGTACTCAATATAGGCCTGATCCAGACTTAATATTGACATCCAATTTACGCATGCAGCATACGTAAGTCTGACTGTGGAATGTACTGCACACAGCAGATTTTATGCATTGTATCTCTGATTTCACATAAGTTGTGTCATGATCTGGGTATGTTTGGGATCAGTGGCGGGTCCCGAGAGGTGTTTAGGATGACTGGCACCGTAGTGGAAGCTGGGAGGCCGAAGGTAGTGCTTGTGCATAGGAGGTAGGCGTAACTAAGTGAACCAGGACGGTACAGCGGACTGCTGGATTGGACTGGATTGCTCCAGAGACTGGACTGGACAGCGGACTGCTGGACTGTTCTGGATTGCTCCAGGGATGGGACTGGACAGTGGACTGCTGGACTGGACTGGATTCCTCCAGGGACTGGACTGGACAGCAGACTGCTGGACTGGACTGGATCGCTCCAGAGTCTGGACTAGACAGTGGACTGCTGGACTGGACTGGATCGCTCCAGAGACTGGACTGGACCGCTCCAGAGACTGGACTGGACAGCGGACTGCTAGACTGGACTGGATCGCTCCAGAGATTGGACTGGCAGCGGACTGCTGGACTGGACTGGATTACTTCAGAGACTGGACTGGACAGCGGACTTCTGGACTAGACTGGACAGCAGACAGGCTGGTAGCAGTAGTGCAGGTAAGCTGGAAGCTATAGTGCAGGTAACCTGGAAGCTGTAGTGCAGGTAAGCTGGAAGCTATAGTGCAGGTAAGCTGGAAGCTGTAGTGCAGGTAAGCTGGAGACAAGACAGGCTGGGCTGGATGCAACACAGGCTGGAACCAGGCAGCTTGAATAACCAAGTTGTTCGGGCATGTGTGCTGCAAAGGCAGTATCTGAGTGACTGCTGGGAATCACATTACAGGAGACAAGATGGTGACGCCCATGCACCAGAGGATAGTGGTGCAGGTGCCTAATTCCCAGACACAATGCTGCATATATGCTGCAATCGACACTGTGCTGGAGGCTGCCACTATTGGGAGTGGCACCTCTGGAGAGCAGGCATGATGTGGGAGAGCCGCTGACAGACGGCTCCTGGTCAGGTAAGTGCAGTGGCATCTGACGCTGAGCCTGATAACGTGTACTTATCTATGGACGATAGGGCGTGACATCCCTTCGCAAGACAATTATACGCATTGTGGTTGGAGGGAGGCATTTAAATTGTACAGTATGGGCTGGGTGAGGCACTTATGTACGACAAGGCATTACATACGACCAGAGATACACAAAGAAAAGTTATAGTAGGGTTCTGAACACGTAAGTCAACTAAGTTACATATGTGAGGGGGAGTGCATTATCTTTAGTAGTGCATTATCCTTAGTTTTAAGTAATGTTAAGAAAACTTTTTGAATAACCTAGATTTGTTTCACATGTTACCTTTCTATTCCAATACCATTATATGTTGTAAATTATGCTAAGCAGTGTTGTGAATGGCCATACCTCATCAAATGTACTGCATAATTCTAGTACGCAGGATGAAGGGTTAGTGGGTAAGACAGAGGAAACCCCAATCATCATTTTGATTGGGATTGTTTTGGCAGACTTTTTTTTGCTACATTTTATAGTGGCTAGAGATCAATTGTAGAATTGGCAAAGTGTGAAGAACAATAGGAGATGAATATGGTTGGGCAGTTGGGCAGAAGCATTGACATTGGAATAAAATAGGAAAGAAGAGGGGAGAGGGTAGCTGGATAGGTGAGGTTTTTAGTTATCAGAATGAGAGATTATTAGAGTTTTAGTAGCATCCATAGACAGAGGGTTACCTTCTAGAGATATTGCAAAAATAGAAGAGGCAAGAGCAAGAGTGTTTTTAATGGGGAGATTGGGGCAGTGTAGGAGACAGGCATGATAATAAGACAACCGACTGTGAAGATAGAAAAGTTGAGGGGAGGATGAGTTCTAAAAAAAAAAGAAGAAAAAAAGAGGATAACTGAGGTGGGGGTGACGGAAATTCCCTCTTCACTCTACATGCAGATTTACTGACTTCCTTGCATACGGAATTTGCATGGAGGTCAGGATCAGTTCTAGTGTCTTATAAGCAGCCACAAGGTGTAAATATGTATATTAAATGAGGTAGGGGGCAGTGTTTATATAGTGAAGGTGACGTCAGGAACAGTAGAGCACCAATGTTCCTGATGTAACCTTCAGTATAGAAACACTGCCCCCTAGCGTCCGGAATGTCATTAGAAGATGCCGGGAGGAAGAAGGAGCCTCTTCAGCTGCGTGTCACCAGGAGAATTTGCGGAAAGCTGGAAGAAAAGACAAGAAGCCATCATTTAAAGAACATTAGAAGGCTCCCAAGATGCGGACATCTAATGGTGAGTGTAAAAAGATTTTTTATTTTTTATACACACGATACACTTCACTTACAACACTTACATTAGGAGAGATGACCACCTAAGGTAAGTGCACTCACATAGGGTGCAATGTTAGTTAGGTAAATATATTTTTTTATATGCAAACTTTATTATAGCACTGTAAGGGTTAATGTATGTCTAGGGATTTTTTTTCTTTTTTACACTGTAAACGCAGCGCGGCATGACTGCAAGTGTAGCCATGCTGTGCTGACAGAATTACAACAATCTGTTTTGCTGATCTTTGTAGTTCCATGAGTACAGCATGGCTACAGCTTGCAACCATGCAGCACTTGAGTACAGCATGGCTACAGCTTGCAGCCATGCAGCACTTAGGATTTTTACACACAAAAACACATGTCTGTTATACGGACATGTGTTTTTGATGGTCGCGATCGGGGCAAAAAATGAGATCGCAGCTCTATGGCTGTGATTTTATTTTTTGTGATTTAAAGGAGATTTCACCACGATTTGGTGAAATCATCTTTAGTGAATTACAAACTTCCTATGTTTGTAATTCAAAAAAGTCGGGACCGCAAATTTCGGACCCGCGATTAAAAAAAACGGAAAATCGTGATTTTTAGCTTAGTGAATACACTTTGGCGATTTTTAAGCTAAAAATCACACGATTTAAGGCCATTTAGCCCAAATCGAGCTTAGTGAATGAGGCCCTTAGAGCGGATAACCCCATCTTTTCTAGGTTGATCAAGAGGTCACCCCCACAAATTTTAAAAGTAAACCAGTTGTAATATTCCAGACCGACAACTCACAATGGAACAGAAATAAGAGGTGAAACACCTATTTGCACACAGAACCTAAGCTAGAGAGTCTAATTTTTTGAATTTTTTTACACATACATAAATCTATCCCGTTCTATTCAGAAAGGCAAAAAGCTTGCTTTTAAACTTTTCACAATTTACAATAAGTTTTTGGATGTTAATTTGGGCATAGAGATTCAAAGTGGCAGTGTTTATTATGCATCCAAACATTTCATAGATTGATTATATATAGTTATCTAATAGTAGCTATGCTTCTATATATTAAAGTTTTATAAATATTTAAAGTGGTATTTCACTACAACTAAATAAATTATAGTCTAACAAAACACTCAACAAAAACCCTTTTTCACTGAAATACCTCTTATTCTTAAGTGACTGACTTCTTGGTCTAATAAAAGTTGCCACTTTTTGCATAGTGGCTAGGTTTCTTTGGAAACGTGGTTTTAACCACACTTTTGTAAGGAGAGTAAGGTTGTTTTTATATACACTGCATCATTGTGCCCCTCAAGTGACCTTTCTACTGGAACATTTTAATGGAAGGAAGCATGATATCCCATTGACAAATAATTTTCCCTTAAGAAAACAAGAAAAGCATGTATGTATTTGTAAGTGTTTCCATAAACATTTGTAACTATACTTAAGTATTTGTAGCATAATACGACTAACTGTTGCTAAATTGTTGGTAATATATAAGCCAGGTAACACAGCATTCATTTTGTGCTAAACTTCAGTATATTATGATTACATAATAGAATTCGGTGCTCAGTTATGTAATTGAAGAAATGTACCTGGGAATGAAAGAGAATTGTTAGGGGAAGTCTTATGGAAGGGCTATATTGAACAACATATGTTAAAGTGACAGGGATTGTTCTACTTAACAGTAAAATGAATGCTATAAAGTGTATTTTTGCAATCCCTGTGTACTCACTATTAATACAAAGGACTGGATCTTGCCCTCCGTGCGTTTGTCTGTCTGCATGGAAGAGGGTAGTGAACTCCATTGGCACTCCTCTTTCTGCTGATTTTAGGTCACTTATGCCTTAAGTCACCCGTGCGAATCAGTGGACCATACAATCATTGATCCACATGGAAGGACTAAAACCCCTCCCACTCTGGAAAGTTGAAATGCCCCCCCACCACTTACGGGGTTTAGCTGCCCCCCTGACGGACTGTTCTCCAGGCATATATAACATCTGGCATGCACAGAAAATCAGCCAAATTCTACACTCAGCGTACTGACGTCGTCTGATGGATGGAAGTATGGATCCCATCCAATGTCTGGATCCCAATACTAGGTTACTGAAGAGTCTTTTGAGTAGTTTGGTTTGTAGTAGATGTTGCACATTTGAACATTATTATTTGATGTATATATTGTTGTGATGGGTTCTCAGAACTTCTGGCATATGGTGGGAGACCCTGCCGTGAATGCTGTCTTTTAGAAATAGAGATAGCCGAAAACTGATTTTCTTCTGTCTATATTTCGAAAAGGAAGCATTTTCAGATTTTTTTTTAGAATGGGTATGCTGATCGGTATACATACCCATTTGTTTTCAGAAACCACCACTGCCACCAGACCCATTGCAACCGCCTCCTACAACAGAACCCAACGGAGAGTTGAGTAACTTCTCCTGGGACTTTTAGGGTTATGCTCTGGGGAAGGGAGGGGTACGGTAAGGCTCTGGGGAAGGGAGGCTTAGGGTCAGGCTGCAGGAAAAGGAGGGTTAGCGTTAGGTTCATGGAAAGGGAGTCTTAGGGTCAGGCTTTGGGGAAGAGAGTATTAGGGTTAGGCTGCGGGGAGGGGAGGGTTGGGGTTAGATTTAATACTTACCATTCGGAGAACTGTGTTCAGTGCTCTGGGGATCGATTGCTTTGCCTCTTCGAGTTTGGAACTGGCTGAGAGAAATTGACCCTTTTGAAATAGGACCATTCTTGGCGGCGACCCACGCCCCTGGCATGTGTTTCCAGAAGTACAGAAGTCAGGATGAACATGTGTTAAGAGGGAAACCTATACAGTAAAAAGGCTGGGAGAATGCCCACTTGCAAAGTCAACACAGCTTCTCTTTCAGGGTTATTCATATTTATCCTGGATGCTTTGAAATTATTTCTGATTGGGCATCACAGATTCACTAGTTTGTGCAGTGTGAAGCTGTCTGAAATGCCCAAAAGCTTTAGGTTATTCTAGGTTTACTTATCAAGCCTCAGAGAGCAACTACAATACTTTATAACTGAATAATATATGTCATCATAAAAGTGTTATAAACACTGACATGTTGGTAAAATAATATTAGTCTGAGAATCATTAAGTGTGAAGAGCAGGGCTGGAAAAGTATTAAGCAAAATAAGCACATGCTTAGGACACCAAGGGAAGGAGGCACCACAGAGTCTCTTCTAGGGGTGCCAACCAGATGCAAAGGGCG
>WWET01000049.1:106176-122398 GCA_011038615.1 Limnodynastes dumerilii
ATTTTTTTTATTTTTTTTCCTATTCATACTATTAACAGTTGGAATCATTATGGTTGTAATTAAAAAAATTAAGGGATGTAATAATCATGTTCTCCTTACCTACCAATGGTTATGTTTTATTTTGTTTACTTCTATTCATATGTTGTTATTATTTTTTATGTTTTTGTTTGTTTTTATTACGGCATCTAAACTGTTTAATTATTTTCAGTAGTTCCACCTGGAAGTCCGGGTCCTCTCACAAGACATGGCTCTTATGATAGTCTGGCTTCAGATCAGAGTGGGCAGGAAGATGAAGGATGGCTTTCACAGGTAATTATGTTTATTGTATTTACAGAATGTTGAAGCAAGGTTCTGGTATTTCTGACTGTTTACATATCTTTGGTACATTTTGCATGACATCTTTGTATGTCAACAATCTTTAGAATCTATCTTAAAATGCTACACACTTATGTATGCAAAAATCTTCAGTAGGCACCTCCTTTGGATCTATATTATATGTGTGACTGTATGGAACTAATTTCTGTTGCCACTTAGATCTTCATAATGTTGACAATGATACAGTCGGCACCATCATAATATCAACTTATTAATGTTTGATATGTATAAAAGGGTGCCATATATAGGGCCAGATCCAGAGCTACGACCGCTAGCATATTTACGCTAACCTGAGTCGTAAAAACGCTGTTTTGCATGTTCTGCGCATGCGCTTGGCGGATGTTACGACCCGAAACTCTGAATGTACTTACAAGCCTACGATCAACAGCGTAACTACGGACGAAGGGGCATGCCAGACATACGACAACCTTAATTACGCTTTGGAGTCTTGGTGAGGCATTTAAATCGTACAGTATGGGCGTGCTTAGGCGTGTAAGTACGTGCAGCCATTACGGCCTACAGCAGTTACAATTGGAAAAGTTAAGGTAGGGTTTGGAAAGCGTAAAGCTGCAAAAATACATATGACCGAGGGGAATGCATAGTAATTACGAAAGCGTAAATATACTACACATTGAAACATAAAGGGAACATAGGTCTTGATCTGGCCCATTATGTCAATGTCTAACAGGTTGACCACTGTATGTGTTCCACCTGCTACCTTTTAATAAGTTTGACATACTTTACATTGACATTACCTTGCCTCTTTGTTTTCTCATGTCCTGTGTCTGTGTCCTACTCCTCTCTTCTGTCCTGTGTCCTACTCCTCATATGCTACTCGCCACCCTCCACTGCAGCTGTATCCTGCCACTAAAGGGCTGCGAATAGCGTTAGGGTTAAGGTTGTGTTTTTGTGATGTTGAACACAGTGTTACATTATGATATTCTATCCATCAAGATAACGGGGCTGATTCAGAGATGCGATTGCGAAAAGATCGCAAATATACGCACCTTAGGTAAGATCTTACCCTGTTCCAGCCCACTGCATAAACAGCCACTCCCCTTGCAAACAGCGGTGGATCTTAAACTTAGACCACCATTGACTTGCCCTAAGTCTACGCTGTCATTTGGGATCTTAAGTGACGTGGTAGCGTTCATTTAAGATCCTAAGTGTCAGCCCGCGCCCACTTTCCCTCATTTCCCTGCCTCCCCCCGCCCATTTCCATGCAAATCCTTAAGATCTTAAAGATTCGCAGCACTTAAGATCTTAAGTGCTTGCGATCGATTCATGCACTTAAGATCTTAAGTGCTTGCGTGCGATTCAAACTTACGCTCTTAGAAAATTTACGCTCCTAACCGATACGTAGATGGCGTTGCACTATTACTACGCATGCGCAGTTTTGCGAATTTTCTAGGATCTTAAATATACGCACCTAAGTGCCGTGGAAATCGTATCTCTGAATCAGGCCCAACGACACCATTGCATAAAAGCACGATAAACCTGTTATTTATTGCTGACATGATAACTATTGATCTTAGAACTATTATTATTCCGTACCATTCCCGTGTGCTACTACTACTACTGCTGTTTACTCATTTTTTGTAAAAAATTATCCTACTATAGTCAGTTTCCCTTGCACAAACGCAAGGGAAACTGACTATAGTAGGATCATTTTTTTACAAAAAATGAGTAAACAGCAGTAGTTTAATGGACTCCAGTGCAGAGAGACAGCATTATTAGTCTGGGAGCTTTCTAACTTAAAAGAAGGTGTGTTGGCTTGACACTTGTTTTCCCATAAATGAGGTATGGGACTACAGGGGGAGCAGTAGCTCTCTTTTATTCTACTGGTTCACATCCCGTTTTGGTGAGCTCCAGCATGCACCACTTTCCTAATGATCGGAAAATGCTCCATTGTAATAAATCTCAAGAAAGAAGACAAAAAAAAGTTGACAAAATTTGGAGCTTTATTCTTTATCTGATTTTTTTTAAAATAAGTGTTATTTAATAAAAGTTCTTACAGATTTTAATACTTTTTCTGTTACTTTTTTTTTATGTGTTTTTTATTACAGTTTCTTTATACATCTGTTCTCTTACATGCATATTCTACTAATATCTCTCTTGATGATTTATTTTTCTCACATCCGCAATTCATAACACTTTTTTTAAATGGCTGTTCATTCCTCTGTGATCACACATTGTAACATGAAATGTGAACTTTTATTGCAACTATTTGTAGACTAATCTTTTAAAATGTCCTTTCTTGCATTGATTAATATGACAAGATGTTCCAGGGCGCATGGAGATTTTGCACTTCTGCTTATTTGAGCAGAAGATGTTCTTTGTTGTGTAAAACAATAAATAAGAGCTTTGCTAAAGAAAACACCTGAGTACAGTGAAGCACAGTTGTTAGCTTTTAATGGTGCACAATCTCTTTGTGAACATCTACCCATCTAATGGACTGTATTTATGGCATATGCAAGATTCACAGCTATTGCTCTAGGCAGTGTGTCAGAGGAAGTGTAATCTTTACCCAAATAACTTTTAATTATATTTTCTTCAAGGGTTTCCTAAAGACAAGCCTGGGAATCCTGCATCTATTCAACAGGCCTTCAAAATATGTTGGCTATAATTGTATTCTCAGACAAGAGAAAAACAAAACACAACAAAAAAAGCGAGTAACTAGACTGACCTAATGTCCTCCTCACAGGAGAATGTTAAGAGCTTCAAGCTGCAAAAGTTTATCATAACATGCCACTTTATTACAGACAAAGTGGTATATAAGTATGATATTATAATTTTTAATAATGATGATAGTTCTCCAAAAATATCCTGAGGCATATAGATACAACCAGGATTCTGGTACAAATGGATACAGCTATTGTCACACAAACTATTTAATAAAACAAAATAGAATTTTGGTGGTAGAAGGGTATAGTACTTATTTTTATTTGTACAGTATCTTTAAGATTATTCAAGATAACTGTTTAACACTTCCCAACATTTTAGGTATAGTATTTGAGACAATGGGCATTTTTTGTCACATCAATGTAGGGTGTGTTACGGATACCCATAGAAAAAGAGAGCCATACAACCAGGAATGGACTCTAACCAAGAGTCAGATGTTCACTGGAGCTTCTGATGGTCAGGACAGACTAGGCTGCAGGCTCCTGGCAGGTCACAGCCCCAGACGGCAACCCCTGTAACCCGAGGACTAATAACCTGGCAGAAATGGTATAATGTCAGCAGGTAATACAAGAAAACACAGCAGGGGAAAGTGCTAGATGGAGGCACACAATTCCAGGCAGAGATAGGTGGACACGTGCATGAATGGAAAGCACGGACTGTACACTGATCATAACAAATAAAACTACGTGCCAAGGTGGAAATACCACATACACAAACAAGCAAAATTAATGTAATCAGCGCTGATTATAATAAATTTCCAAAATGTATATCCTAGGTAGTAGCCCACAAATATATAATACAACATCATAACTTTTGACGGTACCATGATTTTCACAAACAACCCAGAAGACAAGTGGAGATACCACAGACACAAACAACACAAAGGACAAAAGGGTGAATCTATGTGCCGAGGTGGAAAATGTATTTACTAATAGGTGCAATAATAGCAAATTCAAAGGATAAAAACTCAAGAAGGAGCACACAAATACAAATAGAGAGAGGCAAGGGGCATAGGAGAGTAACAACAAGTGACTATGGAGAATACATGAGACAAGGCAAGCAGAACCAAACAGCAAACAGCAATTGCGTGCTTACCTACAAATATACATCGTAAATATTAGCAATTGTGGTGCAAGGATAGGAGCGGCTGCAGCTAAGCACACCCACACACTCGGTCGTGTTTTTCCGTGTGTAAGTATGCCCTACATAGAAATATGAAAAGTACCTAGTATATGGCCCTTGAATCAAGCATAAATTTGGGTGCTTTTTAAAAGTAGTGATTTAGCCATTCGTTTTTCATCACAGTTTTTTTTTTCAATTTTAAACAATTTAATAAGTAATGCTTATTATAATTATTTAAAATTTTTATTTTTTTTGTTTTTGTGACATAAATAATTAGACAACCAAAAAAAGCTGCGCTTGCCACACTATGGTAGATTAAGAGACAATACAACTCCAAGTAAATAACAATACATTTTATTGTGAGCATAAAAATTGCTAGATAAATGAATGGTTAAAAAATGGCTACACCGGACAGAGTTTCAATTAATGTTCATAGATATTATTAAAATTCTTAGAAACTTTGTTTCAAATTTTCATATTGAGCAATAAGAAATGTTCATAAATGAATTGCTGATGGGATAATTCCCCATGTATGATATTGTGAAACTGATTGATACTCCAAATCACTATGTCTAGTTGCGGGTGCTTCTGAAGTTGTAACAGCAATAGATAGTATTAAGAACAGAGTGGGACATGTTGCATCCAAAGTTAGTAGGCGGTGGTGTAAAAAGAAAATCCAAAACACATAATTACCAGATGAATAACGGGAAAGTCCGACTGGAGATGTATGGCTGAGTCCTGGCTGCCAAGATGATTCAGGCACACATGGTCCTCACCAGTGAATGGATACACACACTGAAGGAAACTACTCCACTCGTTCGGTTTGCTGATGGTTGGTAAATTTCAGTATGGCTGTGCTAGCGGGCGTCCCCGCAGGCAAACCGCTTGTACGGATATGCACTTCCGCAACAGATGTAGAGGCAATGGGATATGAGGCAATCGAGTTCACAAAGGCTGAACAGTGTAGCAAGGCACGTCGACACGTTTCGTCCACACCTGGACTTTATCAAGACGCTAAGAAGAAGCGTTATCTGGTCACCATGGAAACGAGATTTCACAGGCTGACAAGGGTATAAATATATCCCAATGACAGCAGAGCAAGTTGCGGTGGGCTATAGGGTTTTTTATTTTTCAAAGACCTCTCCCACGGATTAAAAGCTTGGAAGATGGGATCCTAATCAAGATGGCAAGTACTTCTTTTTATTTATTATTTTTATGCCATTTTTTATGCATTTATTTTATGCATTTTATAGTTGGCGGTCATTTTTTATTATTATTTGGGGTATTAAATAGTCATTGTTTATTTATAGGGGGGCATTAAAGGTTGTCTTTTTTTAATGGTAGGGGCCTGCCCTATATTTTATTTAGTAGCTAGGAGGGGTATTAATTTGTTATTTGTTGTAACGGATGACAGGGCATGCTGGCACTTGTGGTTCTCCAAGCGCTAGCATGTAATGCCATCAAGCATCAGCATGCTCTGCAGTGTTAAAAAAAAACACTAAAACCCAGGAAATTCCTGGTGATCTGAAAGGGTCAGACCCGGGAATTACCCGGGTTTTTGTGGACTTAAAAGGCGGCTTTTTTTTTGCCCCGGCATTTCCACCAGGAAAAACCCGGGTTGAAAGACCCAGGTTTTTCACCGGCGGTGATGTGAATGCGGTGTAAGTGTTAAGTGAAAAGGCCAGCAACCCTTAGTGGGCTTATCGAAAACTTTTATTCCTGCCAGCAATATTCAGCTCTTTCCACTTTTTTAAGCTTTGTTTTCAACATCAAACTGTTGTCATCAGTGATAACTGAATGCATTGAGAAAACCTGCCCTTCACTTCAACTTTTCAATTAGAATAGTGGGTAATGTGTGTTGTCAGTGTGAAGTAGATACAATATGTTTGTCCTGCACACAACAGGAGAGTGAATAGGAACATCTGGCCATAGCCTCGATTAAACTGCAAAGGCATCTGTTTACCTCTCGGCTCTGTGACACTGATGGTTCTGAGCTTAAAATATACAGGATGCTTTATCTGTGGCCTAATTTGCACTGCTTCATGGGATATAGGCTATGAAAGAAACTGAAATCTCTTTGGGGGACCCAAGGAATGGTGAGAAGCAAAATGTAGAAGAAGATAGACTATTTTGTGCTCAGAGCTTTCAAGGCTCATAAATCTAGCAACATATTCCAAATTTTTGCCTAGGAATATTCTAGTAGCAGACTGAGGAAGAAATAATGTATACCAGGAGACAGGAAAAAAATGTGGCTGCTATTATGTTAGAATTCTGAAATGTGTATTGTATGTTGATAAAATAATAATCATACTGTATTTTTTATGTCAAAGGGTGGGGTACATGGCTTATATATTGCATGAGCTCGGCATTTATTCCCACTTCACTTAAGAGATATTAGATTAGTACCTTCTTGGATCTTCTTAGCTATTTCTGATGGCTAGTCAGTCAAGCTGTTTGAAGCATATGCAGGGTGGGTGCCATGGGGCCCACTGTTCTCTGGGACCAGTGTGCATTACAGAAATACCACTCATCAAGAGCCTGATCTAGAGCCCCACTGTTATGATCACAGTATTTTTCACTGCACCTCTGTGTTTTGTTTGCCTTTGTTGATCACATGACCTTCTTTCAGTTTCCAGCACTTCCTGGTATTCACACTTTGCTGCAGCCATTAGTTCAGAGGTGTGGCTCATTCCCTTGCTGGAGCTCACTAATTAGCAGCTCTATTTAAACCTCTCTCTGGCATCACTTATCAGAGCAACAGGTTTCCTTGCCTGCTGATATTGCATCCTCGAGTCCTCTCGTGTTCTGACTTCCTGGTTCCAGGTCCTGTCTCCAGTCCATGGTATCTGCTTTCCGGTTCTCGGTTACTGCTATCCGGTCCAGTTCCAGTTATCCGGTCCCTGGTTCCTGTTTTTATTGTCTGGTTCATTCCTGTGTCTGTGGTGTCTGCGCTTCCAGTGTCCTTTGCTCATTGCAGTATCCAGTCTCTGTAGCCACTCCTGCACTACCTCCTGCATCCCTCCAATCCTGTCCACCATCTTGGTGTCTGTGTGCTTGTCCAGAGGGCTACGATCTGCCACCAGCCTGCAGCCAAGACCATCCCCACCATCAGGGGCTCTGGTTAATTCCAGGCTTGCCGTTAGACTCCGTGTTTCTGCTCTGGCGTGGTCCGTATACAGACCGGCGCTGAGTCTGGTGCATGACACCCACTTCACTTGATGACTTATCCCCATCCAAAGCAAGATACAACGTAGATGCTAGAATATTGCAGGAAATGTTTTTATGATAAAAATGAAAATGAACCTAAAAATTCGCTTTCATAAACAAAACAAAACCACAGCACACACATGTATATTCCTTAATGAAGATATATCATTCATTCATTCATGTCACATTACTGTGTGATGCAACTGCAGGGGGCTATATCATATATGGTGAGCCTATTTAGAATTTGCTGGAAACCTTGTGTTCCCTGTGGACTTGTGGAGAGGGAACAATGTAGTTTATTAGTTATGAGGATGAATCACTAACATAACCTTATTGGTGGATTAGGGTAATGAGCCTATTTTACACTATTGTTTCTCTAATACGAAAGTGTTTTTATATATCCGCCCATCTGTGTCTAAATATGCTCCATACCCATAAATCTCAATGACAATATTTGATAATAAAAAACAAAATATTAGTTTTAAGAATAGTTAAATTACATGTAAGTGCATAGTCTAAAGTATCACTCCATTCTGCTAAAAGTCTGTAATCATCAGAAAAGTATAGAACTGTAAATAATCTAAGTCTCTGTGAGAAATGGCCAGAGTCCACAAAGCACTGGAGTGCAACCATGTGCCACTAGCTACAGTATTTCTAACATAAGTATTGCTTTTGTTAGAATAAACCCATGGCCCCAGTATTATCAAGATCTTGTGTGAACCTCTGAGACACAACCCAGCCCCCTCCTCCTCACACGCACAAAAATACATTTTGCTCTTTGACATTACACTTTTTCTTGTATTTAATTGGCTATACATAACACAACCCATTAGGCATTTACACTGGTCTTGCTAGTGCATGGGAACTGGTAGACTAAAAGTCCCACTTATTTTTGTGTTGGCCTCACCTATAGTTGATCTAGGCTCTTGTAGAATTTTTCCAGGGCCACTTTAAGTTTCCAGTCTGCCAATACAAGTAGTCCTTCCCTATTATGTAGGTGGTATGCTTGCAACACATAAAGTCAGAGATTTAACACAAATAATGGCACTATGGGAGAAATAACTTTTTTAAAGGGAGTAAGGTTGTCCCTTTATAGTATGATTGGCAGTCATACTATAAAGGGACGACCTTACTCCCTTTATGGCTGTTGGAGGTCCTGTGTATCAAGTACACTGTACCAACAAAAAAAAGTTGCATCTCCCATAGTCATTGATTGCTGTCTTCTTGTTTCTCCTTACCGAGAGCAACAAGAAACAGCAACATGAGGCGAAGTTTGAGGGCGTGACTTATTCAAATCACGTCTGAAGCCATGCCTCATGCCTAATCGAGGCTGTCATTCATAGCTGGATAGTCTGTTAAAGGAGGATGTCTGGATAGCTTGTTAAAGGAGGATGTCTGGATAGCTTGTTAAAGGTGGATTGCTTAGAGGGACATTTGAGGATGGTAAGAGATTGACCTTCCATCCTGGAGGATTCCCTGCTGGGTTGCCGCTGATAAGTCTGTGTTAATATCTTGTGGAACAATAGTCTCTTAATTATGTTAAATTGGGATCCTAATTGTTAGATTAAGAGAAACTCACAACCATATTTATCCTTGGCAGTGTTTTGTGATGTCACACTGGCCATATCTGCTTACAGTTTCCTCTTGTGTTAGAAAAGCCACAATCTGAGCAGTATGTGTTTCCATATATGGACTTCCTGTATGAGTGTGGGTCCCTGCTAAGAATGGTCCTATTTCAATAGGGCCTTTCTCTCCCAGCCAGTTTCAAATTGGCTGGGATATCGATTGCTTATGCCTCGATGAGGCATAGCGATCAATCCCCGGAGCACCGAACACAGTGCTCCAATAGATAAGTCTAAAAAGTAACTCCAACCCTTCCCCTAATTCTGACCCTAATTCTCCCCTTCCATTACCCTAACCCTGCCTTCTCCCTAGCCTGACCCTAATACTCCCTTCACCCTAGCCTAACCCTAAGACCCCTCTCCCCCCAGCCTGACCCTAAACCTCCCCTTCTATGGACCTAATCCTCCCTTCCTAAGAGTCTAATCCTAACCCACCTAACACTAAAAGTCCCCAGAGCTGTCAGCGGCGGGTGCATCGGGTCCAGCGAAAAGTAATGGGCGAGTATCGCGATCGGCATACTCACCCATTCATAAAAAAAAAAATCTAAAATGGCTGCCATTCGAAATAGAGACAGCCGAATAGGAACTTTCGTCTGTCTCTATTTCTAAAGGCAGCCCATCGGGGCGGGGACTCCAACTGTTCTGCATACAATAGACCAGATCCAGAATTAAGCTATGATTCTGTACATTAGCCTCTACAATAGAGGCTAACTTAGGGAATTTGGTATCCTACATTCTTTTATTTATTAGCTAGGAGGGGCATAACTTTGTGTTTTGTTGTACAGGATAACATGGCATGCTGGCACTTGTGGTTCTCCAAGCACTAGCATGCCCTGCCATCCTTGGTGTAATAAGTAGACAAGGTTAAAAGTTTTCTTTATTTCAACTATACTACAAGTGATCTACACTATAAAGTGTCATTTGGGGAATTGTTAGTTTAAGCACCTGCATTAATACTTTATTTGAAGGTCATCATTAATATATGTGATCCTATTGTTAATCTATATACTGGTTATTAGAGAGAAGTTTCTAGGTAAGATTTCATTAGTACAATTATAGTAGAATCACCAACATTTCATGAATGGGTTATACCTTTTGTTCATTGCCATTTTAATATTAGCACCTTATGGCAATAGCACTTTATTATCTAAGTATATGTTTCTAAGAGGAATTAGAGATTCTATTTTTATAATATGGTACCTTAGCAGTAAAGCACTTTTTTAAAATTTTGTCCTAACTAGCAAGTTTATATAGAATAAATATTTGATCATTTAAACTCTTGAATACATTATTTAGCCATATTCAATACATATAAATATTAACAATATACTTGTAGCAATTTAAATGTAAGACCAGTGTGGTTACGGGGTGCGGTCGCCAGTCTGAGCAGATGTATTTCAAACAGGATAGAGGGAGCTGTATTATTGCTAAAAATCCACTGAAAATATAAAATTGCTGAACAGTAAAGGGAACCTATTTCCCTGTTCTCAATAGCAAGAGGCTGCATCGGTTATGTCATGTAGATTAGGGTTAGGCTGGGGCAGCTGTGGTGGGTATAGGTTAGGGTTAGGTTTTAGGGGATGGTTAGGGTTAGGCTTTGGTGCATGGAGGGGTAGGGATAGGCTGCAGAGCATGGATTGTAAGGGTTAGGCTGCAGGGTATGGATGGTAAGGGTTAGGCTGCAGGGAGTGGAGAGTTAGGGTTAGGGCTGAAAAAGGGGAAGGTTAAAGTTAGGCTGCAGGAAAGGGAGGGTTAGGTTAAACACCTTTTGACAGATGTCTTCGCGACTCCAGGAGTAGCATCTCTGCTACTTTCTAAAATGCAGACTGACAGCAATTTTTATATTATTATTTCACAGATTTTTTATACATTTTTAATAAAGTTTATATTTGATCAATATTTGTGGGACAGTTGAAGGTGGAGCGCACAACTAAGTTATCTTACTTTTGCTTTCCTTTTTGTACACCATCATTTAAGCTGTACCTTTAAATTACTTTGCCTTCCATTTATTTGATCTAACAATCATTAGGTATAGCACTTTAGATTGAATTTATAATAAGCACAGTATAATAAGTCATTGTGAAAACAGGGTTAATATTTGGTTCTGAGGACTTGCTTTGGGGATTGGGCACTGAAGTTATAGTTGTGATCTTGCCTTAGATTAAAAAACAAAAAGCCAAAAAGGAACCAGATTGTGCAACATAAATGTACAAAATTAAATGTCTGTGAATCGGCATTATATTTCTGGAATAAATGGTTTAAATTACACTTAGCCATTATTTAGTATGTTTTAGTGATGTATAAATGTTCAGTCGTGCTTCAAAGGCACACTGAAATGTGCAATTCTCATACCTACCATTTTTGGCATATACTGTTATGATGCTCTGCCACTGGGAAAGAAACGACCATGTTAAACAATTTTCATACATGCTATAAAATGTTTCCCCAAGCTATGTTTTCATTGGTGTTTTTATATCTCTTCTACTCTGTAAAGCTGATTTTAAAGAACATGTGTTTGTGCTGGAATATTCTGTAAAACCTGACTTGTGTTAACCGCAATTCTGTTTACTTTATAAAATAATATTTATTAACTTGGTGTTATATTTAGGAATTTCTTACATATTAATAAAAACATGTTTAAGTCTCTAACAAATTTGTAAATATTTGCCCAGCTGTGTCAGGGTAAAAAAAAAAAAGATTAGAAAAAACTCGGAATCCTATATGTAAAATAAACATAACTAAATCTCAAGTTCAGTAAAACAATACTGCAAGTTCTTTTTATCTTAGAAATCATATTCTATAGCAGAATAAGTTTATTTCTTACTAAAACAGTGGGAGAGATGTGAATTTACTTTTAATTAAGATGATTGTACATATACATAAAAAACATACTAGAAAAGAACATGTTAAAAAACACCAGTATACCTGTAGCCTGTTCATCACTCACACATCCTTATACAGGAAGTTAAACAATGTTTAAATGTTTAGCTTTTAAGCCAGCTGTAAAAAAAAATACAATTTGTAATATGCCAAATTATCTATTAAATTAAATCTATGGACTGAATTCAAACAGTAGATTTTAGTGTGAAACTGTGATTATCGGATTCATGAGAATCCATAATTACAGGTCGCCATTTTAAGATATCTGTGTGTGTGCTCTGCTAACAACTGCTCCCACATCAACAATCTTTCAATAGCTATACCCTATCTTACGTGTAGGGAACTTAAAATGACGAAGGATTGGGAGTCTGGATTGCACAACACAAAAATTGATGAAATCTGATCCAAACTGATAAAAATCGGGGGGAAAACATGAAACCTGATTCTGGTCAAATATCACTGTCAGTGTTGTATATTTCCTCTTATATAACTATAAAATCCATTTTTAGGTTCAGTGGGCTGGATCCAGACTTAAGTAAGTTTATGAAACTAGTTACTCCTGGGCTAAACCATGTTGATTGCAGGGGAGTCATATTTCATCTGTTGCAAACAGTATTAGAGTTGAGAGGTGATGTTTCCTATCCCAAGTCTAAATAATAGTATGATAGCAAAGCTGGTCAGTATCTGTGTGCAGTAAGCAATTCATAGATATATCCAAGCATGCAAAGAATACAATTAACTTGACTCCCCCCCTGCAATCAACATGGTTTAGCCCAGGAGTAACTAATTTCAAGCACTTAAGTCTGGATCCAGCCCTGTTCTTGAAAAGCATCAGCAGTAAGATACCTTAGTTTTGTATAAGATCAATATTAGGGGGAAATAAAATTAGCCGGTGTGAACTCTATTGATTTCTCCTTGCATTCCATAGAACTGGTATTATATTGTATGTATCGATCCTACAACTCTCCAGTTTTCTACTCACAACCTTTATGGACCATGAGGAGAAATCTGGAATGTTCCTTCCAGGTGTATTCATTCCAAACTGCCCACGGTTGATAATTAAGTTCTGTTGTTACTGTTTTACTGACAATAACTTGTTATATTATCCTACTGTATATAGCTGGTCTGAAGCAACTTGATATTTTTTTCCTGCTGTACTTTCTATAGGTGGAAATAGTGACTCATACTGGACCTCATAGACGATTATGGATGGGACCTCAGTTCCAGTTTAAAACGATCCACCCCTCTGGCCAAACAACAGTGATATCTTCCAGTTCTTCAGTGCTCCATTCACATGGTCCAAGTGATACACCACAGCCTTTGCTGGAGTTTGATACGGATGACCTTGATTTAAACAGCCTCAGGTAGAAGACGTTCATTAGTTGTTTTGTTTAAATTATTAATTAGTATAAAAAGAAAAGTGTAACAGCAGCTGTGTGACAAACAAACATGGTTTCATTGAGTAAGTGTTTTAGTTACAGACATCTAGTTGCAAACTAAGGGCCTGATTCACACTTAAGAACGCAATAGGTTCTTAAATATACGCACCTAATAGCAAGGCAACTCCCTCGGCACGCCCTCGGTTTTTAGGTTCTTATGTGACTTATGAGTGCCATAGGGCTCCCTTAACTGTAGGTTCACATTTGAATGTGTAGGGCATCTACCTAAGAACTTAACTCCATAACCGCACCTTCATTTGGTCATTTAAATGCCTCTCTCCACCCAAATCTGTGTATCTGCCTAGTTACTTATTCACAGAACGCCCCTTTTTGCGTGTGTTACTACGAACCTAGAGACTTTAGGTGCGTAATTTGCATGCGTAAGTCCAACGTAAACAGCGTATAAAAAGTTACTACGCATGCGCAGTGCATCCGTTCTTAAATATACGCACCTAAAACTATGCAGATTCTTAAGTGTGGCTGAAAATAAGAACTTAAAGTTACACCTGGGCTAAACCATGTTGATTTCAGAGGAGTCAAATTTCATTTGTTGCAACAGTATTATAGTTAAAAGGTGATGTTTCCCAGCTCAAGTCTAATTAGCAGTTTAAAAGTGAAGCTGATCAAGTATCTGTGTGCAATAAGTAAAAGCAAAGCATTCTCCCTGCATGCATAGAATAAAATTAACTTGAAATCAACATGGTTTTAAGTTCTTATTTTCAGCCTCTGAATCAGGCCCTAAGTGTAGAGGAACGGGAGTTTCTCAAAAAATATAGTTATCCTAATGTTATTGGGCCAGAACCACAATTACGTGACATGCGTAAGTTGGCTTTGTGTTCGTTCTGCACATGCGCACAACAGATTTACGCATTGGAACGCAGCTAACTGATGCTGCGCTCTCAGATATGCATGGTGGGGGGTATTCATACAGTAATGGATTTCCTAAGAGCTTACACATGATCCTGCATTCCATATGATACCCTTCCGCATGTGGACACTTATGGTAGGGTTATGCATGCGATTTAGTTACATTTTGCAATATGACTGTTTAGGTCACACATACATTTGTTCCATGATTTGGAAATTATTAATGCTTTGGAATTTTGTCAGTCAAATTTCTGAGCCAAAATCAAATCCTGAACAGCCATTACAAGCATTACAATGACAAGGTGTTAGTCTAGAGTACACGGATTTAGAAGGTGCCCCAACAAGTGCCTTGGGGTTTCTGCTGTTTGGCCAACTGGAGCTTGAATGTGTGTCTAAACATTGTTGGAAAGTTAATTAACAAAATTAAATTTTCCATTAAAGTGGTTTTTTGTTTTTTTTTAATGGCAAGGATATTAACAAGTGATTGTAAAATTTTGAAACCCTATTTAATATAAATACATATATATATATTTCTTTTTTTTAATACTTTTTGCACCCTATTAAAACATATAACAGTTGATGTGCTTTCTTTCCAAATAAATATCTGTTTTAAAAAATGTAAGAATGTTATACATTTTCTTGCCTTGTTTTTTTTACCATGCATAGATCTGAACTTTTTTCTACCTCTTGCCACTTCCTAATAATGTTATTTCAACAGCACTTATTGGTTTTGATTTGACTGATAAGTAAGTTATTAAAATAAATAAGTAGGTCTTGGCTGGATGTTTAACCAGTTTTGATCAGCCAAATCCAGAGAAAAAAAGGGAGTTTGGAAGAAGGAGAAACTACAGGAATGACCTTGCACACACAATCCTGTCTACATCTCTTATGAGCTTTGGAACTTGTCAAGTTTAAGTTAATTATATATCCAGAAAACACTTAGGGGTGTATCTATTTTCATTTGTTGCAAAAAGTATTAGAGTTGAGAGCAGTTCTGTTTCTAGACCTAGCAGAGCCTTGTATATGCCCAGCTTTTTCTTGTGCCCCCTTTTATGTGCCTCCTCTGATGCTCCCTTTTATATTGCTAGCCTCCTCTTTTGCCCTCTTTTATGTGCCCAGCCTTTTCTTGTGCCCCCTTGTATGTGCCCAGGCTTCTCTTGTGCCCCCTTTTATGTGCCCATCCTCCTCTTGTGTCCCCTTTTATGTGCCCAGCCTCCTCTTGTGCCACCTTGTATGTGTTCTGCCTTAAAATCCTATTCTAAACTTACCTTTACCTTCTTGCTCCTTCCTCTGTGGCACAGTGTCATTTAGCTTAACTGTCTTGTATATACAATGCTCCTACAAGACCCCTGTAGGACCAAATCTATTCCAATTTATAACACTGCCTCAGAGCGTTATTCAATGAAAATTATTTGCTGCCATAGGAGCCCTGTACAATCCTGGAAAATTAAGCTGACTGATGCCAGTCGCATCTGTTAAGTAATGCAGCCGGTGTCCGTGTGAGCCGCGGTCTATGGGACCATGGCTCAGGGGAGAGCAGTGTCTCTTTAAGTCATCTAGGGCGCGTCCCTAGAAATGACCCTGGTTGAGAGGTGATATTTCCTAGCCCAAGTCTAAATAACAGTTTAATAGTAAAGCTGGTCAGTATCTGTGTACAGTAAGCAATTTAAATAAATATCCCTGTATGCAAGAATACAATTAACTTGACTCCCCCTGAAATCAACATGGTTTTGCCCAGAATCTAGTCCAATGTTACTTATTAAAGGCAGAGTAACTAAAGATGAACAGAGAGAGAGCAGAATTACAAGGAAAACATTGTTTCCCACCCAGGGCCGGTGCTAGGTCCCTGGGCACCCTAGGCGAAGTTTGGCCTGTCTCCCCCCCCCTTTATATGAGCCCTATCATATGCCCCTTCAGGCCCCTATGCCCCCTTCATATTCCCCTTCAGGCCTTTAATTAGGTATTGCAGGCCCCCTCCCCAGTTAAAATTAGATATTGCAGCCCCCTTCCTAGTTTAACTCATATATA
>WWET01000049.1:140496-153596 GCA_011038615.1 Limnodynastes dumerilii
GTAATAGAACACGAGGGCATGAATATAAACTGGAGGGTGGTAGATTCAAAGGAAATGTGCGGAAAAATTACTTCACTGAAAGGGTGATAGATAAGTGGAATATTCTCCCATCTGAGGTGGTTGAGGCCAATACAGTAGAACAATTTAAACATGCTTGGGATAAATATAAGGGTATCCTAAATTGTAAACCAAATTGAGGGTAAATAGGGTCTAGGGTCAGTATAGTTTTCAATAAACAAATAAGCAGACTAGATGGGCCATGTGGCTCTTATCTGCCGTCACTTTCTATGTTTCTATGTTTCTAAGAGGTTAGAATATGCCCAACTTTTGACTTGTATGGAACCAGAGGCGGGCTGGGCCAGGGGCAGGGTGCCATGTGTCCCCCCAGGCCGTTCTGCCATTTGTAATTTTAGGGCTGCCTCCCACCACCCGGAGCCGGCCAACCAGAATGGGAACTTAAGTCCCCACCTGGTGCATAACCACTCCGGACCTTTTAAGCAGTTGAACCAGGGCTCTGTGCTCTTTAAACAGAGCCCTGGTTCCTTGGCAATGGCGCGCTTGGTGCAATGACATCATAGACGTCAAGCCCAGCACAAGAAAGAGGACAGGAAGAGAGAAGAGGAGTGGAGAAGACAGGAAAAAGATGGAGGAAGGAAGATTGAAGACAAGAATGCTAAGAAAGAACTGAAAGTGCTGTGAGAGTGATAGTGAGAGTGATAGTATGGTGGGCAGTGTGTGAGTAATTGTTTGATAAGCAGTGTGTCAGTGATAGTATAGTAAGGGCAGTGTGTGAGTGATAGTATGGTGGGCAGTGTGTGAGTGATAGTATGATGGGCACTGTGTGAGTGATAGTATAATAGGCAGTGTGTGAGTGATAGTATGGTGGGCAGTGTGTGAGTGATAGTATAGTGGGCAGTATGATCGATAGTATGATGGGCACTGTGTGGGTGATAGTATGATGGGCACTGTGTGGTTGATAGTATAATAGGCACTGTGTGAGTGATACTATGGGCAGTGTGTGAGTGATAGTATGGTGGGCAGTGTGTGAGTGGTAGTATGGTGAGTTGTGTGAGTCATAGTATGGTGGGCAGGGTGTGAGTGGTAGTATGGTGGGCTGTGTGAGTGATAATATGGTGGGCAGTGTGTGAGTGTTAGTATGGTGGGCAGTGTGTGAGTGTTAGTATGGTGGGTTGTGTGTGAGTGATAGCATGGTGGGCAGTGTGAGTGTTCGTATGGTGGGCAGTGTGTGAGTGTTAGTATAGTTGGCAGTGTGAGTGTTAGTATGGTGGGCAGTGTGTGAGTGATAGTATGGTAAGCAGTGTGAGTGTTAGTATGGTGGGCAATGTGTGAGTATTAGTATGGTGGGCAGTGTGTAAGTGTTAGTATAGTGGGTAGTGTGTGAGTGTTATTATGGTGGGCAGTGTGAGTGTTAGTATGGTGGGCAGTGTGAGTGTTAGTATGGTGGGCAGTGTGTGAGTGTTAGTATGGTGGGCAGTGTGAGTATTAGTATGGTGGGCAATGTGTGAGTGTTCGTATGGTGGGCAGTGTGTGAGTGATACAAACAAATAGGCAATGTAGGAGGGGGAATGCGCTGTGTGATGGTAATATTTCTTTTACCATCACTACATCTCTACACCATATTCAGTGTACTAAAGAACTGCAAAATAATATAACTGACTTAAAATGCAATTTATGATAGCTGTATTATGTTTATGCATTATGCTATGTAACTTGTAGGATAGTTCCAGTAACAGCAATGAGTGTGTGCTTTCTCTAGCAGTTATTATACATTCAGGTGGGCAGGATGTGTCAATGCAGCAGGCAGATGAACTCACCCACGGTATGAGTTCCCAAAATGCTCTAATTGCAGTGGGCAACAACTGACAAGGTTGAGTGGTCATTGGTGTCTTATTACTGACAATGAGGACTCCTGGCGTCACAGACCCTTTAAGGCTGTCCCTGCATGAGCAGATACAGCCAGTACTTGAGGGTCATTGTTGGTAAAGCAATGAAATCAATATTGTCTTGAATCCTTGACCTGAGCCTGTAATTACCTGGATGGCATAAAGGCAGCTTGTGTTGTTACAGATAGTGCTTGCATTCAGACCTGACATGCATGGGATCAATCTGTTAAGCAAGGATATTGCTCTTTTTCTATTTCTTATAGCAGTCAGCAATAGACATAGGGCTGATTATTCACTTGGTGTCACATTTCTATTTCTTGCTCACATTTAATTGTATGTTTAATGGGGTATAGCTGTGACAAAAAAAAGTTTGAAGGTATTCATGCCAGCCATCAATAAGATTTTCCTGTCACTGATCTACTTTGAGAACCAAAGACAACCTTATATAGTGTACTTTTTTTTTTTATGAAATCAAATCCCCAAACTTTTATTCTTATATAGTTTGTATGATGTTTTTGGGGAAGGATGGTGGTATTGTGCTAATGTATGAGTGTGTGTGTGTGTATCTTTTATAGTATACTAAGAAAAGGAAAGACCCTTGAAACATTCCAATCAGTGCATCGCACATGGATGTAAAACTACTGGTACCCACAAGCCCTTAAACGGAGGTATTTATTTTATGGTGCATAAATGTATTGTTCAAGCCATATTATAACTGGTAATTTCTAGCCTCTGCAATATAAATCTTTGGCCTCTGAATTCAGAAACAAGGGTAAGCGAGTTTGTAGGCCAGAGAGAGACGTAAACACAGGCTAAGAAGCAAAACTGGTAGGCAAAAAAAAGTGGGACATTTTTAAGGGTTTAAAATAGCATGGCACAATAGAACAGTAGAGAAAGGAAGTAAACAGATAAGTTTAAGTAGAGCGGGGGGCATATGGAAGCCTAAGGATGACAATAACAAACACAGGAGTAAAACAGGGGGACAAATTCACACTTAAGAAGCCCAGGGTTTTTAGGTGCGTATTTTTAGTAAGGGATATACTGCGCATGCGTAGTAACTTATATATGCAATCTACGTTGGACTTAGGAACAGTACTACTGTGAATCTCCACTATGAACCTAGAACATGATTCAAACTTAACGGCTTATCATAATATTGTCACGCTCCCTTGAAAGTTTTTACGCTACTGTTACGTGAAAGGCCCTGTTCTAAATCTGCCCCCTAATGCTTTCTTAAGCGTGAATCATCTCCATGCTCTTGAAATGTTTTATATGAAACTAATTGAACTTCTAAATGCTCATTTTAACAACTATGTTTAAATATCCAAAGTTCTGTATGTGCGAGGGGCGTGCACACCAGACTGATGGCATCCAATGCAGAATTCCTTTGTACTGCAGACTGTACAGGCTGATAGGAGACTTACAGTACATAAGTCTTCTATTATTATTGGTTCTGGTCATATAAGCTTGGACATATTTTAATCCTATATTGTGTTAAGAACTCAGGTTGGAGGACATTAACACTTGTGCACATTGTCAGGCTGTATGTGGACTGAACCCTGTATCTAACTCTTGCAAGTTGTGATTTTTTTTCCTTCTCTTTCAGTTATTAACAGATTATTTGCCGTTTTTCAGTGTTGCCTGTTTGACACTGAGCCCTAAATGGTTGCACATGCATTTCTTATTAATATAGATTTAAAGGCCGAGGAATATTGAATAGATAAATCACACTAACTAAATCCAGAGTAGTGACTGATTTCATATTAAATACACTGTATTTTAAATATAACTATATGAATTTGTTAAGCTTTTTAACCAGTGGTAAAAATACACAAAACTATGAAGGGGGGGGATTGTTAGTGTTTTCTGTGATTACAGCTGGATTGTGTCAATGTAAAAACTGGACTTGTGTATAAATACATTCATTTTTAGGCATTTACACCACTTTTTGTATATGATTTGTTTTTAAGCACTCATAACAAACATAAGTCTGGACTATCACAAACCTTCTCTTCATCTTACAATCAATGACAAAAGTAACCAAAACTGAAAAGCAAATACAGCTCTATGTAATGAGTCAGAAGGGAACTACCGAATGTCAGTCAGTGTGAAAAAGGGTAATCAGCGATAGATTGATAGATCATTTATTAAATACCTCCTAATTTATATACAGTCAACTAAACCAAAAATGGTTTAGATATTAAGTTTAGATATTAAGTTCCCTTAACTATGGGTCCTTTCTGTTATGAAAGGACCCATAGTTGTTATCTTTTTAATGGGATCAGTGTGGTAACCTAATAAAGACAACATTTGCAGCCTAATTGTTGCTAGCTGCCCAGATACTGTCAGTAAGTAGGATCAGGACAGTCTGGGCTGGGTTAGACCGTCACGTATGTAAATCCATTACGTACGCCAGTACTTACGCTATGAAAAGTTAAGGTATGGTTTGGGCGGTGTAAAACGGCCAAAGTATGTACGAATGAGGGGAGTGCACAGAAATTACGCTAGCGTAAATATGCTACGTGTTCTAACGTAACTAGCCCGTAAGTCTAAATTTACCCCTTAAATATTTTAAGTAGACCTAGGACCGGATTCAGACTACCGGACGTATAGCATATATACGTCTGGAGTTTAGCGGTTTTTACTACTATGCATGCGTAGTAAATTTTTTACGTAATCGACATATCTTTTCCTTACGGAAATTGGGTATATGCTGTGTAAAAGACCGCATATAGAAAGGGTCTAAAAGACCGCATATACGCAATCTACGTAAGGAAAAGATACGTAGATTACGGAAAAAATTTACTACGCATGCGCACATATATATGTCTGGAGTTTAGCGTCTTTTACTACTATGCATGCGTAGTAAATTTTTTACGTAATCGACGTATCTTTTCCTTACGTAGATTGGGTATATGCGGTCTAAAAGACCGCATATAGAAAGGGTCTAAAAGACCGCATATACGCAATCTACGTAAGGAAAAGATACGTAGATTACGGAAAAAATTTACTACGCATGCGCAGTAGTAAAAAGCGCTAATCCCCGGACGTATATATGCTATACATCCGGTAGTCTGAATCCAGTCCCTAGATTACGAATCAAAGCCTGGTGCTGCTGTTTTCATAACTTTATTTAAATTACCTATTTGCCAAGCCAGCCCATGCAGATGAGCACATGGATGAGATAAACATAAAAGGACAAGTACTGCAACAGAACAAGTGCCACCACAATATAGAATGTGCAGGCAAGCTGTAGCCCTTTCATGAACTGCCCTTGACGATTCATCCTTTCATAATTGATGGTGGTTTGTCAGTGAGCCAGTTAGATGAAAGTTTTAAACAGTAATTTTATTCTTATTTACATTCTCAATCAAAAGCTGCCTAGTTTTTTCTTTGTCACAATACAGATATTGTATATTAGATGCTGTGTTTACTTGTCTGTGTTTACCTATAAAGGCCAAATCAATAATAGTAAAACCATGCTTTCTCTGAACCAAATGTGTATGAAGTATTTTGTGTTTGTATTTCGTAAATGTTAACAACCACAAACATCTCAGTAAAGTGATTGGAATTAAATATACAGTACATTTTATGAATCCATGAATTTGCTACACCCTCTAGCAAATATGAACTCTTTTTAGAGTCTTCTGGAATTAGTAGAGTTAATTACCTGTGATTACACAATATTTCATTCTTGGTAGCATATTGTCAAATCAGCAGCTGGAACAAAAGTACAAACTGAATTCTTGCTTCATGTCACACATATAATAGTCGTTTTTCATGCTATTAAGTGCTTTTGAACACTACCTAGAGAAAGTGTTGATTCTAATTAGTTCTGACACTTTGGTTTTGCATCAAGAAGCTGCCCATAGCACCAGGGTTTCCCTTGGGTGCCCTGGAATACAATATTTACTTGACAGAAGATTTAAGAGCTGCTAATCACTGTGTGGAATGTTATAGAACATTGAGTCCCAATGTTCCTGAAAATCTCCCAGAATTATGATTCTTATTGTGCCCGTTAAAATAGGCAGAATTTAATAACCTTTTTACATTAGGTGCAGAATGATTCTTTTTTTCTATTTATACCTAATTTCCTGTATTTCTAACAAGCTTGTCAATTATTGACCATAAGGTAATGTAGCCTTTAGTTAGAATATTATTAAACTCTGAACTTTGAAATCACGTATCTTTTAACATTGGTAATGATCTCATTTGGTGGAAATGTATAATTTAGTAGGATTATTTGTTATATATAGTATATGTAGTATTTCTGTGTGAAGTTCAGTGGTAAACCTAGGGCATGAAAGGTTCATTATAGAACTATTTTGCAGTACCATCTGAGAGAGCCAATGTGTATTTAAAAGCATGAAGGATTAAAGTATTAAAGTTTGTTCCTGCTTCCCTTTACCCAAGCATAATATTGTTTTTTATTTTTTCCTGTAAACACATATGATACATTTAAGGACTAATCCTTATCCACTATTACAACCTGTGAATTCATAGACAACAATATATACACAGACATGCAAATGAACCTGAAAAGTGCAGTATAGTGTAACATTATAATAAGCTCTGCAATCTCAGAGCTGAAATATCCATGCATCCTTGTGACCACGCTAACTACTCCCCTCGAATGTACAAACTCCGATAGCCAGGGCCTACCTCTAGTTTTCCAACTCCTGCATATGTAAAATGACAGTGTGGAAGTCTGAATCAGTGCACAGAGTACGCACCTGTATTATACATTGTAATACCAATGCGCACCCACTTGTGATCGCAACCTGAATCTTTTGCAAATCTGTTTTGAATAATCTTTTAAAGGAGAAGTTATTAAAACTGCTTCAACTATAATGGTCTTCCTCAAGTGTCTGCATAGTGCCATGATTTGTTTCATGGCACAGTGTAAGTGGGGCTACTGTATAATTACACTGGTAGTACACAGTAAACCCATTAGCTGTGAAAATATGTTACATTTATCAACTATTCACAGTCTGGATGTGGTCCTTGATGTTTAATAATGCAATAATGTGACAGTTTCCACAAGTTATTCTTCCTGATCTTCTCACATATCTCAAGACCACCACATTTTCTGAGAAAAAATTCCACAAGGAAAGTGTCTAAAGGCCAACTCGGTTTTATGCAAATAAATACTGCAATTTAAGAACTGTTATGACATGTTCCATATATTTCTATAAGATTATATATACACAAACATGTATGTTTAGTTTTGTGAACAGATTGTAAAAAGTTGCAGGAAAAAATATATCGCTCTGAGGGATATATTTTTTTTCTTCTTGACAACATACAACAACACATTCTCAGATTAAGCATGCCAGACATGGCTGCCCTTTTTGACAATACTAGGCCACAAATGTATCCCCATGGAATCTTAAGTGCGCTATGACGACTCCTTAAATATGAAAAGCTATCAAACAAGCATCTAAAAAAAATGAGATGAAGCGCTGCATAATCTACCTAGTACAATCTAATATTCTTTAATAAAAAAAGGAAATTAAATGTTAAAATGCCATGAAACCACAATACACAGAGTGCCAGATGTTGCCTAGACAAATATGCGAGAGAAATAAAGCAACACATCTAGCTGTTCAATGTTATTGTCCTTAATAAAGGTGACAACTCCTGCGTTTTTCATCTGCTATCATATTGTATATATTTTTTGAACCGGCTGTATGGTTTATAGTCTCTAGATGCTCAGATTTAATGCTGAGTAGAGTAGACAGTTTAGTGATGTGGAAGACCATTATCTCACCTTTGTGCATTTAAACGACAGTCACTTGCCTTTCCCTTTTTCATAATACATTGACTGTGTTACAGCTGAGGAACTTTTTAACACCTATTTGAAGCATTAAATAACTAGATATGCCATGGTGATGATGGATCATTTAAATATGCATGAAGATAAAACAAAAATAGCTGATTTTTCTATGCCACTTACTCTGGATGCATTCATCTGAGAGCTAAAAAACTGCAACTTGGGTCATCTTTGGACACATTTTGCTTTATCCAAATTGCCGCCTTCTGTTTGTTTATTGCATATCTATTATATATTCTGTTTGGCAGTTGGTATAAGGTAAAACTATTATAATTATTATTTTGTTCTAGAGACAGAACTGTAAAAAGTACATAAAAATTGTGTTATTTTGGCTAACTTTAAATTTTTTTTGTACTGTGGATAGGACATTGTATGTTCATCATACCTGGTAAATATTATGGGAAGAGCACACCCGACTAGCTATAAATAATAATACATAGGTACTGTATAAATTGCAAATCATATAAAACTGCTTATTTCCATGTACTGTGGTAGTAAAGTAAAAAAAAATATGCACAGAGGTCTGAAAGTCTGTACGTATGAGGGAATTGCAGTCCTATGTCCCTCCTCTATAAAGTACAGACTTTGGGTATGATATAAGTCCATAAACCTACCTTAAGTACTCTGCTCGCACGGACATAAGTGCCTTTGCCCGCCCACACTATAAAATTTCCATGGCTCACTCATTCACCTTGAGTATTTTGACCATGCATAGTGATGGCGGACCAGATTCACACCTAAGAAGCAGACACTTCTTAGGTGCGGATCTTTAGTAAATGACATGCGTAGTGGGAGGGATTTAGATTAGCCGATGAGGGCGGGGAGAAGTTGACATTGTACGGATAGATAAGGTAGCCATATGGCACTCAGAAATGCCATAAGGTACATAAAAAAAGGGGGGGGGAGAGGCGGGATAGAGGCAGGACGGGTAAGTTAGGTGTGGATCTGTCCGCACCTAACAGATCACCTATATTAAGGTAGCTCATGTAGCTGCCTGTCATGGTAAACTTAAATGTCTCTATTGGATATCTTACGTTTGAGGCTACCTCCCTCTTTAGGCACCACAGCTTTGTGTGCCTCATTAATGATGCTTCTTTTACTTTCTGGTGTTAGAAGTATAGTTCTACCTAAAGGTCAGTTAGCTTCAAGTTTCTATACTACCTAGCAATGTTATTACATCTAGGAAAATGTTATAAATAAAGTTCAGGCTATACATGGGGGACCCACCATATGTATCTAGTACATATGGTGAGTTGGCATAGATATTTAAACTATACAGTAAGGGATGGACTCAGCCCTTATGTACGATTCAGTATTCCATTTGCACAAAGATGTATGCAGAACACTTAAGGTTGGGTCCAGGGCACGGAAATCTCTTTTGCACATAGGAGTGCATGGGGAGTGCCAATATTGATCCAATATCCTTAATGTTGCTTTTCAAAATGTATTACATTTAATCTGCTATATCAATTTATTAAAAATGAGGATGTGACCACTGAACTCTAATTGAATTAGATATGTCATGTTTATAATTCAGTTTTCAATGCTTTATTCTCTATTGTAATAAGGTAGCTGGATTGGATTTCTTTATTATCTGAAAGGGACAAAAAGGTCCCCATCCTTCCCAAAAACTTTTTGCCAACTTATCCCTTTAGCTTATTTTTATAAGTTCAACTGAACTTTTTCCGCTTATTCTTTGCATTTGCTTATCTATCCCAATTGTGTATAATAAGTGTGTTACCTGGTCATGTCATGTCATGTCGTGTGAAAATCTTACACTGTGCTTAATGGAGAAACATGTACGGAAAATAAATGCAGTGACATATATGTGCTTTTATTTTTGTGTTGGACCTTTAAGCTATCTCACCACACAGAATGACACTGAGCATGTGACAATGACAACTTTTTGGCCTATAAGTTCAGAGAACTATTCCTAAATTTGCTTTTGTAGGGGGTGGGGTCAGTTATATCACCCCAAACCTTTTCTGAGTTTGGCAAAGATTATATACATCTCATAATAACTCAAAAACCTGCAAATTATCATTCAAATATATCTTTATTATTCCATGTTTTGAAAAATTCTTAGCCAGACAGTCAAGCTCTTTATTTGATCTCGTGGCCCTTTAAGTATTCCACTTTGGAGGGAGTTTAATTTTAAGACCCAAATAAGAAAATCTGGTAATCATATTCTTTCCTTTCTATGTTAAAATGACCTACCTCAATATAACATGTCTCAGCCTAATTATTATGAATATAAGCAAATATAATGTTCATATAATTTCCTCCCAAGGGTGTGACAATTGATATCACATTCTTTAAAATGTAATGTACCGAATGTCTAAGTGTTATTGGCTTGTTTTTGTAAACAGCCTTTCCCCATTTATAACCCAAATTATTTTCTTTTCCATTCATTTTTGTTTTGTACCTAAGCTATATTAATTTTAGTGAGGAATTTGAATTAAAATGTGTCACTTGTAGCTGTTTCTGTAACTTATTCCTTAATGCTCTTTACCAATTCCCAATTTTATAATGTCATTTAAAAAAAGTTTAATAAAAGGTTTAATAATTTAGATAAATATTATACTTTATTACTTCATATTTGATTTATACCATTTGCAGTTATACAGTTCCTATCTTAATTGTTTATTTGTAACTTTTTTTATTTAACATTTTCTTACATTTATTTTATTTAAAGAAAGTAACATCTTCTAAATGAGAATAAATGTCTTTTAGTAATCTTTTCTCTCACTTATTAGACATAAGTTCAATGTATAATATCTAAATTCTTTGCAGAAGTATTACCAAGGTAATTTATAGTTACACAATTCAATCATGCTTCTTATTTATGCCACCATATGGCCCAAAATCTACATCTGGGCCAAGAGGCATACCTTTATTTCATTAGTCAGCATTTGGTTTCTATATTTTGTGAAATGTGCAATTCCACACAACCTCTTCTGTTTGGTTGAAAAAAATCCAGGATAAAATATTTCTAAACATTCACGAGCACTGTGATCAAAGAGTTCAGTAGGGTTCCACTTTAATTTAGCTAATCGTGGACAAAATCTCATATGAAAAAGCTTTACCAATGTGATGGGAAATTCATATTTACCTGACAGTTTATAATTCACCAGGTTCATATGAGAGTTTTTCTTATTTTTTGCTTGGATCCGACCCTATGCATCTATGTCACTTTAATAAAGTTTTTATTACACTTTTTGGGTCACTTGGAATCCCTTCCTGTCTTTTGCAACAGATTTTTTTCCCAGGATTTGTCTTCTGCACAAGACAATAGAGAGGCTTTGCTTTATGCTCCCGTCACCCTGCGTTCTAGTAGGGGTAGTATTTATAAATAAACTTTTCCTACTTTTGTTATTTGCATATAATTTTAGGGGCTAGAATTACTAAGCTGCAGAAAAGTGCTCTCACTTTCCCATTACATACTAGAGAATGTCAGCTAGAATCTGATGATTGGTTGCTATGGGTAACATTTCCATTGCTCCTGTTCTGTAGTTTAGTAAGCCTTGCCCTTGAGGTTAATGGACCGGATTCACAGATCCATTTTGCTACTTTTTACATATGGTTGAACTGCGCATTCGTAGTAACCTTTTTTAACGCAATCTACGTTGGATTTAGGCACATATGTCCATTACGCCCGGATTTCAACATCGGACTTAGTGACATGTGTACGGAGGGGAGTGGTTGAATTCCGTACGTGCGTAGATTAGTGAAAGTGGGTGGGGGAAGGCATTTAAATGTACTAATATGGGTGCGGTTATTCATGTTCGTACGTACAGAAGAAAAATAAGCACATAACTACACACAATTGAGTTAAGGTTGCCCTATGGATGCGGAAGTCATCAAACAACCGTCCGTGTGAGGGGAGTGTCATGGGTGTTGCCTTGCCACGTACGTGCGTATATTTGCGTACTTTATACATACGCATCTGTGAGCACGGTCCAATGTATGTATGACTTCACGTGGGGACTCTTTTTTCCTGCTCACTTATAAAGTGCAGGATAGACTATTTAGGGGATGTGTGTATACATGCATGTATGTGTGTGTGTGTATATATATATATATATATATATATACAGTCTTCAAAACTGGGGGGCAAGTGGGTAATTTCCCCCCCTGCTTGTGGGGGGGGCACTTTCCAGGGGGGGCACCCTATCACTATCATTGGCCAGCAGCTTACTGACAAGTCTATAAGACTAACATTCTGTAAATATGAAACAGGCCAGCAGATCAGTGAAGTGTCTGTTCAGTGATCTAATGAGTCAGGGTCAGATATTCAGGGTAACTCAGGACAGAGAACTGAAGACTTAAGTGAACAGAGGGGGTTTTTACAGGAAGATATATAGCTCCAATGGCTGGCTGGATGCTGCTGGTAGAAAGGCTCCCAGCAACATAGTGCTAATGTAAAGTAATATTTGGCAGACAGTGGCAGAGGGGTAATTATTACACATATAGTGTGTTAAAGTGTATAGTGACTTAATTATAGGGCATATAGTATATTCTTCCTTTACAGTACTTTTTAGTTTATCTTATTTGGGTTCATTTATTTCCCCATAATCCCCATCCATAATAGGGCTCTGTAATTATGTGGTCTATGTCAGTACATGGGAGTTCTGTTCTGTGTCTCTGTAGTTTTTGTGGTATTTTAGAACAACTTTAGAACAGTGACTATTCTTAACACAATTGATGTACATGGACATGCTGATGTATGTAAATGTAGTTTGTTTAGAGCAATTTCCTCTAAGTGTTGTTTTATAAATAGGAAATGTTAGCATCTTTATGAAGATGGAGAGAAAGCCAACTTGTCAGCAAAGGTCTCAGCATTTCCCATGCGCTTGCCAAGCGCTCACAGGTGTGGGGTTGCAGCAGGTAATTTCCTGCGCTACATTTGTGCAGATGATTTTCTGTGTCACAAGATGGTATCGCCTCACCTGGCCTTTCCCTGTGACAGAGAAATCCTTTGTTTATTCATTTAGGAGGGAGATTAACCCTAATGAATATGGCTTCCTGGAAACAGATACAGGTGACAATAAGCAAAGAGAGTGGCCTAAGGAGAGTGTGCAGGGGGATCAGAGGTACATTCCCTTTTCTTTCTTCACTTCCAAATAATAGCAGCTTTCATTAGCACACACACTTTAAGGCATAAAAGAATGCAAAAAATGTAATGTGCTTTCCTCAATGCACGCATCTATTTTCTTCCTGTTCAATATGAACAGTGTATTTCTTTCTAGTGAAAGGCTTGTTTATGAAGTGCCCATTTTGCTCACCACTCTATAACTTTCTGTTAGGGATGTCATATATATATATATATATATATATATATATATATGTGTATATATATATAT
>WWET01000049.1:153722-158722 GCA_011038615.1 Limnodynastes dumerilii
ATATATATATGTGTATATATATATATATATATATATATATATTATGGCCTAGCTTTACTTAAGCGAGAAATAACACAATGTAAGATGGTTACAATCATTGCATTTCATCCACTACTGTTAAATTCAGCAATAAGTTTTGTATTATTTATTATATACATAAGTGTATGTTGAATATTTGTCATTTACCATAGTCCTTGCCCAATCAGTGCCTACAGACCAAATTAGCCAGCTGCCAATTAATGTACATAATTCTATCGTACCATAATTCTTTTAAATGTGCTGGGAATATCAGACATATATAGGTCAAATGTCACATAGATGAGCCAACAGTTGGAAATTCAACATGGCCACAGCACTGCTACCCATTCTGGAACTGCTCTGATGAAATCTTTGTAAGTATCTATATAGAAGATTGTGCAGTGTTTACTATTTATCTTCTGTTTAGGAAAAAAAAATGTAATTAGAAAATGTATATATTATTGACCTCTTTGAGAGAACATATAAATGTCATTAGTGCAGAGTGATTACACCATATGACTAAGATTTAGCCCTTACTTGTGATAATAGGTTGCATGTGCAACTCCATTTTCTGAAAACACCAGAGGACAGGAATAACGGCATTGTATCTAAAGTCAAGCAACCAAGATTTTAGATTTAAGAAAACATTTGGGACTGATCGTGAGTTGGAAATAACAGCAATAAGGGAACAAATCTGTACCTTTGCAAAACTATGGTAAACTGCAGAGGAAGCAAATTTAGAATGCACAAATAGAATTAGTTCATAGGTGATTTTGTAGTTCAGTTCTAAATATTAGTTTAAAATAAAGCTGTTGGTATTTCTGTGCAATAAGCGTAATCAGGCAGCATTCTCCTTGCATGCGTATATGTTTTATTCATTTGCACCCCTCATTTTGAAACATGGTCTGCCTAGTTATGTTTATTTTATCTCACATGCCTGGCATATATTTTTTTAAGTATATTTTTGCACAATTAGCATATTTCATGTCTTTATTTTGTTTTACAGAAAATAAAAAACTTTTAATGTTTTATATACATTTTCATTTTTTTGTCGCAATCTTGATTTTGTTTCAAAATTCACAGACGTAACCAAATAGTACTAGGTTTCCTAAACATATGTTTTATGTGTCAGTTTTTATGCGTTTTTATTTTAACTTATCCTATGCAGGGGCATTTTAAGAAGTGAGGGGGCCCTTGTGCAGGATTTGTACATGGGCCCCTCATCCTGTAGATTTTGGTGTGGAGGGTGTGCCACCGGGCCCCCTTGTTATGAGGGCACCCATTATAGATACGCCAATGATCCTATGTATTCGATTTCTTTGTTGCTAGTCAGCTCCCTTTATTGTGTAACTAATCATTAAATGTGTTGGTTGTGCTTTCTCAGCACATAGTACTCTATATTTATGTCATTTTTGCAGTGCCAAAGTGAGTACCCAACAGTAGTTCTCATTACTGCACTGACTCTGCTCCCCCTCATTCCTGTTTGAGCTGCAGACAAAATATCACATGTAGCGCAAACTATATTGCTACATTTTTGGGAAGAAACATTTACATTTTTCTGTGAATGTTACGATAGATCCATTATTCCCTAGACACAAATGTGCAGACACAGATGTGAAAAGCACTGCACTTTTACTCAAACTTTCCAGATTCTTATCACTATAATTTATTCTTCATACTCTCAGAGGACTTAAAAAAATAACTCTTCTTTAACATTAAGCAAAGAGGAAATTAATGTCTATTTCTAGACCATGATAACTGTTTTGAGCTTTTTTTTTGTTTTGTATTCTTTTTTTTTCTTTACTTTTAAATTTCTGTCTTTACCTGTTACGGATGAGTTTATTTATTAATTTTTTACATACAAACTTGCTGCATCATTGCCAATCACACCACTTTTGCATATGAATGAAACTGCCCTATCTTTATCATTTACACCTCTAGATAACCTATTAGCTCATCTGTATAAAGTTAAACTGAATAGACTGTTCATTTCACATAGAGCATTTTTCCATTTTTTTCATTTTCTATTGTTTTGAAAGCAGAATAAAATCCTTATCAGGATTTGCAAAATAATAAGTTTTACTATACAGTACTGTATGTATTATACTATACTAAACCTTTAAAATATTGTTTGACAAATAAAAATTATTTTAGTGTAACAGTTTTTTAATTCTGGTCCACTAGATGAGGCTCTATGCTTTATTAGTGGCTATGGCTAAATTATTATTTAACTCTTAATCATGTGGTTTCCCCTAATACAAACGTATATGGGCAATTGAACACACTGGCTAGAATCTGCATATGCAATTATGAGCTATATGTACATTTCTGCAAAGGTCACCCTGTGTCTGTAATGTCTGCCTACTTACTTGCACCTGGTTCAGATGTGTTGATATATACCACAATTGCATTTTTTGTATTCATACCCTTAACCAATGTTTGAATGCAAAAATGTGTAAGGAATCCAAACTAGTTTTTCAACGACATACATTATTATAATTTATTACAAAATAAAACCTTTAGGTTCAAGTTAAACTAAAATTAGCTTGTTTGTGTAAGTGTGTCTTTCTAAAATATTACACTTACGGATATATCAAATCTTCATTGATATTGTCTTGTACAGTTTCTGTTATAGTGCATTAACAATTCTAAATTCCTTATATAGAACTGTATGAAGACATCACATTATATTGCATGCTATAAAGAGACTCTTACCTCATTTCTCATTTCTTTTATAACTTATTCTCTTACTCTTTAAAGAAAACAAAACAATCGAAGCACTCTCTTGTATTTAAATTGATGGTACATTTTAATACACATTATTTCCACCATTCCAGCTTGTTTAATTATTCTGTTTCTTAAAACAACATTAAATAGTTATTGTTATGGCATATTTTAAATCAAATCTATCAAAATTGTTATAAGGAATGCCAATTATATTTGCATCTTTTGTGCTGCTGTAGAGAGGTTGGCTGAGTGAGTGCACATTTTGACATATGGACTGGGCTTATTAACAGTAATATGCGTAGACAATGTGGCTTTAAACAGGATGCAGACTCTTCAGCTTCGGTTATTCAAAATGCCAGGGACAGTGGTGGCAGACAATATCTCAGAATGTGAACGCATGCACTTAAGACATCCTTATACAAAACATATCAATTCACCTTGTTACTTGGTACTCTTCAAAAAATATCACAGAGGCGGCTATGATATTGGCATGATAAGACTTATGTGGGTTATAACAAACAATTATGTGCAACTCAAGCATAGGCTATCCGCCTACAAATGAATTCTCTTTTTACTACAGGAAGGCAAAACGTTGATTGCTAATATGGCTTAGTTTTATTTAAATAACTCCAAAATCTGCACACGTTGAAACCTAAAACTTTTGAATTACAGTTTAAACAGCTGTAAATTGTGTTTATAATTGTTTGCTTTATATTTAGATCACTCTGTCCCTCTTAAAAATAATGTTGATATAACCTTTGACCATTCATGCAATCACTAAAATATTTTTCAAGGGTGAGAATTATGTTTGCGTAATATAGCCTCCATTCATACTGTGTGGTAAGTGAGCAGCGTTACAGTGTGTTCATTTGTCAAAACTGCTTTCAAGACATTGAGCAATGCTCAGATATAGAATTATTCAAAAATATTTATTATCATTAAAAGGGATGATGAAATATGTTAATAGCTTACATGGTGGATCCTGTTTTGGACTAGAATATGTATTCATTGTTAAGAAAAATCCATTATTCATAAAGTTTAGAAAATGAAAAAGAATATTGGTGAACCATTTTTGCTGTATAATGACAATGGGGAAGATCCAAACCCCCGCACGCTTTACGTCATTACGTCCGTAGTTATGCAGCTGTAGAGGGGAGTGCACGCCCCCTGCGCTCCCCGCTGTCGGTAGAAAATCTGGACACTTACGTGTCCAGATTACTACCTTAACTTTTACGACATCGTAAGAGCTAACGAATGACTTGCGTAAGTCTCCTATCGGACATGCTGGGGGGCCCAGTTTCATAGTCTCATTATTGCATAATGTTTAAGCAGTATAGCTGTGTGGTGCACAATGCGACTGCACTGTTTAAAGTAGTTAATAGCCACTGGTCAAGGAGTGCAGGCACGGCACAGATGCAGCTTCTCTGGGGCAGATCTATATCATCATAGTGACAGCGGCATTCATTGAACAGAGAGCCGCAGAGGAATGTATAAGTATAAGACATTAAGGGACCAGGACGCCAGCTAAGCCAAGGAAAGTCAATACAAGGAAGTAAAAAGGATTGGTCATGTACTGGAGGGGAAGGATTGCTGGAAACATACAAGGGAGGGTAAAGGTAAAAGGATGACATACAAGGGGATTGGGATATACAATGGGGTTGAAAGGATGACTGTGACATACAAGGGTGGTTAAAAGGATGACTGGAGGCATACAACAGGGGGTAAAAGAATGACTAGAGACATACCAGGGGACTAAAAGTAGACCTACAATTTTGAAAGGTGATATAAAGGAAAGTGAACAGCCTGAATTATATCTTTCTTGTTTATGCATACCTTTGTCTTTGCTCTTTCAATAAAATCAATACATTATTTATATCCTTAATTTGGGGTCCAATATATTATGCAGTGCTTACAATCAAAGAATGTGATTAAACTGCAATTTAAGATATACATCATGCTCCACTGCGCATACTCTGCTCATTTCAGCCAATGATGTTTGGAGCAGTTCTGTATTTTTCTGTAGAAAGGTAGCCTAGCACTTTAAACCTTCTGGGCACACCCCCAATGCTTTTAAAACACCAATTTTGATGGTAAATGTATTTGTAATAATCAGCTATGGGTAGGAGCCAAGAAGTTGCTATACTGGGTCCCAAATTTACTCTTAGCAGCCCTGGAAGCAGGAACTTCCGTGTTTAGTGCAGCCAAACTTGGGTGTGGCTCCCCGACGAAAATGGCTCTATTTGGATAGGGCCATT
>WWET01000049.1:178442-190861 GCA_011038615.1 Limnodynastes dumerilii
GAATGCTCCAGTAAATAGACCACATAAGGAGATTGGGGTAGATCCAGACCTAAGTTGTTTTTGCGTTAATTGGCGTAGCGTATTTACGCTATCATAAGTACTATGCACTCCCCTAGGCACTCCCCTCGCTTGTACGTACTTTACTCAATTTACGTTTGCCAAACCCTACCTTAACTTTTCCAAGGGTAAGTACGTACGTACGTAATGGATTGACGTACATAATGGCCTAACCCGGGCCATACTGTACTATTTAAATGCCTCCCTCCGCCTACAAAGCATATTTCCGGGTGTCACATGGAGGACACGCCCTTTCATTCGTTTTCATTCGTATGCTGAAGTTATGTATGATCAGAGGTACATTGCGTAACATCTGCCACACGCATGCGCAGTACATACAAATTGGTGATTTTACGTCAGCGGCTAACGTAAATACGCTAGCGTACATAGCTCAAGATCTGGCCCATTATCTATAAATCTCCTGCAGAGTACCCGGTTTGCCCTGAATGAAACACTCGACTAAGTAATTCTTCAAGGTGTCCCAGATATAGATTTGCAGAACTTGGGGTGAACTTGGTGCTCATCGTCATGGCAATGGTCTAGAGCAGCGGTTCTCAACCTTTATTGTTGGAGTACCAGTTGCCCACTATGGAATCATGTCAAGTACCACTTTGCTTATCATGTAGAGATATATCATATATATTTTTTTCAGGGTCATTGTTGTTCTTACTTATTTTTACAGTAATTTTAAGGTGCATTTTTTGCTATTTACCCCCAAGATTATTAATTATGTCATCACCCATTTGGCATTGTACTTCTGTACAACCTTGCCTAGATGCCCTGAGTACCACAAGACAGTGGTTCAAGTACCACCAGTGGTACTAGTATCACTGGTTGAGAACCCCTGGTCTAGAGGAAGACCTTGGTGCTGAAAATAATTATGTTTTAAATTAAATATACTGGAACTAAAATCACTGTGAATAGACGAATCTTCAGGTAATGATCAATAACTTTTAGACCTAAATCATGTGGTATGTGGGTATGTAACGTCTAGTTTAGAAATGTGTATGCTGAATACCACTGAAAATGATTTATTTTGTGAAGATAATCAGGGTCATCCCTAATGTGGGAAGATAGTTTCACTATTTTTTTGTAGGTAATTATCAATAAAGACATATAAATTCACTGTTAGCTGATTAATCATGTTATGGTCAGGCAACGACTTATGATTCTTTGGCAGATGGTAAAACACAGACATTACAGGGTATTTTATGAATAAATAATGATAATTGTCTTTAGTTATTAGACCTTAAGTGTTCCATGCGGGTCAGCGTCTCGTACACCCACTGATCCGCTTGGAACTCTTAAATGTAGCACACACTGTAAAATTTGCATGCCCCCCCACACACACACACCTTAGAGAGTTTGGGTGGTAGGAGGGGATGTGCTGCCCTGTTGGATGTATCTGCTACTGTGATCCGTATCATAAACATCTGGCAGATGTTACCATTAGACTTACTTATGCAAGAGGTATAAAAGGTCTCGATATTGCCAATCCAATGGATTCTTAAAAGAATTATAAACAGGACCTTCACTCAAAGTTTATTCATCATTAAGTTAGAAACTGACCTTCATAGTATGCCACTGCTTCCTATTGCGATAGATCTTCTAGAACAGGGATAGGCAAACTGCGGCTCTCCAGGTGTTGTGGAACTACAAGTCCCAGCATGCTTTACCTGCAAAAGCATAGCTGGTACCTGACAAGGTTTGATGGGAATTGTAGTTTTGCAACATCTGGAGAGCCGCAGTTTGCCTATCCCTGTTCTAGAACACTTAGACATTGAAAATCCTGTATTAAGGGAGTTACGTTTTAAAGTTTTATCTAGTGACCAATGGCATTGTTTGGAGTTCTACAAGCAATTACTTCCACTTCTTTTACTCATTCTATATACAGGCATGTATAATGTGCCTCTAAGAAAAGGCAACTCTTCATTATATAATTCTGTTTGTTTTCTATATATAATAGCAAAACCATCAATACAACATCTTCAAATCATGATGTGCTGTTTAGGCAAATTCGACTTGTCTCCAGGAAAAAACAAACTCCTTTGTCGCCTTGAATAAGGCAAACATTTTATCAACATGTTGTTAGTATACAATACAGCAGTCTGCTATAGGTCTGTGTATACTTAATGCCTGAAGCTTTTTACTCTTCGTACCATGCACTAGTAAACAAAGCCATTAGTCCATAGGTACAGTAATGGGACCAGTGTTTGAAAGACGTGGGGTCTGGGAGGCTGGGATGCATTAGATTGCTTTGATCTCTTTGTCTTTGTGCAGTTTAGTCCAGAGTTGTTATTGTTAGAGTTTGTTACTGACAATGACAGTGATTATTTTTATAGCCATTTGCACCCTAACAGAAAGGGCATAAAAATAATTGTAGAAAGTGTTGTGAATACAATAGAGACGGGTGACTACAGAATGAATTGATTCAATGCATCCTGAGCTTTGATATGTATACTTTTTCTTAAAGGTCTTATTATTATTATTATTTTACAGAAAAAGGAAGCAGATTCAGGATATTTAGATAGAGATCAGACGAGCAAACTGTAACCACGTTAGATATATCAATAGTTTTACAGCTTTGATTTTTTGTGCATTGTTTGAAATGCTTTCTCACCAATTACACCAGTGTACATGACTTCCCATACAAAATGTGACACTAAGGGGAAGTTGTCCTGTGTTTTTTCAGTTTCCGAAGTACCAGATTTAGCTTGGTTTTTCTTTGACTGAGCACTATAGCGAACAAAGTCAAATAATTCAAGTTTGCTGGTTGCATTGTGAAGTTTATGGTTTTTTAGCTTAACTAGATTGTAGAATTTGGCAATATTTTAAATGTAATATTTAATATTTTAAAAGTAAATGTTGAAAGTATCAGTACTGATGTAACACCAAGGCAATGTACATTTTTTAAGAGAAAGGGTAATTAGAAAATATTTTTTTATAGGAGAAAATGTATTACTTTATTTGAAATATTTAGCTTCTTCTATATTGATTCTGCTTCTTTTCCTAAAAAGGTATTTTATCAAACAATATAGCTACTAAATCCTGGAATCACGTGGTCAAGTCCAAATATCTAATACTTTTATTTATTATAGTGCAGCCATTATTGAACATAGAAACTGATAAGTGACAGCAGCACTATTGTTGCAGTTAATAAACATATTTTTGTCATGTGTAACTTAATACCATGCATCCTTGCTGGTATAAAGTCTGAATGGGGCATTTCTTTTTAAAACAACCAGGGCAAAGCAACACCCACAGCCAGGACCATACTATGTATGGGGGCATTGTCAATCCCCGCTAAGAAAATCTGTTTTCCGAAATTGGGACATCCGAAAGTTCCTTTTCGGATGTCCCTATTTTGAATAAAGCAGATCTTCTATTTATTTTTTTATTTTTAATGAATGGGTGAGTATGCCGTTCGGGCCCATGGTCTTATCATGAGCCTAGTCTGTTGGTATAATTCCTACCTCTGGCTTATCTGTCCATACTAGTATATCATGTGTAGCAAATGAGTAGCTCATTATTAAAATAGACAAATATACTATTATATACTACTCGACAACTAATGACAGGAAAACTTGCTATATGTGTCGCTATAATATGCTTAAATCATACGTAAAGCTTTATTTTATATCATAGATTAGATACATTGTTTTTATATCTATACTTTCAGTTTTAGTGTCTTTTTCAGTAGGCAAACTACTGAACTTTTGGGTGTCAGCAGAATTAGTTTGAGGCAGATATCTTCGCACTAGTCAAAATGTGTCACTGTCAGACACCCACTAATTATGATGAAATTTATGGCTGCATTAGGTAAATGTCACTTCATTACAGTGGCCTGGAATAAGAGCAGGTTTCGCTCTGAGTTAGATCCACGGGCTCATTTTAGAGTGTATTCAAGCAAGACATAAGCTTCATTTTTCCACAGGCGTGTTAACATGCTAGTTAGAACATATGATCTGAGGTTCAGTTGATTTTGTATTCAGAAGTAAACAAATTGCATTAGGCTTTGATTTAAGCACTTTTATTTTGTCTGTTCTGCAATACTTCAGATAGAGAGCTAAATGCAGAAAAATGAAACATTAAGCAGGGTTTTGTTGGGCATTTGTTGGCATGACGTGTTTTCCACTTTACCACATAGAATGGCTTTCCACACTCATTTGTTGGTAGACATGTTTTGTAAGAATTATTTACATTTATATTATTGGTGGTTATTAAAACATCACATATATTCAGTTTATTATACATAATTTACAACAATATATTTAATTTATAAACAACAGCAAACATACAAAAATCAAGGACCTTTGCGTTAATGAGTTTCCTGTAAATGATAATTATTGGAACATCATTTGAATTAAATGCTACTAGAAATTCCTTTATATTGATATTCCAGTGGCTCCTCTCTGTCAGTTGTCTGCTTTACCGAACAGTTGTGTTATTAATACATTCTGAAATATATAGTAATAAGTAGTGTGAAGTTTTATGCTTCATTGGAAGAACAATGGGGTAGATCCAGAACTACGTTTGCCGTACGTTTATGCGCATAGCGTATTTTCGTGTGCGTACCTTCTATACACTCCCCTAGGCACACCCCTTGAACATACATATTTTGTCAAGATACGCTTTCCAAACCCTACCTTAACTTTTGCCAACGTAACCGATGTGACCCGCTCACGTACGTATAAGCAACACATATTTACGCAGCTAAGCAGGCCCATACTGTACACTTTAAATACAAACACCCGCCTACCTAACGTATTTTAGACGTATTTTGGCCAAACGTAAAATTGGCACGCCCACACGTAAGTATTTACGTGACACATACGTGAATGGCCCATACGTTCACATTTATGCTACGTTACGAAGCGTATTTTCTATGGTGCGCATGCGCAGTACTTAAAGGCGATTTTACGTTTCCGCCACGCGTAAATTCGCTCACAAGCGTTGTTCTGGATCTAGGCCAATGTACAATGAATGAGAAATAAAAAGGCCTAATGGCAGACATGTAAAAGACTTTAATCCAGTGGATTTAAATATATTTGACAATTATGCTATTGGTCAGGACAGTCTGTGATACAAAGGATGGCGTTGCCAAAGACATGGACAGTAATAAAAAAAAATTTAAGTTGACATTTCTGAAATTCATAAAACATTTGTATTTTAAGAATTAAAAAATTTGACTGTGTTTATTGACCAATTACACATGCAAAGTGTGTAAGTAGGCGGTATTGTATAAGTTCCGTACAATATATTTTACATTGTAAGTGGCAGTGCTTCCCCTCCGTCTACCAAGGTGCCAAATTTTACACACGGACCGCTGATCTGCAAGTGTGACTTAAGGCTGCCTTATGGAAGCATAAGTCACACTAGTTACGAACGAGAGAGGGGAGTGACAGGAGTTGACTCCCCTCTCTCGTGTGGATGGGCAGTGGAAAGCATGCAGGGGTATGGATCCGGTCCCATTTTGTATTTCATTATCGTATTGTATGATTTGTAAAGATGATTTCTAAACCAGCAGTGCATGGTTCAGAAATGAATAATGTAAGATATTTAAACATAACATGGAGTGTCATGATTAACCAATATGCTGACCAGCCCTCATCTTAGGGCAGCTGACATTTAGTGGTGGTTGTGATAGACAAGTGATTTGGACTGGCACAGAGTTGTATTAGTTGGTTTGCACTGTAGTCATTGAATACGTATATCTTACATCAGCCACTGTTTTTACATAACTTTGACCCTACGGTGCTCCATAAGTACAGCTCTTTTGACAGTCACTGCTTTAATTAAATAAGTTGGCAACAAGCAACTTGGATACAATTTGCTACAAGGAGTTCAAAAAGTGGTCTGGTTTAATGTGTGAGAGGTCCTCTGGTAAGGAAGGCGAAGGGACATTTAAAAGTATATTTGCTTAAGGCAGCCAAACCCCTAATTAAGCACTGATAACTTGGTAAATATGCATATAAACAATCTATGCCCCAATATTGTGTGTCCAGACAGATCTTGAGATAGGTTGTGGCCTGGTTTGATGTATAGCCTATTTTCCAATGCTGACTGGCACATTTTAGCTTGAGAAGTAACAAAGTCCTCCACTGACCAGGCCTAATGCATGTAAAAATACTGGATCTTTTTTTGTAATCTGTTTTGTTGTTCTGTAAATCCGGCATATTTTAATTCTGTGTTTTTAGATTTATAAGGGAACTATGCTCTAATTATAGCATGTTCATATATATATCAATTTTGTTATTTTTTGTATAGGAAGTTTTAAAAACAAAACATTCAGTCAATTGTTCTGAAAAAAAAAATGCATATGCCTAAACAGATATACCTTTATTGTGATCTGGGCCCTTCTTGTGTCTCATGATGAAACTTGTGATATTATTTAATTTCCTATTTAAGATTGATAAACTTGTCTATACATGTTTACAATTTTGCTCTGTTATAAATGAATAAATAGCCCAATAAATAACTAGACATTCTTAGCATGAAATTCTAAAACTTGTTTTCCTCCTTGAAAAGTCACTCTGAATAATTATGCTTGGTGGGTATAAATATCATGTTGCAGCATCTGGATTCTGCATAATTTAGGTGAGATCTGTATTTCGTTATAAGCAGGCTGGAAGATCAAATAACTCCTTTTCCTCTCGACTGTTAAAAACCCATCCATCTTAGAAACTACAACCAATAATAAAAGTTTAAATTGTAGGAAGTTACTGCTCTTTCCCAATAAGCATTTTAGAAATATATTTGTACTTGAAACAACTACTTACCTAGTTTTAGAAATACTTTCTGTGTTTACAATACACATTTCCTGCATGGAATTTTGAATTGAAATGGAAGATCTTTTTGTCATCTTTATTTTATATCAGACATGAGACATGACAGAAGTACTCCTCACAGCACTATTTTATAAGCTTCATTTACTAAATATAGGTAACTTTGTTTTTAATGCGGTAATGGCCATTTTCCTATGAAAACGGCTGTTATAGCATGAAAACTAAGTTATTTTTATTTACAAATCCACATTCGCTTTGGAAACCTAGTATGAAACCCATATCGATCACTAAAATTTCAATATGTCATCACCGTCACTTTCTGAATGCGGGTCGGAACTTATTTAAAAATGATTTACATAGTGTTGGATCAGAGTTGGTCATCTGCAGATGGATTTTTAAATACCTCATCCATCTCTTTTCCTCCACTAATTACAGTGCAGACCCCCCCCTCACACCTGCTCTCACACAGTTCTAGTGTAGGAAAAATTTCCATTTTAATAAACATATATTTTAAAACTGTGGAGTCTTAATATTTTTTTTTATACAGTTTAAAAAAACAAACACACAGAGATATACTAATAAATATGTGTAGCCCTATATGCGGGCGATGTCCTGGCCATTCTCACTGCTCCAGATAAATCTCTCCCATCCTTAGTTCAGGAGTTCAACCGATTTAGTAGATTTTTTTATTTTAAAATTAACTTCACCAAATCGGTAGCACTTAAATAGCCCAGATAACGTGATTGATACACTAAAGTGCAGTTTCCCATTTAGATGGCATCAGACACACCTCAAATACCTGAGAGTAAATATAACAGCGGACCCGTCGCAGTTATTCTCAGCCAATTTTACTCATCTCCGCGCTAAAACACAATTAGAGCTAAACTCATGGACAAATTTGCATCTTTCCTGGCTAGGAAGAGTCAACGTCCTTAAAATGGACACGCTTCCTAAGGTCTTATACGCGATGCAAACCCTTCCCATTTATATACCCCCCCCAGCTGGTTTAAGGAACTCTTGGGTCTAGTTCGATCTTTCATATGGCAGAACCGGCACCCCAGGATCAAACTGGAGGTGTCAATGCGAAGAGGAGGGAGTCTTTCGCTACAATGCTTCGTTGGCTATTATCGAGCAATACACTTGAATAGAGTGATGGAGTGGACGAGGGAAGTAGCAACTAAACAATGGATACAGATAGAGGAGAACCACTTAGGTTTTCCGATTACCTTCTTGCCCTGGATACAAACCCCGTTTCTACAAACCCACCCTACCATATCGCCTACTTTGGCTTGCTGGCATCGCTCCCGGACACTTAACAACATCTCTTCCCTGCATTCCCCACTCACCTCATTATTAGCCAATAAGGCCTTCCCTCCGGGTCAGGATGTTTTCGAAACTGAAAGGATGCAGGTCTGATGAGAGTTGGCCAGTTCTTGGAGGGAGGCAAGCTTCGCAATTTTCCAAACTTACAGTCCTCATGGCACCTTCCTCAAAGGGAATATTGGAGGTATACCCAGATGTGTCATTTTTTGATGTCCTCCTTCCCTCCGGGTCAGTTCTTGGAGGGAGGCAAGCTTCGCAATTTTCCAAACTTACAGTCCTCATGGCACCTTCCTCAAAGGGAATATTGGAGATGTGTCATTTTTTGATGTCTTCTGGGTATGTTAAAAAATGTTTTCTGGTAACACCTTTTGAGGAATTGTGCACGATACAACAAGATCCAAAACATGCATTATTCAAAAAACGGAAGCGTGGGGTAGGGAGATGGGGGGACCCATTGAAGAAAGCGAAAATATTTCAACTCTCCTCTGCAAGTTCTATTTATGTTACGATCCAAGAGACCTCTTATAAACTCTTGTCAAGGTGGTACCACTGCCCTGACTTACATCATAGGCTTATTCCATCCTATTCTCCTCTATGCTGGCAATGCAATCAAGACCCTGGCACACCTTTCCATATTTGGTGGATATGTCCTCATGTTAGACCTTACTGGGACACTGTAATTTCACTATCTAGAGAAATAACGGGAGAGGTAGTCCCAGATCACGCGCTTTTTTGCTCTTCCATTACTCTGAAGATCCGATCTCCACATATAAACATTCCTTGCTCCACCACCTAAATAATGCAGCTAAAGCAATTTTACCCTTACATTGGAAATCCACATCCCTCCCAACCATCCCGGAGTGGTTTGCCAGGATCAACAGCTATGAGGAGATGGATGACCTTCTTTAGGATCCAGGTGTAGACTACGTGCGATATCGGGACACTTGGTATAGCTGGTTGGAGTTTAGGACTACCAATCGATATAAGGATCTGCTCAGGAAACCTGTATGGATAGCCCCACCTCATGGAAATTAGATTAACTAGCCTTCACTGACGGCCCTCAAACTTTTCCGATAGTCCTGCCAACAGCAGCTTAGCCTCCGTGTCCAGTCTACTTTTGTTAGGGCTATTACCAATCAAAATTAACTAGGCTGTCTGTGCAATCCACATAACTTACTGTTGTGTTTGTTCTTCTGAAGAGATATCTGATAAGATGGAGTCGAGCAGAAGACACGGCACACATACTACAAATAATAAGATCAGGTTTGCAGCTTCATGGGACCTTGCTGGTTTGGTAGGTATTTATAAATGTTTCTTTTGTTCTAGCTGGGTCGGTGACGAGCATTGAGCCTGGACTTCAATAAAACCGATTATATAATATTGTAACATATTTTTAGTCACGATTTAAAGTGACGATTAGGCAAATGTATAATTACAGCTCTGCAGGCCGTTTGTTGTAACTTGTATTTAAAATATAATTATTTATTATTTAACGCACTATCATTAATATTTGTTTAGCCAACAAAATGGCCACTTATTGCTCTTTCTTGAGCTTCAAGACAGTTTGGCACCTGACTTTCCAGATAAGTAATTTAGTTATTTTCTTGTTTACCTTTTCGTTATCGCTTGTATTAGCTTATAGACAATGTTCCTGGCAATTATATCTGTGTGTTTAATATAATAACCTAGCAGAAGAATGTACTTCCTTTTAAATGCTGTAATAATAAATATAATACATCTGTCTAAATGTAAATAAAATGTATGTTTTTCTAATTACATGTTTCTTTCTTTTTGAATGTCTTCTGATAATATAATATAGAAATATGTAAATTGTTCTTGGTCAAGGAGAGTACTGTGTAAACAGTGATATTGTTAATAATGTGTGCTTTTAGTATCAGTTTACTGTACATATTAAGCCATGCATCTCTGTTCACCGGTATGCATCTGTATTGTAACATGCTACAATTAGGTATGATAAGCGCTAAAGAGTCTGTGGCATTCCAGGGTCACTACAAATTACTGCACTAATGTACTACTGCCGACTCCAAGGCCTTGAAAGGACCATTTTTGAGATCTGATACTTAATCAGAAATGAATATCTCAATTAAGTGTATGCTAAAATCAGGAAAGGATTCTTGTTTCTTTCAAATAAGGACTGTTCCAGATGACTGCAACCCTGGTTGTTGGAAGACATACTTTGGTGCAATTATTCACTGTCTACAGCACTATTTGCAAAAGAATAAATACAGCATACAGAAGAATAAACCTTTTGAAACTAAGAATAATGAAAATTGTATGCTGCTATATGGAATCCATAACTGGTGTGTTGGGTTTTACATAATTATGTTTACATTGAGTTCACTAAAGGCAAAGCGGAGAATTTGTAACACACTAGAGATTTATAGCTAAGGGTATGAGACTTCAGTAAATTTATTTATAGACAATTAAACGCATTAGGCCAGTAGAGTATAGTTAAATGGCTAACAAAAAGCGTTGTAAGTGTCCGTGCTGAAAATGGCTGTTTAGAATAAAGACAGCTGAATGCTAGTTTTTGGAAAACAGCCTTTTTGGAATTTTTTGAATGGATAAGTATGGTGATCAGCATACTTACCCACTCATTTTTGGAACCCGTTGCCCAGATTGATTACTTTGCCTCTTAGAGGCAAAAGCAATCAATTTCCCAGCCAGTTCCTATTACAAAATAGAGCCGTTCTCAGTGGACACCTACACCTGAATAAGCAGTACCTGATCAAACATTATTCTGACTAGGTTGCGGTCTAGGGCACATAGCTATTGGGGGCACCACCACAAGATGGGTGTCCACTGGAGGCGACCTATAGCTGAAATTATTTATTTTAACTGAATACGAACATTGGTGTGAGGGGTTGAAGGAATACACATTTTTTATTTGTTGGCTAGGTGTTAGCTAGTTCCCAACTGGCATATCTGGCATACAGTCTTACATACATATATAGCTTTCCATAAGGAATTGTATCAAGAACACATGCCAATGGAAGCTAATATATCAGGGAAAATAGTCATGTGAGTCTGACATTTCAAGGACCTGAAACCCTATACATGACCATCATATTGTACTAATGCTGTCTATTATTCCTAATATAGGACCCGATTCACACTTAAGAAAAAATTTTGAAACGTTCAAACATACAAATATACGCACAGCCCAGATCCGTAAGAATGATTTACAAATACTAAAGAAAAATGTTAACCACACCCCTAGCTTCTTAGGAGCTAAAAATGTTCTTTTCTCCATATGTAGGAAGGGCTTTGTTTCCCAAATGAGAATCGTGCGTATATTTAGGATCTTTAATATCCTCACGAATCACGGCTAAGAAAAGAAATGCATTAATTGATTCAGTTAAGAAGCAGATTGATTTTCTTATGCTTTCTTTGTTTTATAATTAACAAAATTAACCAAATAATTAATCAAATAAATTGCAATATGCTATAATGTAAAAAATCATTAAAATCGCAAATACTTATTGAAGGATAAAGAAAGATTTCTATTCAGCTTAGAAAGTTTGATAAATATCTAAATTATATATATATATCTATATAAATAAGACCTAAACAAAAATGTATTTCTCAAGGTCACACACAAATAATGCAAACATGCTACTAGTTAAATAAGAAAAGACAACTTATGTTTAAAAAATATTTTTACAACAAACAATGAAATCATGCACAAACTGCAAATAAATGTAAATAATAAGTATCTTGCAAATTTAAAGTCAAACACAAAATAGTAACACAACTATTTTATTAGATGAGCCTTTTATTGATTCAGTCAAAGTGAACACATACATTCATTTTAAACATGCAGCAGCTGTGTGTTGCACAAACAGAAAAGCATGAGGTTTTGGCTCTGTTTACCATGTGGATGTCAATTTAAGATTGGTAGGGGGCATTCTTATCTTTGTTCGTGCGTATGTTAGTTTCCGCAAGGCCTTCTTATCTGTGAATCATTCCTAAGTCTCAAGGAACACACATACTGTACATGTGTTTGCTGTTAAAATGGCAGCTGAGACCATTATAACAGGCTTCTTATAATATCCAAAATATCAGAGATTGAATCTTTTCTTGGGAAAAGAGGGAGGAACCTTGGTGTGACCTAAATGCCCCAAATTCAGGGCCGGATCCAGAACTACGTTCGTCTTCCATAGACGGACGTAGTTCAATAAACAGTAGCCACTGCGCATGCGTAGTAGCTATTGTACGTAATCTGCGTATCGT
>WWET01000049.1:203260-229734 GCA_011038615.1 Limnodynastes dumerilii
AGATACAATACAGAGGGCCCACCTGTGACCTAGACACAATACAGAGAGCCCACCTGTGACCTAGATACAATACAGAGAGCTCACCTGAGACCTAGTTACAATACAGAGAGCCCACCTGTGACCTAGATACAATACAGAGAGCCCACCTGTGACCTAGATACAATACAGAGGACCCACCTGTGACTTAGACACAATACAGAGGGCCCACCTGGGACCTAGACACAATACAGAGAGCCCACCTGTGTCCTAGACACAATACAGAGGGCCCATCTGTGACCTAGATACAATACAGAGGGCCCACCTGTGACCTAGACACAATACAGAGAGCCCACCTGTGACTTAGACACAATACAGAGAGCCCACCTGTGACCTACACACAATATAGAGAGCCCACCTGTCACCTAGATACAATACAGAAAGCCCACCTGTGACCTAGATACAATACAGAAAGCCCACCTGTGACCTAGACACAATACAGAGAGCCCACCTGTGACCTAGATACAATACAGAGAGCTCACCTGAGACCTAGATACAATACAGAGAGCCCACCTGTGACCTAGATACAATACAGAGAGCCCACCTGTGTCCTAGACACAATACAGAGAGCCCACCTGTGACCTAGATACAATACAGAGGGCCCACCTTTGACCTAGACACAATACAGAGGGCCCACCTGTGATTTAAACACAATGCAGAGAGCCCACCTGTGACCTAGACACAATACAGAGAGCCCACCTGTGACCTAGATACAATACAGAGAGCTCACCTGTGACCTATATACAATACAGAGAGCCCACCTGTGACCTAAATACAATGCAGAGAGCCCACCTGTGACCTAGACACAATACAGAGAGCCCACCTGTGACCTAGATACAATACAGAGAGCCCAGCTGTGACCTAGATACAATACAGAGAGCCCACCTGTGACCTAGACACAATACAGAGAGCCCACCTGTGACCTAGATACAATACAGAGAGCCCACCTGTGACCTAGATACAATACAGAGAGCCTTTATTTCCAACATTTTAAATCTTCCCACTTCCACTTTCAGATATTCTCGCATGCTGCCTCCTACTACTGTTCACTCCAGTGACATCTAGACACTGTTTATCTACCTCTGTTCTCTGGATTGCTAGGTCTCACATGTAACTTTTTACCACCATATTTTATTTTTTTGTCCTATTTTAATCCATTGCTTTAACCTATATGCTGCCCGATCTACCTGGGTGCTGCATCAGCTTGTATTAGTTATTTAGATTTCCTCAAGGGTCTTAATCTACTACACCACCATAAGGGGAGGATCAAGAATTTTCTTTTAGTTGCAGAGTGGTTGCAACTGCTCCATCTAAACCAGTCTCACCACTTTTCTTTCTATACCCTTCTCCTTCCACTGTTCTGTCTATATTTCTCTCATCCCACTGTTCTCACTATACCTCTCTTCCCTATTTCTATTATCTAATAGATTAATACTCTCAGATTGACTACGTTACTGCCTTTCAATTAGGAAGCAAGCAAGAAGAGAGAGAATAGATGTGCCATATGAAAGAGGCTATACGATAGATCTGTTTATGTTAGCAAGAATATAAAAGTGCATTTTAGTCACATTAAAAATCATCTTCATTTTCTATATTGGTTGCTGAAGTGTCTCTGGTGCTACTAGGAAATGCTTTGTGCTGCTTCCCCTCCCTGACTGATAGATTCCCAGAGATTGATAGATGACAGATTCCTATTGTGCTGAGTGGCATTTTTTAAGTGCTAGTAAATCTTGTCCTGTAACATCGTTTATCTGCACTTAGAAGTTTGATACATCATCAACTCACTTCTCTATAGTGTACCCTTGCTCATAAATTAGACAAGTTGCTACACTATCCCTATTATGTAAACATTTTAGAGCACTTAACATACAAACTTTTGTTTTGCAATATAAAGTGTTGAAAGTTCAGCAGAGATAAAGTTGACATTCAGCACTCGTAGAGAAAGTTTACAATATACTGTATGACGTTATGATCTTTAAATGATTTTTATTTTGCTTGCTTCAGATTTTCTGTAGCTACTGTACATAGCAGTGTAAAATACTGAGGTCTGTGGTCCTGAAAATTTATGCTTCTGAACTCCTGCCATTTTGTGTCCGTATGAGTTGGGAAACTTAAAGTAAAAAGTCTATAGGACTTCTTGACCGGATCCAGATATAGTAAAGATTGTCCACTTACGTACGCAAGGTCTAAATGGACTGGAGGGCGTATGTTACATAAGTATTATATCATAAAGAACCGATGCATGAATATCATGGTTGTGTGATTGCGGATTCCCATGCGTCAGTTAATCGCACATCCAAATGCAAACTAATCAGGGTATTTACTCTTATTCATTGCAGTTATATTGCCTTCCATGTTATCACTGATTGGGATTCTTTTACTCTATGCACTGACAATTAACAGCAACCAGAAGTTACTGCTAAAAGTCTTAAATGGCGAATCTTGAGTGTTAATGTAAGCCCATTTTTTTATGGTAACTTTAATGACTGGACGGCGTTTTACTAACATAGAGCTGGATCCAGACTTAAGTAAGTGCTTGAAATTAGTTACACCTGGGCTAAACCATGTTGATTGCAGGGGGAGTCAAGTTAATTGTATTCTTTGCATGCAGGGATATATCTTTGACTTGCTTACTGCACACAGATACTGACCAGCCTTACTATCACACTGTTATTTAGATTTGGGATAGGAAACATCACCTCTCAACTCTAATACTGTTTGTAACAGATGAAATATGACTCCCCTGCAATCAACATGCTTTAGCCCAGGAGTAACTATTTTCAAGCATGTTCTTAAGTCTGGATCCATCCAGCCCATAACTATCATAATACATACAATGGTAATTAAAAAGAAATGGGCCGTGCTTACTTTCCGCCTGCTAAGATGGGTGGCTAAGACTTAAGGCGTAAGTCACACTATTTACCTGCGAGAGAGGGGAGTGACAGGGGGAGTTCACTTCCCTCTCTCATGCAGATTTAAACGCCCCCCCCTCTGTTCTCCCCCCCTCCCCACACACACGTACGGAAACCATGCAGGGATGTTGACCAGGTCCTAAATGCGAAAAAGAGCATCACATCAATTTAAAATGGAAAGCATAAGGATAGAACAATCAGTAAATTTCAGTTCACTAGATAGATAGAGAGAGAGGTAGAATTTACTATTTTCTTAGGTTGAGGAATGCTTTTCTTTACTTGGACACTATTACATTCCATTTTGCTGATATAAAAGTCCAAAGTACACGTGGATTTACAGCAGCTCATATCACCATCTGGATGCAAGCCTGAGAGAAATGTATCAGAAAGCAAAAGTTTGCATGTGGATAACTAACATCATCGCCTTATACACAAGGTTTGTTTCTTACCTATAACATGTAACTACTTGTAAAAAACATTGGGGTAGATCCAGAACTCCGCTTGCAATCCGTTTACTAGCGTAGCGTATTTACGCGTGCGTGCCTTCTATACACTCCCCTAGGCATACCCCTGGAATGTACGTACTTTGACCGACTTCCGCTTTTCAAACCCTACATTAACTTTTGCCAGCGTAACCACTATCGTCTGCACACGTACGAATGGTCAACACGGACTTACGCAGCTAAGCACGCCCATACTGTACACTTTAAATGAAAATCCCCGCCTACATTGCGTAATTTAGGCGTACTTTTGGCTCATGTAAAATTGGCACGCCACCACGTACGAATTTACGGAGAAAATACGTGAATGACCCATACGCTTAGCTTAGCGCATGCGCAGTACATACAATATTGCGATTTTACATGTCTGCCAGGCGTAAATTCGCAGAGGCGTTGTTCTGAATCTAGGCCATTATGTTTACTACACATACACATACACACACACACACATACACACATAGCTGAGTATTTTTGCATTAGATGGCATTGTAGCACTTATTGTGGTGTGTAATGCTTGATTTATGCAACACTTTTATTTATACATATTTTTGCCTTCAATAAGAAAAATTAGATAAATCAATAGCAGTGCTAATGGAAATAATTAAAATTATTTACACAAATATATATTAATATAAATACGTGGCTGGTGTGAATAAAGTCTCTAAAAGTTCTCATCTGGTTTTCTTAATATAGATCTTCAACGTGTTCTCATAATTTTCACCACATAAGGGAAAGGAAACAAGAAGAAACAAATGTAATCTATAATAGTAACATTGCTTAATTTATTATTATAACATAAAACATAAAACTGTTTGATATATAAAACTATGTATCAGGAGGAAAGGACAGTGAATAGAGAGATCCTACCAAAGGGAAATGGGAATGGGAAGCAAGCCAGTCACTGGAGTAACACACTATGCCAATGGAGCATCGGATGGCATAAACACAGAGCAGCGCTGAAGCTCTGAGAATGTCTCTTTCTTAGGTCACCTCTGACACGTTTCTAGGAAGTCATCTTTTTCAAAATGGTGACCATGATGAGAGGTTGGCGATCTTTTATGTGACCACCGTGAGACTCCATTGGATGGATTTGAATTCGCACCAGCCCGTTACAAATCACAACCATTTTAAACAATATGTTTTTGCCTATAGCACTGTTGGTTAGGTTAGGTGTCCATACACAGTATAATGATCGGTTATTATATAGTGTTCAAATTGAATAAAAAGTTTGCACAATAGACCATTAGCCAATGTTTTTTCATGGCTTAAATAGAATAAAATAATACAGTCAAATCAAATGCAATTTCAAGGATGTGCAGATAATACTAAGGAAATAAGGCTTTGCGACGAGAGGAACCATTTTTATATTAATTCTCATCTACATAATGTTTTTTCTTTATTACAATACTACTGGTTATTATTATTATTATTGTTTTTATTATCATTGTTGTTATTATTATTGTTGTTGTTATTATTATTATTGGGACTGATTCACACATAAGAAGCTGCGGCTTCTTAAGCGCGCGTCTGGCCGCAATGACCTACTGCGCATGCGTAGTAGGTCATTTACACTATCTACGTAGCTGATTGGCATGAAGATAGCGTAGGTGCGGTCTTTACAGACCGCACGCAGGGATTTACGTCCCTTGATGTGGTGTAATGCCATCTCGGGGCGTTTTTAGGCAGAAGTGGGAGGGGGGAGGCATTTAGATTAGCTGGGGAGGGCGGGAGGGAGTCGGGGATTTGCAATGTCTGTACAGACATTGCATGGAGACTTAAGGTAGCGCTATGGTACTCGTAAGTGCCATAAGGTACCTAAAAACGGGGGTCAGGTCGGGGGATGGAAGAGTAAGTTTGGTTCGCATCTGCAGGCACCTAACTCACTCTTAAGTGTGAATCAGGCCCATTGTTATAATAATTATTAATGGTAGTAGTAATCATTTTGCTAAGTACGTGAACATTACCAATTAGCTTTGTTTTTATTTAGAGTTCTATTAGATGGGGTTTGCTTATGTTTTTGAGTGATATTAGTTGTCATTAAATGTTAGGAGACAGACAGCCTTACTCATAGTCTTGATGCAAGCTCATGCAGACACCCAAACAAGATATGTTGCTTTAATTTAATTTAGCTCAATCTCTTCTCTCATTATGTGAAGATCACATACACACTATTATGGAGCCAGCAAATGAAAACCATATTGATAAGCTTTAGAAACAAATGTGTGGAGTCTGTCCTGGATGGCGGACTTTATATTATGCTAGTCAACCAAACAGCTCTAACTAAAACCTTAAATCATTCATTAATGAGAGCCGCTCCCTCCTTCCCCTTATACCACTTGTTATTTTCCTCGTCCTTTTCTCTCAAATTACCTCAGACTTGGAGCATCTAGTGCTATTTATCTTTTAATGTTTCCTTGCTGTAATTTCTATTTTGAAGCAGCCAAAATCAGACATGCCAAGTAGCCAAATTGTATGTGCAGTTTGGTTTTTTTTGTAATGAAACTCTTGGCGGTCATGAAGGTTTGGCCTCTGAGCCCCTCATTGAGCAAAATGCAGTGTCCACACATGTGTTAGGCAGAAGAATGCAGACAAGATTTCCTGGCTGACACTGACATCCTATACATGCAATTGATCATAAAGCAACCCCTAACTCCAGTTCTAGAACAATATTTTACATAACTTGATGTTTCATAGCTGGCTTTACACAGTGTAACATTTGACTGTTTTACAGAATCACCTTTACAAGTCTTGGAAGATGTAGGATCATAAATACTTAATAACAGTAGATGTATCCTTACATAGTGCCAGCATGTGTGAGAAGCTAAATGCAATATGTGTCGAAACTGAAATGCACTTAATTCTTCTTCCCTTTTTTTAAAAGTTGAACAGACCCTAGATTTGCTTAATTCATTGATTTTTGGTTTGGTATTAAAAATCACTTAACTGTTTAAACAAAATGAGCTCAAACTAATTATACAAATGTTTCAGCATTTAAATGATATTCCAGAGTATTTCCTTCTTCACTGTGCTCTTATTCCGTAGGGTCAGCTAAGATGTTCTCATTGATATATATTTCAAATCATTGTGGAAAATGCTGCCTGGCTTTCCTCTTTCACGCAAGCTCGTTGGCTTCCAAGTTCTCTTCCTTTTTGACTCACATTACTATCCACATTTCCCTTTCTCTGCTCTAACATCAAACAACATATAAATTACATCAGCGTGCTGTCAGATGCATGCATTTCAGACCTGGATAGTGGCAAGTCATTAACTCCATCTGAGCTAGAAGGGACAGCAGTGTTTTCCATGCCCCTTTAGTGCGGCTGAGTTTGTGTAATGATTGGATACTGGTGTTGCACTACTTAGAATGCAGTTATTTCCCCTCCCATCCACTCTCTCTCTCTTTCTCTCTTCGCTTTTCCCAGTGGGAGTGTTGTTTATAGAGCATTATAATTTATAACTGAAGAGAGTGGATTTAATTTCAGTGGAGGGCCTCGGCAGTAGGGCGCCAGCATGCAATCATATGAATCAGCAAGCTGCAAACACTATTGAATGGAAAGGATTACCGCTGGCCACAAACAGACACTGTTTCTTCTTAAACAACTCCCCTGATGCTAGAAGGCCTTGTCTTCATCCATCTACTTTACATATCTACTTCTATTTTCATTCTGCTTGTACCTTCCAGACTTTATTTTTTTGGGACATTTTATTTTACTGCAAACAGTGCAAATAAATGTGTCCTTCAAATATTAATCCAAATAATTTTTTTATTTTTTTTTTACATTTATTGCAAGGTGCATCCTCATAAGTTCTTAGCATTTCTAAAGAGAATAAATATTGGTAATTGTGTTTCTGAATCTGAATCTACCACATTACAGTATCTATGGAAAATACTGTATGTGTAATAAAGGGAACCAGTTATAATGTATATTATAGAATGTTGTAGTAGGTATGTAGGCTTATATGCGCAGTCTTTAAAGACTGCGGGCCTGATTCACAGTTAAGAGGCTGGGTGGTTTTAGGCGCTTATATTTAAGAAGGGATATACTGCGCATGCATAGTAACTTTTATACGCAATTTATGTTGGATTTAGGAGCCCAAATGCCATGATTCAACACAAAGAACCTAAAGTCACTAGGTTCGTAGTAAATTTACGCAGGAAGGGGCGTAGTGCAAATAATTAACTCAGTAGAAGATTGGGTGGAGGGAGGCATTTAAATGAGCAAAAGAAGGCACGGTTATGCAGTCGCATTCATAATTAGACGCCCTACGCACACAAATGCGAACCTACAATTAAGGGAGCCCTATGTGGCACTCTTAAGTCTCTTAAGAACCTGAAAACTGGAGGCATGCCGACGGAGTTGCCTTGCTACTAACTACGTATATTTAAGAACCTAACGCGGTTTTAAGTGTGAATCAGATCCTGCATGTCGTGATTTAAGTAAAAGGAGGTGTGTCAATACCTCTTTGGGGAAAAGTGGGTGGGGGAAGGTATTTAGATCAGGCTGCCGGGGCGTGTCAACTGAACCTCTGTGTGTATTTTCCTTCTTAAGAAAGAAAATACGCACAGTTACTTAAGGTAGACATTAAGTTTCTAAAAAAAGAGGCAGGTAGTGGGGATGGACAGGTGAGTTAGGTGCGAATCCGGCTGCACCTGACTCATTCCTAAATCTAAATCTGGTCCAATGTTATCTAGAACGCAGCAATCTTGTGCTCTCCATCTGCTTCTCCAGCATTGACTGCAGAGTGTTTGTTCTGGTGTGCGATTGCAAGTGTGCATACCTTCAGATTACAATTACTAGTATATGCCATCTCTCAGTGTACAGGTCCAGGCTTCACTACCATTTTAGGTTTGCAGGTGTCTTCAGGTCCAGATTAAGGTTTGTTTGAGCCCCTGGCAACTGAACTGTGGGGCCTCTGCCACATATTAACAAACAGTGGATCCAGACTTCAGAACCTTATGTACGCAAAGTGGGGTGTTTGGAGGGAAGCACCCTCCAGATGTTAAGTGTGTTTTATACAGAACTTAGTTCTGTATGATGGGAATTGCGAACAAAGGGGCTGAGCTTCCCCTTCGCCCACCAAGGTGGGTGGGGCGAAGCATTTAAAATGTACAGTGTGGGTGGGACCGCTGATGTATGTGCATAATTGTAAAAGTCTATGGGGTTGATCCTGAAATAAGTACATTATGGGACTTACATAAACCGCTTGCATAAGTCTCCTAAAACGCTAAATATGTGCATACGCGGCAGAAGTTATGCTGTGGATCTCCTAGCATACCGAACTAAGCTCTGTACACTAGGAGATCTGTACAGGGGGGAGGACTCTTGATTTACACATACCTAATAGTTATGCAAATAAAGTTCTGTTGGCGGTGGTAGACAGTTCCGCACAGGGGGGTTCTGGACACGTAAGTATGAGAAAGGGAAAAGAGAGGGTTGTGTACTCCCCCCTGCAGTGCAGACTTCCAGATCTCTGGGGGTATGGAAAAGATTAGGCTCTTATATAGCTATACAAACACACATGTGCACACACATATGCACGCACATATACACACACACAGCAGATCACTTACCTCTGACTTCCTTTTTTTTATTCTTTTCTTGTTTCTTAACCTTCTGACCATTTTTTGTGACGCACAAGGTGACTGGGAGATGGGAGAGCAGACATCCACCTCCTAAGTGCACTACCGCCGGGGTACAGTTTGCTTAAGAGGAGGATGTCAATCACTGACATCCAGCCTCATAGCTGCGGGAGCCCTGATGTATTGATTTTTGTTGTGGCCAGTTTATGTGTGGGGTCACCAGGGCAACCACCCTGGTTGCCCCTTGCTTAATCTGGCCCTGGGTGTTGAAAAGGGTTAAGTTAGGCTCTGGTCATTGGAAGCCTGTCCACGTCAGGGGAGTGGTTAGTGGTGTAAATGCACAGCTGTGTATATATTGCAGCCCTGCTGTTTTGGATCTCTACATATGCTTTTCTTGAGGATCCAGTCACAATCCAGCCTATCATGTTAATATTCTTAAAGGATTTTTTGTATTTTTGCTGCTTGATCCAAACTTCCAACAAGTGAACGTTTTCTGAGTGGCTGGATCAGAAAATGTCTGCTTTTGTGATTTGCGCATGGGGAATCTGTGCACCACAACTGGAATAAGTGGGTTGTGTTTGCAAGTGAGAGAGATGTGTTATGTATTGTACAGTGTAGGCTGGGATTTATAGGAATGAACCATCCAGACTTCATTTTAATGCAAATGGATAAGAAGTTTTAAGATGGGGTCCTGTTGTTAGATGTCCACGCAAGCACTTGGGAAATAATCCCCATGTATCTATTGGACATCTGACAGCAGGACCCTACCTTAAAATGTCCGCTTTTTTGCACTTAAAATAACCAGAGCTTACTTCACCGTAGGCAAAATTGCCTGTCTGTCTTGCATGGATCATACATAGGTGCCACCCGCCTTCCTTCCCTAACTGTTGTATAGTTACGGCGAGGAACGCCCGCTCAACCGTAACTATGTAACAGTTAGGGATGCCCGATCCTGAGGAACGGGTTTCCCTAGTTACTCCGTACAACATCTGCCCGCCACATGCTCAGATCGCTGTAGTTTGATCAGGCCCATCAGCTTTATTACTACAGTTAATTTTCCATGTGATCTGGTGCCTTTGTATTTGTATATGTATTCTAATTGCTCTTCACTATTTTGACTAATCCAAGTAGTAAACAGAATATTTATAATTCCTTTAGCCAATGATTAGCTGAAAGTAATATACAGAAAATGTAGTTATATTTTGATTTGCCGCATATTTTTATAAAATGCATAATGAGGATATTGGACCGGAACCAGACTCCCGCACACTTTCCAAACGTGCAGGGGTCTGTCCGTCCGACAGAGAGAGGGGAGAGAACGCTCCCTGTCACTTCCCTCTCTCTGTCGGACAGACAGACCCCTGCACGTACGGAAAGTGTGCGGGGGACATCATTTCATAAAGCAACGTTTTTTTCTTTTGACTATTACTAAATTCAACAATTTTCTCTGGTATTATGCAATATTCTTCCGCTTTTCTGAAAGCAATGAAACTTAATTTGATCCTAGAGTTTTTTTTTTACTTTATTTATGTTGAATATGGACGATTGTAGTTTTGGAGTAGAAAGCAGGTCTCACCATCACAACACAGTCAGTACCATGGACAGGGAATATGATGACTTGACTTGGCAAAATTGGTACAATTATTGCTTCCCAAATCGCATCATTTTGGTAAAGAGTCAGCTAAACCTATTTTGTACAGCATCCGGTATGTCGCAAATACTGTAAAATAAGCTTTCATACATTTTTGTTTGTGTTAGGTATCATTCAAAACGACAGACATTTGTTTTTTATGACTAAACAAATTGTGACAATGGGCACCTATAGGGCAAATTGCTATTTATTTTTGCTATTTCTCAAAAGGATGTTGGCTTATAATAAGCCTCTACTTATATATAATATAGCATTGACTTGCTCACTTTTAAAAGTATTTAAAATGTATTACAAATTTATGCATTACAAATGCATCATGGTTTACCTATTAAAATACATGAGGAATACATCACTGGTAAAGTATGTATTGTACAATTAAAATCCCTATTAATAGCAAATACTTCTATCCCATTATATTGATTTGAAAATAAACTCCACTTTTGTGGAAATTTTTACTTTTCTGCAAATTATTGTTACTTAAAATGCTATTTATATGTATACGGATTTACTGATCCCTGGTAAAAGTGTTATATACACTCTGCAGACTGTATACTGCACTTATATTGATGCACTTTAAATGTGTGCTGCTTTAGGCTTTTATTAATACATCCATTCTTAATCAGTTACTATAGACTATGCCCAAACACTACCAGAAATCAGTGTATCTGTCTCTCTGTTATATTCAATAATGTTCAGTCGTGACCAGAGAGTGGTATGTTGCATTCCATTTCCTGCACATGTGCCATTTCCCTGACACCTTGTCATGCTGTATAACATTAGAGCTAAATCTTTCACTGTGATCTTTAGAAAGAAAGCTGCCAGTTACAGACACAGTGCCTGGACTTTCTGTAATAAATGGAGCCTAATTATATTTCTCTTCTACAAAGAGGAATCAGTGTTATGCCCTAACTCGATTACACTGCCTTTTGTAGAGGAAATAAACCAAATTGTGGTCAGCAGCCGCCATATAAATGTTTGAAGCTTTTATACATGTATTGGAAGTTTTATTCTGTTCATGTCTACATCCATTTTAGGCAGTGTTTGTGTGCCAGCACTTTACAAATATACAGTAAATGCCTCACATTATGCACCTTTAATCCTGCACTTTAAACAGATCTCTGTGCATAGAGATAGTAAAAAGAGATAGTTTAGACATCTGGCCATTTCACAGTTTAGATCATTTCAGGCTAATGTGTTAAATAAATAAGACTCCTCATCTCATTCCTTATCTTACATCTGTTAATATAAGAAAATATTATTAATTCTAATAATAATATTACTAATAATAATAATAATCACTGCAAAACATTTAAAACTCTACATAAAATGTGTACTAATGTATACATTAGCGTTTGTAAAGCATGCATATGTATGGAAATATGCTTTTGTCTAGCATGGAAACCATTCCACAACACTTGAAAATATGAATGTTTGTTCTGTTTGATCACAGTCCAGACAATATGTTTATTTAACATCATATTTTGTAAAGCCATTAAGTGAATATGCCATATTGGCTTTTATTTGTTATTGGCAACTATCATACATTTAATGCCACTTTAGCAATCCATGACATTTCTAGGGCTTTAAATTGCCTTGAAAAGTTACTAATGAGGCAGCGAATAAACACGTTGTGTCTGTATGTTGTATTCATAATGCATTAATCTGGAAAGTGTAGATTGGCTAAATAAAAATATAAATGACTATGGGCTCTTTTTTTTTTTTTATAGAAACAATAAAATAAATAAATTAAGGTTTATCTTCCATTTATCCTCTCAAGGTATATTTCTGTATTCCTTATTTGTTTATGTTTGTTTCATTTATGGTTCATTTACATTAGAAGGACTCAGTATAGGTAATTTCTTGAAAGACTAGAAAATGTGGACAGTCCAGATCACTGTAAAGCTTCATTCTTGTTCTCAATAAAACTGCTGGCCTTTTATCAATCTACCATTTAGTGTATAGCAACATTTATAATATTTGCCTGTACTTTGTGTATATAATGGACAACTGACTATTTACTATGTGTAAGTGTTATTCAGTATGTTCAAGTATAGGGCAGACCAACACACACCGACTGTAAACAACTTAACTCTGTTGACTTTCATTGATGGTCATTTGCAACATGAAACAATGCACAGATGAAATGTTAATACAGCTAAAAACTTTCATTATTTTAAATAAGATTACTAAGTAAATGCAAAGAGATGAGGGTAAGACCTATTTAATAGACATATCACATGTCACACCTAAAAACATAAATATAATGTTTTCACATACATTGGGCCCGATTCAGTTAGCTAAAAATCGTTCGCAGGCGTATTTTTAACGCAATTTTTTTAAAAATTACGGACGATATTTTTTTATCCTATTCAGTAATTTGCATTAAAAATACGCAGTTTTTTTAATGATATCGTTAATTAAAAATCCGCCCCTAGGTGCGGATTTTTAATGCTGCCCTATCTTGTGCCCCAACAGGGCATGCTGATGCTTGTAGAACTACAAGCATCAGCATGCCCATGGATGCCAGGGACCGCTGCGCAGGTGCCTAGGTAAAAAAAAAAACCTTCTCTACGTCGCAAATCACCTCCTGCTAGCAGGAAGTACCTGGCGCTAATGACAGGTTATTAGCCAGTCTGAAATATCGTGAGAACGTTATTTCAGACACTGGCCAATAACCTGTCATTAGCGCCGGGTACTTCCTGCTAGCAGGATAGCAGGAGGTGATTTGAGAGATTTCAGAGAAGGTTTTTTTTTTTGTCCGTTAAATTTTTTTACTGCTGGCTTCTGTTTTAGCACAGTGGTAAAAAATTAATTGAATCAGCAAATTTTTACCGTTCAATTGCCGGCGAAGGCGTCGTATCTTTTCCGACGCAATTTTTTTAAAATATCGCCGGCAATTGAATCGGGCCCATTGTGTTTTATATGTATATTTAGTTGCATTTTTAAATGTTTACATTACAAAGACCAGTATGTACATGCATGCTTAATCTGTGACTGCTTATTGGTGCATTTTATAAATAAAGGACCGTATTCAGACTACCAGATGTATAGCATATACATCCGGAGTTTAGCGGTTTTTACTACTGCGCATGCGTAGTAAATTTTTTACGTAATCTAACGATCTAAAGTCTTCTCTTCTGGATTGTAAATCTTCATTCACTTTACTGAGCCAGTCCCTGAGTTATGTACATGTGTGGCTCAGTTAGCCACATAACACAAGTACTACTTTTGCTACTACTACTGAGGGTGTGGTTAAGTTGATTTTGTAGTACATCTGACTCTTTCAGATCTCTGAAATGCATATATTTACATACGAACGCACTTACGACACCGATCATGCTCTTAACTCCGCATCACTTCATACTTATCCATTCTTAAAAAAAAATAATAAAAAAAAACGGAAAATGCTGCTTTTTTTAAATAAAGACAGACAAAAATCAGTTTTTGGCTGTTTCTATTTCTAAAGACAGCATTCTCCAAACCGATTTACATTTGGATGGATATCTCTTTTAAGTATTACTATTTTGCCATTTACAGTAGAGTTTCCTACTTCTCAGAAAAACTATTGGATTATACAGCTGTAATTTATTTTTCCATGAAAAATGCAATTTCTGTTGTTAAGTCTGGAGTTCTCCAAGACCCGATGTGGAATTACGCAGTCTGGCAAAAAAGTCTGCAGGATCATGCAAATGCAATAGATTGCTCTAAAAGGACTGGTCTGTTTGTATGACACCATGTCAGTGATTAATACCACTGATGATGTCCATCTGAATCACTAATGAACACCATCCATGAGTATAAGGAATTTAACAGTGTCTTTCCCTTCTGAAAGTTCCACAGAAAGATCCCATTCCTTTAATGTTGTTGGGTGGGAGGTTTAAAGTCTTTAAATAGTTTTGAAAATACATGTTATGTGCTTCAAAGATCAAGTAAGTGAGCTGATAAATGTTGCTGTAGAGGATCTGTGTAGGAGAGAGTGGCCGTTGCCTTATGTTTTTAGACACTGTGCAAGGTCAGCGTCAGTTCAAAATGTTCCTCAGAGGCGTCCAGTCATAATGAAGATGTGTCATTGCCATCACAAACATTTAAGTCTTATGTTCGCTATAATGGAAAGAACACTTAAAACACATAAAATGGTAAAAAGAAAATGCTTTGGTTTAATAATTTTATCTTATAGCATGTTTAAAATTTATAGACCCAAGCTGCCAATATCGCCACCCCCCACCACTACTCTGTCTAACTCCATTATTATTGTCAAGTACAGCAGTAATAAAATAATGATAGCTCTGTATTTATTTATTTTTTGCAGTCCATAGGCTAGCTGCACAGTTCTCTTGCTGAGATTGAAAGGAAGCCCACCGTGTAGCCAATTGGTGTACAGAATGATCCATGCATCCAATTAGCTGCAAGAGCAATCTAAGCAGCAAATCCTCTTCTGCCAAGATTATCAGTCTCAGCTGAAAAGTTGAATGGCGTCCATATGGGGACATTTCCCTAGTGGGTAATCGACCCCTTTATTAGGCCACCTGCTGGGACCGATAATCTGACTAGTGTTGCCTTTAGTGTTGTTTTTAATTTATCTTTGTACATTTTTACCCATTTAGATACTCAAGATTGTTATAAATCTTAAACACACATACACCGGTAGCCAATATACACAATACAGAGAGCACATGTTTGACCACCAGTGGGCACACAGGGGGGTTTATGGTTGCCCAGAAACCCCTTTCTCCCCACATTGAAAATAAAAAAAAATAAAAAAAATGCCCCCAAAAAATGTGTGAAAGAAGTCACTTATAAATCCAATAACCAATACAATTCCTTAAGGCAGATTTTTCTTATTTTAATATCAACATGATAAACTTCCTGCTTTCACAAAGAACATAAATGGATGTCTTAGATGTCTTGGCAGTCATATAGTATGACCATATTATCTGTATTGCCATCTTACAAATGTTCACATCAACCTCTAATTTTCTAACACACACAGGCTTGTGGTAATTTTTGCCCTGTGCGGCATGACATTGTGGGTGGGAGCAGAGCTTGGGCGAGATGGGACGGAGCTTATTTGTCCTGTTTTTGGGCTCCAAATTGTTGGAAGGTATGCAAAAATACCCCACCACGTATTGGAAACCTCCCTTCAAAACCTTGCATTTGCCACTGTAGAGATGCCAGGTGTCTGTTGGCTAGAAAGACATATTACATGTATATTGCGCCAGATTTGGAACCATCTCTACCTGGTGTGATGAGATAGGTAAGAAGATAACATCTCCTGCATAGACCTTGCACTTCAGCTAAAGAAACAAACCATCAGTTCGGGATATGGTAGAACTAACACCTGGAAATGAAGAAGAATCTCCAGTAGAGCCCCCTTTTTTGTACACATCCTTCATCTGTGATTACCCAATAGCCTTAAGCTGATCAGGATGCCTTAAGACCTAAACGGACTCCTAGGAATAGACCACTTAAGTGGCGCACCCAGGGGGGGGTTCTGGTATTAGGGGTCTGGAATTAGTATATACTCTCATTCAATGGGATATGTTATAGGTCTGGGATTGGCATAATCTATAGTATAAAGGGATATATTATGGGTCTAGGTATGACACATACTATACTATAATGGGATATATTATGGGTCTGGTATGGCATATACTACAATATAATGGGATATAATAGGGGTCTGGTTATGATATATACTATAATATAATGGGATTTATTATGGGTCTGTGCTTGGCATATACTATGATATAATGGAATATAATAAGGGTCTGGGAATGGCACATACTATAATATAAATAGGATATAATAGGAGTCTCTGTATAGCATTGTATATACTGTATATACTGTGCCCTTCCCAAAGCCTCATATATATCCCATATATTATAGTATGTGCCATAACTAGACACCTAATATATCGTTACATGTCCAGACCCCCAATATACTCCACGTATATTACACACATTGGAAACCCCCCTTTCAAAATCCTGCGTTTGCCACTGACCGCTATACAGATTGCACACAATGACTGCTATACAATACAGAGAGCACATCAGTGATCACATCTGCTGTACAATACAGAGAGCTCACCAGTGACCGCAACACACTTGGACACGTGGACGCTGACAGTGTTCGGAGATCTGCATCTGCTGTCTAAACCCTCATGCAATAGTAGGTATGAGTAAAATGCTGCAAATAGAGTAACTGTTCTACTAATTTCCAACTGCACATAGTCCTAGTGCACATTTCCCTAATATTGTACTGGATTATATCATTTTTTTACTGAAATCAGTACAGATTCCTGCATTAAGTAAAATCCTCTGGCACCTACAGCGCTTATACAATATGCAAGTTTGTGCTTTAATTGTGTCTCCCTTACATATAAATGATATACCTGTTGTGAAAGATGGCCATTTTTTGGACATGGATAAACTTTTTAAGCACTAACCTCTAATCAAATTTTAGCATTTGACCTTTTTGTACCAAATGCAGCATATACTGAAACCTTAAACCTTGATTAATAGAACCCCTCTCCTTTGATTAGAAATAATTAACTTCTGAATGTAAGAGAGAGAAAAAAAAAACATTTTTGATGAGTATTGTGCCTTAGACTCTGTTTTAATCTCAGGAGAAAATTTCTCCTTTTGTCCCTTTGATTTCATGCTTTTTGCCAGCCATTGCGGAGATGAAATGCATCTTTCCTTGCAGATCCTAAATGGCAAAAGCTTTTAAAAATAATTGAGATTATAGATATTTTTTCTTAGCAGATTAGCTCATGTTAGCCACACTCCTTGTTATTGCTTTTTTGTCATTTTGGTAACTGCAGAACATGCTATTTTATTCCATGGAAATGATGTGTGGACATTATTTTCAGAATCTGTATTACAAAGTCCTTTATCTTTTTATTAGTTTAGTACTTAAGCCTTGGACACACAAAAGAAGCCTATCAGTGAAAATCAATTGAAATGAATTTAGATGAAGTCCTGGTGCACTATGTAAAAGCTCAGTCTCTGTGCAATCAAATCAATTAGGTGCTTTCTACCTACATTGTGTTTTACCCATGCAATCACTTTTCACACATTACCTCCATTAGCTTGCATATCTTTTTTTTTTTTTTGTGCAAATGATCATGAAATAGATGTTTGTTGCGATGTCATAGGTTGGTCAGTACCTTACAGTTATGGTTGTTGTATAGGGGTTAAATATTAAAAAAGCATATAACAAGCCAGTATGTATCTGGTTTTTGTATACTTGATGGACACGTAGATTAGGACTGGATCCAGACTTCGTAAGGAATTCCAGGAGCAGACCTCCACCTTTAATTGACAGCGAAGATGCGAATTAGCGCAAAGTGCGCCTATTCCCAGTTATTGCAGGAAGAAAAACTTGCTGATTTTAACACACAACTCTATGAGGCAGGAGATAAATCATCATTTGTATTTACACTAGGGGTCAAGCTAGTAGAAGATGATACACTTACGAACTGTATCAGTTGCAGGAAGCAAATTTGCATAAACACACTTTTACTGTATTTGTAGCGGTACTTCAAGTCACTTTTACTACAGTTATCCTCAACATGGCTGTAGCATGATTTCATGCACACAAATGATATGGTATATATTAATATTTTATATATACACTCCATAATTCTAATGGCTCAAAGTGCAGCTGACCTTCCTGGTGCTGTATATTTAAATGTTGACAAACACATTATGACAAAGCTTTGATGGAGAACTGCCACTTGAAGAGTGAGATATATATATAGGATTGTATGTATGTGTCATACTTTATACCAGGTTGTTTCTTTTATTTGTCAGTATTTTTATTTGTGTAGGTACATATGTTTATGTATATCACGGTTTATGTGCACTATAATGTGTGCTAGCGGCACATCAGTACTTCAGTACCAGCGTATTTGACCTCATTTTTTAAACATTTTAATTTGATTTTGGCGCCACGATATACACGTGTGCTAGCGGCACGTCAGTACTTCAATACCAGCGTATTTGACCTCATTTTTTAAACATTTTAATTTGATTTTGGCTCCACGATATACACTTTATTATATATATATATATATATATATATATATATATATCTATCTATAAATAATTTTTTTCAAGGCTTTTTTTATTGTTGGATATGCTACCTTGCCTGTATATTTGTTTAGGCATGTATATTTTAGACATAGATAAACAGCAGTATAATTAGAACAACTGTCATGCACATACTATATGCAAATTAAGCTATAAGCACAAACCATTCTCCGTGAAAATCCCCCCTGCAAATTAGTGGAAAATGTGCCTCCACACACAGCTGTTGCTTTTTAATCAAGCGTCGACATAGTTATATTTGCTTTGTGTTTAAAATAATAATCGCTCAGACTTTCATTTAATGCAGCTCTTTAGCTCATGCAAACGTCCAAGCAGCCTAGCAGGACTGGACTATAACCCTTTGTATGCTGCGACAATCTGCAGACACATTTCTTTACTAGGCAGGCCTATATCCTTCTTGCATGATCATCTGCATGAAGATGTCTGTGTACACATGATAAACTAGGTACTCAAAGCTCTGCAAACTAAGTGAATCCTTTGCAAATGTGACTCTTCTCACGCGAGTCAGCAGGCGTTACCTTTCGTACTTTGTGTATATCTATGCACGGTAAGCATAGAGCTATTTTTATTAGCATATGACGTTAGATGTACTGGTGCTTTTTAAAAGTTATCCAGACTTTTCTCTATATACATATGATTGTATAAACTATACTATATAACTTTGTGATAAAAATATATGTATTTTAATAATGTCATTTTCTTTCTCTTGTGTTTGCGTGTCAGATGTTTACAAAGTAAACCGCCATAAATAAGTTAAAAATGGACCATATTTATTGCATGTCAAAATAGTTTCAAAATAAGCTATTTCAGCTTCAACAGGCAAATAAAATTGGTTGTCTAATGGGAAACAAGAAAGAGAGTTGTCAAGCTTAACAAGTACCTGTGCTTGAAGGGTTAATAAACACCCTGAGCCGTGCTGATCTTATAGCTTTAGCGAGTCTTAATCTGTAAGCTTGATTACCTCCTAACCCCTAGTCGCCTGCCTCCCTTCTCTCGCAGCAGGAGTTTTACGGCAGTATTAGTGGCATTTTGCCCAGCTTTTGGCTTTAGGGAAATCATTCAGTGAGAAAAAAAGCAGAAGGACAGGATCTGCCTAGTGCTGCAGGGTCATTAACACAACTCTGTGGCAGGACATCATTCATAGGCTATATTATGTGCCTGTGCCCACTGTCAAACTATAGCCTTAATTGTCTAGCAAAGTAAGCAGAGAGTAACCTATCTGACGGCCATTAATGTGCTCCACATACCTCGACCTGTTGCCAGTATTTTTTTTGTTGGTATATTACTATCGTGTTAGCACTTCTGTATCTTATAAACTATTTGCAAAAGCTGTCTTCTATGCATGTATGCAGGGTTTGCGTTTTTCAGCTTTATTTCAGAATTTAATGTCACAGAACCAAATTAAGGTTATCGGCAATCACCAAATGAAATGATTTGGAATCTTTTCAGCTATCACTATTTCAACTCTATTAAGCTATAAAAAGATTTTTTTCCATGCAGTGCCCATATCAAATAATCCTTTTTCTCATTTTTTTAAACCATGAGCATTAAAAAAATAAGTTATGATTATTGTATTATTAAATATGGGATAACAAAGGTTATTGTTGATTGTTTAAAGACACTGGTGCAACCCCAGAACCTATGAGATACAGGCACAACTTTGCAGTTTATAAAGTTTGTGATGTTTTCAAATGGATATTGTAGGAAAACCATAGAGCATCCTACGGCTAAGAAAGTCTGGACTTTGGTATCCTATATTCCACACTGAGGAGATTTGTACACTCCCCTTTTATCTTTTACATGAACTGCACCCTACCTTAAGTATTCCCTTAGCCAAGCCCTTACTATACAATTTAAACACCTATGCCCATCTACCATGCAAACCTTGTATACAAACAATAAGCCCAGCAGATGGGCCCTTTAGGTGTCTACATAAAGTCATTTCAGAGAGCTAACTCTGCAATACAGAGAAGTCCGACTCTGCAAGCGTTAATTAGGCCTTATGAGAAAGGAACACATGACTGTGAAAAGCTCTTCATATCAACAACATTTTCCTTGGGATTCACTGTACTTTTTGTCTGTGGCCAAAGGCTGACCTTTCAAAATAAAAGTTAGAGGTCGGAAGTAAGCTAACTGATAGTTGCAGGAGTTGATATACTCTAGTTTAAATAGAATTGTCCTCAGTTAGAAATATGGTTCATCCATCGGTCAAACAGTCCTTATTCCTCTAAATTCAATTAAGATGGTAAATGAGGGATGTAAGCAAGGGAGGAAAGCAAATTCTTTCACAAATCGCTGGTATCCTCTCCTTGGACAGTGTAAATCGAATCAATTAGAGATGTCAAAGCTTCTTTTACACATACATAATTCTCAAGCAGAGGTCTGTGCCTGCAACTGGAAATTTAAATCAGAGATGGAGTTATGAAGTAAATTGTGAAATTACCCATAATTGAATTTGTGTTTCAAAGAGATGGATGGACACATTACAAAGTTCGATTGTATCAAAGTTTTTGCACCGACAACAAACATTTGAGGACATAAGCCATAAGCTAAAAGAATGGCGCCCTGTTTTTATAATTTGATTGTCTCTCTGCAACACAGAAACCACATCAAGTCAAAAGGCCCTTCTTAACAATAGGGAAAACTGAATTGTGTGTCTGTGTTTTTCATTTAGATCTGATATTAACAAGAACAGACAGTTTATATAAAGAGACAATGATTTTTTTTATGATTGGTCATTTACTTAGCATATACATATCACACATATTTATTATTACATATTACACATCTATCTATATACCCTATATCACACATATTTATTATTACATATTACACATCTATCTATATACCCTATCATACAACCAACACCACATAATTGGCCGCTCTTGACCCCGCCTGCTTTGTGTTCCACTCTGTCCACGCTCTCTTCTTTGCTGAGCTCTCTCCAATGGAACATCATGGGAACATTATACACCCCTTTCGGTGTGTGGGGGAGTGGCCTGTAAACATAAGGGGCCAGATCCTAAACTACACTAGCCGCTGACATAAAATCGCCCATTAGTATTTACTGCTATGAATGTACGTACCAGCCTTGTATCAACAGCATTACTAAGAACGAAGGGGCATGACAGCCATATGACACCCGTAATTATGCTTCGGAGGCGGGGGTAGGCATTTAAATCGTACAGTATGGGCGTGCTTAGACAGTTACGTTTGGGAAGCGTAAACAAACAAATGTAACCTAAACAAAGAAAGGAGCTAAGCGTTTGGCTTAGAGCTACTGGTTGCCCATCACAGTTAGTCGTTGAGGTGAGTTATCAGATGGTCTGGTCAGATTGAGTAAGTAAGTTTCAAACATTTTTTGAGTTTTCTGTAAACAACAAATGAATTCACCTGACTGACTTAATACTATTTATCTCCATCTCCATCCTACAGCCTAGCCTAGGTGATATGGTATCTGACAATAGCAGTACATATTCCAGCTATCCTATAGTAGGGTTAAGCATTTGCAGTAGTCTAGGTATCATTCACAGACGTCTGAGGCAGCAAGGCTAGATGAACTTTGTTTTCTTAGACCTCCTGGGTTAGCACCTTTTGTACGTTTTAGCAAACAGATTTGCTCTGATTTATTGCTGAGTTTGCCCACTGGCAGTGTGAGAGGCGAACACTTTTGTAAACGTCAATTGCCTCGAGCAATAAGTAACTAACAAGTTTAGCACTTTGTGTTTCCTTTATTTACAACAGTGGCAACATGCAGCTAAACAGAATCACTGGCACATGGTTAAAGGTCACTGTCTCAGGTCAGACGCAGCCTAGGTCATCGACTATTAACCTGCATGCTGTACCTCTGACCCAGGTCTCCATTGTTTGGTTGAGTGTATGAGCTAGACAAACATCATGCCTGACCATCAGGAAATAAATATGGCACTTCTGCAAACTGCTGAAAATGAATCTTGGCTTTTGTAATGCTCTTTTCTAGGCAGTGGATGACGTATCGTCCTGTGTGCATGTATAGTATGGCAATAAAACAATTAGTAGTGTGCAGAGGTCACAATCATTTGAATTTCTCAAATTACCTGTAAATAAGAATAAAGTTACTTCTTGATTTCCCAGCAATTGCGCTAAAACATTCTACAAGTGGATGGGTTGGTATGACAGGGCCAGTCAGCTTCATTTACATGACAGATGCTGCATCCACTGCAGGTATTCATGGGTAATCGCTTTGGGGGAACTAAAGAGAATGGAGTAGCAATGCAATACAATGCCTTCCCAAACTTCCAGGGCTAGATTTACTAAACTACAGAAAAGGAAAAGTGGAGATGTTGTCCATAGCAACCAAAGAAATTCTCGCTCTTATTTTCCTATTACACACTAAAGAATGTCCGCTACAATCTGATTGGTTGCTATAGTCAACAGCTCCATGTTTCATTTTTTGCAGTTTAGTAAATCTAGCCCCAAGGCTCCTAAATAAGAATGAGATATGATTCTGGGGACCGGCCCTTTGAAACTTTTATGGCAAAAAATTTGATTGCAATTATTTCATTCAGATCTTGCATTTAAAACACATTAGGGAAGTATTCTATTTGCAATTAATAGTCTTCAAAAAATAAAAAATCAAATTGTTTCCATCAGCATTACTTTTTTTGTACCCTTGAACATGTCATCATTTGGAGATGAAGTAAAAGATTGATGTACATCTCAGCCTCATCAGTCTTAGAGTTTGCCTGTTCATTGTTAAAAACATATACTCTATCCAGCATTTCCCCTTATTAATAATGAATATATTTGCACTTTGGAATGTGTATGATTATGAGTTCAATAATTTGCATCAGATCAATTGCAGTGTCAGTTCAAAATGCTTTCTAGCCATTAAGAGAGCTTGCGTGTGCTTTCCTCTTTAAAAGGTGCTGTTCCACTTACGCAGTCCAATTTTTAATTGCCTTTGTATTTCCATTTCTGGCCTTGCACTTTATGAAGTTTTTCAGTTGTATGTGGTTCATTTAAGAAAACGTCTGCCTTATGTATCAAGAATTGGTAATCTAGCTAGCAAGCTTTAAAAAAAATGTGCCCTGTGCTTTTGGGCTACAACCCTCACTGTGGTAACCTTTATCCTCCCCAGTAGTGTAATGTAAATGTTGGATAATGTTGGAATTTTGTGTGGGTTACTCTAAGCCTCTAATGTATTAGTTTTACACAAGGTTTGCTAGCATAAGCTATTGCAATGGTTTCATTTATTTACCACAAATTTTCTTTTACAGGCCTTTTAAATGATCTAATGAACATTTTATTATCTTTTTCCAACAGTAATATATTAGTGCTGCATCTTTATTATATTCACTGTTTAGGGCATTTAGTTGCATGTAGGTTGGTTTTATGTTTCCTGTACTTAAGATTAGAATTTACCATGTGGGTGAACAATTATGTATGACTTTATTCCGTCCCCAATGATGGGTCTCAGAGAATGGCACAGCATACAAAGCTATATCACATCTTTTATCTTGCAGCTAATAGAGGTACTGACTACAGACTTACATATTGGGGATATGCTGTGCATGTAGCCACAAATATTGAGACGTTAATAAAAATGATATTACCGCCTTACTCCTGTTTTTATAGTATTTGTCAATTTTAGTGGCTTTTCTTTGTAGTATTTCTCTAAAAAGCTCAGTAGCTTTATACAATTTACTGTGCTGTAAACAAGGGCACCAACAGAATGCTGGATGGGGGCAGTTCGCACTGACAGCGCAGTATGTGTCTGTATGTTGTCTGCCCCAGTGCCTCGATCTGGCCATGCTTTCTCCTTCTCACATAAACATTCTGCCAGCAGCTCACAGCTTAACATTGTTGTTCCTCCTGGCTGGAATTTAAAGCCCCAAAAACTTTATTTGTTATTTATTTACTTACTTAAAATTACAGTTATTTAAAAAAAAGACTGTTTGTGTTTTTTATATAAACACAAAATGACGGGAAATGAGTGAGAGAGGTGGGAGCTGGGTGAGCATGAGCCGCACCGCCACCCTGAGCCAGCAGCTGAACGAATGAGAGAGACTCCTTATCCAGGAAGGAGCCTCCTCCGGTCAGTCTGCTGCCGCTGTACGGGTGCCTCCGGTAACTTGGGTGAGAAGAGCTGCAGGGAGTTGGGGGTGATGGTGATTGGTGGGGCACTTGGGCAGAAATAACTGGTGGGGCAGGTGACTGGTGAGGGGGTCGCTCAGGGGTGGTAGTGAATGGTGGGGCACTTGGGAGGGGAGGACATTTTGAGGAGAGCACTGCACATGTGCAGTACCGTCACAATGGTGTGTATGCTACTGTGCATGCATATAACGGTGAGGAGCAGAATGGCTTTTATATATATATATATATATAGAGAGAGATAAGTATGGGTGATATCTTCACGGTTTTGCAAAGCGGGTTTTCACCTGACACGATTGACAGCACATGAGTCCTGTATAATATGCAGCATTACAGTGGAAACAAGAGAATGATTTCTTCTTCCTAAACTGTCACTGAGAGGCTGAACTTGCAAACAAAAATAATCCAGTCTTATACAGATCTCAAAGCATGGGACATATCAATGATGCTGGATCTAGTATAAACAGAATATTACAATATTATTTATGTCATGTTTTTAGACCAATAATTATGTTATTTTTTCTAAAGGCGATCATGCACAGACCAATAACCTATATATCTGCAGTAAATGTCTGGAAACAGCGACACTGAAAAGCAAATATTTGAACAGTGCCACAAATCTGCACTGTTGGTGTGGCTACTAATTTCCTGGACCAGACTCTGCACACGTGACAGATGGCTTGGTAGTGACTTGTTATCCTCACCCACACCAGACACATTCAGTCTGAAAAAAAGAAGATTGAATACTGATTTCACAGATTTTGGGTCTTTAGTTAATCTGGGTTAGTGAGGCTTCAAAGATCCCATCAGTTAATTCGCTCAGCACTTGTGTACAGTTCTGTTTGCTGAAGCTGCTCAGAAAGCCAAGCTGTGAAGCGTGGTCACCCAAGCAGCTGTCCCTGCACATATATATAGCAGGCATTCATAGGATGGTAAGCTCATGTGACCTCAAAATTAACCCACTTATTCAGTGTTGTGATGATTACATTGTGGCTTGAAGGTTACAATGTTTGGGAATATGAGATATTGAGCAGTACATTAACGCATTTTATAGAAACATCCATTAAAGGATCAGTTTCATAATGGAATATAATCATGTATTTATTTTTTTCTTTATGACATTCTTTTTGCTATGGTTCTATTGATTTTAATGTAAATTGATTCTGGTTGTAATGTTAATTAGGGAGTCAGTGTATTGTCATACAAATTGGCATACACAGATACTGTCTAGCAATGGTTTGCATACTGAATATAAGCAGTATTGCTTTGACTTTAATTGGAGCGCGTTTAACTATTTGCTTGCAGTTACACTCTTTTAATGCTAATGTCAAAAGGTAACTATTGCAAGATTCTCTCTGTTATAGTGCAGGGTTTGAGAAATTCCGGGCACCAGTTTTCTTGGTGGATGTGGAGCAGTGCTTTATTATCCTGTGGCCCAATTACCCTTTGTTGCCAGCATTAAACTGCTATGAGCATCTCAGCAGGCAGAGGGGACCGGAGCAAAGGAGTAAACCACCCCTTCAGCAATATCCTCTCTTATCACAGAGGATA
>WWET01000049.1:234936-254152 GCA_011038615.1 Limnodynastes dumerilii
CTGAGTTTTGGCCAGTCACTTCCTCCTTTTCACCTATGAATACAGTGCTACTAAATAATAAAGATGTAGCTGCAATCTGTGACTTTGTGACTGCAAATAAATTATTAATAATCATAAACCTTCTGTTTGGATAATTTTGGCACCATTTTAAGCGTTAACAGTAAATTTATTTTTAATTAAATCAGTGCATTGAGGATAAAAGAAGACTCTTCTGCATCCCAAACAGAGCACACATGCCATCTTAACTTACTATCATTGGAGGCAATGATGTTTCTGGAGATAGCAGAGGGCTACAGTTCATTGTCTCTGTTCCATTTTATCTTTACTCTAAAGTCTCATTGACCATGAAAGATTCTCTTTCAATTATTTCAGCTTTGTTTTATTCCACCCACACGGTCACAGGGCACATACTCCAAACATTTTCTGGTGAGACCTTAGTGGCTGCAACATCCTGACATAAAAACTTTAAACTCTGACAGAAAATCTGTCATTCGTAGCGTAATCGGTGCCGAGGTACTTTAAGGGTTAAACACAGGCCGACCTTTGTTCCTAATGGATTTATATGATTTCATGTATATAAAAATCTGGAAACCTTTCATCTGCTATATTTAAACCACATCAGAGTGCAATGATTTAGTGAAACCTTTTAATATAAACAAGGTGGTTCTATTTATTTGCATTGCTCTCTGCATTCAGATTACTGCATAGTAGACAAACAGGTTTGCCAAATAGAATAGATGTGTCATGTTGTCAGGAAGATGCAGGTAAAAAATTTCAATAACAATGGATTTAATGGATTTTTGTACACTGGATGTGGTGTGTTTTTTTTTTGTAATATATTATTTCAATTGCATTGTATTGTAAACAACTACCCATTTTATGTAGACTCTGTAGGACAGATTGCGCCGTATTCACAGATCTGTTTTTTAAAAGTACGCAATTATACGCAGGCACGTAGCAAGCCAACACCCACCAACACCCATGACACTCCCCTTTCCTGGCCACACAATCATAGACTTACATCTCCATAGACCACTCTGTACTTTACGTGTGTACTCTTGTGTGTATGTCCGTACGTGCGATTCTTTATAGACGCGCCTTTAAGCGTTCATTTAAATGCCTCCCCCCACCCTCTTGCATGTTAATTTTCAAGTACGTATTTTTACCCCGCACATCCGTATGTAAGTCCCCAAGTGCAAATTCACATGTCCGTGCCTAAAGCACTTATGTGCATATATTCTACGTGACCGTACCTAACAATACCCATGCAACTCCATATGAAAACGGATCTGTAAATTCAGTCCATTATCTTTATGAATTTTATCGATATCATAGTTAATTGCATCATTAATGAGTTTAAAATAGCACTACTAGACTGATTTACCTATCATTGTCATGTTAAATAATGCATATCAGTACAATTCCAATTATTATAGTGCAGTACAACTGCTTACCATACTCAATTATATGTAATCAGAACATGGTCATTTAAACCTTGTGTAAAATATTGCAAATAGAAAGCATCAGCATGTCAGATTGTAAACAGTTTTTTTTTTCCACATATACAGTTTTGTGACATTAGCCCACCAGTCCTTTGCATTACACTGTGTATCCTTTATGTTAAGTGTTGCTGCACAAACACATATAACTGTCTGCATAGCGTGTTAGCCCAGCGAGGGTCAGCTCCAATCTGTGGCCGCTAAATATGAAAAACATGCCCCAAACGGGGACAAGAACAGGGTCAACAGCTGGCAGAGGATATGGCAGTCATTTATATAAATATGCTTTCTCAAGCCCGCAAAAACAAAAAACCCAAAACCAAACAGCTGGGAAGGGTTGGAAGTAGCCCCAAGGCTGGTTAGTTTCCTTCCAGATGGGGAGGTTAGACTGGGGCTAGCCAGACTGCTCCACATAGACTTCCGATTCACATTAGAAATAAAAAGAGAGCAAGGAAGGGAAAAGGAAGAAAAGCTACAAGCGTGACTGCTCCGTTTTTCACCTTACTTAATCAAATAAGTGAGAAGTTTCCGAGGCGGAAGACTTGAATTTATTGGTATTCACATTTTCTTTTGCTTCTTATTTATCTGTGTCAAGTCTTCTCTTATGGATGTTAACCCTCTGAGATACACAGACCTTATTTCTCTTATTAAGAAATATTCCATATATCAGAGGTTACAGCAGAGAGATTGGCAACAATAATATTGCAGTCACTTTATTGGCAGGTGAAACATTATTGTCACATTACATTTTTATTATTTATCCTTATTCTGATTTGTGATATCCATTGCTTTATAGAATTTTGAGCTAACAGATATCTATAGCATTGGGATGACAATGATCCTGCTCACAAGAGCTTGCAATCTAGATATTCATGTGTTACAATGTGTTCAAAGAGAACTGTAAAATGCTAGGTAACATAGATAAGTGGAGCAGTAGGATTGCGTTTTACATGCTTACTTGGAGTAACAGGCTTATAATGTGTTTAGCCCAGAGATATCCAGGGCTAATGTTAATATGACTCCCACTGTTTTGTATGTGACCAGCAAGGACAGACACATTAACTCTTCAAAATGCATTAATACATTGCACTCAGGGCTCCGCAAGGCTTTTGTGCCACTAGTGAGGCATTTTTCAGTGGAATTATGAAACCTGACAGTTTAAAAGGTTTCTTTTTCTTTCACCAAGAGTCATTTTCAGAATTTTTTTTTCTGTAGTTCGCGCCCATGGCAAAACCTTCTTTTTAAGGAAGTTCATCTCCTTTCTCCTCCTGCAAAGGTTTCACACTGCCCTAGACTATATTACACAAACCCTGACAATCCCTACATTGTACAGTTTGCCTTAATTCATTTTTATGTTAATGGCAATAGCAAACCATGAACTTTGGCTCCGGAAAAGTAGTCTGTGATATCAATTAGAAATGTTTTTTGTTTTTATTACCAAGACTTTTTTAAGCTGAAGACAACATGGAGAGTAATCACCATTATATATGTGTCTATTTGTTCTCAGACTTTAAAGTTCCCCTTTTTTTTTCTTGCTGAGTCTACTACAAATGCATATATTTTATCCTAATAATCCTGTCTGGAGTGGAACCGAGGTACAGGAAGATACGTGCGTTGGCAAGGTTTTTTTTGTAGATAGGCAGGCCAAACTCCACCTAAGTGACTTGTCAACACATTTCATGCAGACAGAGTATTAATAGTGGCTACCACTAGTGTGATGTCCACCCCTCTCCCATTTATCATGCAATTAAGATTTTTTTTTTTGAGGTAGGGAGAAATGTTGCCCAGTCTGCCCTAGATAGGCTGCACTATATCACCTCCTGATTGCTTTTGTCTCCAACAGCCTTGGATCTTAACTCTGGCTCTCCAGTCTGGGTTTCCCCTGTTCTCAGCGCAGTGTGCTGACATGGAAACTAGAAGCATTCAAGTTTATGAAGCCGTGCGCTTTGAAGATTGTTTCATTTAACAAGTCAGTTACTGTTATCCAGATGTTTTATCCTGTAACTCCTCATTAAATTCAGTGAATAGTTAATCTCCCTCTCTTGGATCTAAAGCCCTGCACTATGTTTTGTTGTTGCTCATAGTATTAAATTCAGCTTTTCTCCACAGAATTAAGATTTTAAAGCTGTAATGCTCCCTCTGTGAGAGTTACAGTTTTGTGATACAGAAGCAGAGGAATATGCTTACCTTTAACACTAAGGTGGAAACCTTCAGTGATCACTAACACTTGTTTAATTCATTACAGTTTTGTATAGTGGAGGGCTTTCACTGCAGTGTCTGGTACAGTCATTACATGGTTTCCAGCAGTTACTGCTGATATACCAAACTTGTCTCAGTCTTTTATTGCATATTTTCTATATCAGTATTTCATTGATATATTTAATTTATAAAAAACGTTATTAGTAGCAATTACAATGACTAAATGGTGATGCATTGTTTTCTCTCATTACAACTGTTTACAGCATAGATGGAGTCAGTTTAATTTTATTCTAAATAAAGTTTTGACTTTATTAATTATTTGATTTGTATTCTTTTTTTTTTTTTTTTTATAGCATGGAATCAATCAATCGGCTATTAAATATCATTATAGAGTTGGCCTACAAAAGGCCCAAAGTTCTCTAATTTTAAGTGGGCAGTAGAGGCTAAAGGAGGGGGCATTTTTCAAATGAAGAGGTGTAATAGAACACGAAGGCATAAATATAAACTGGAGGGTGGGATATTAAGAGGAAATATGCGGAAAAATTACTTCACTGAAAGGGTGATAGATAAGTGGAATATTCTCCCATCTGAGGTGGTTGAGGCCAATACAGTACAACATGCTTGGGATAAATATAAAACTAAATTGAGGGTAAATAGGGTCTAGGGTCAGTATAGTTTTAAATAAACAACTGGGCAGACTGGATGCGCCATGTGGCTCTTATCTGCCGTCACTTTCTATGTTTCAAAGGGCCCACTGATGGATTGAAATGGTGTTACCAGCTGTCAGAAGGGATAAAACTGGTCACCAAAGAAGTTTGACCAGCCTCTAGAAACAACATAAAGATAGAGGAATCACTGTTTTGGTCCTTTTACATGAGTGGTGCTTTTTTTACTTCCATGTCATATACATAATGGGCCTGATTCACATTCAGGTGTGGAGAGGACTTATGTAAGTCATGTGCGTAAGTCCCCTTAACATGTAACATGGGCGCATGCGTGCGCCAGATGTTACGTGTCGGAAGGGCTGCCTGAAAAACTTCCGTAAAGGGGGCCGGCATTCAATTTCTATAGGCCGAAACCACACCATAGGGGCATGGACACTTAAGTGTCCAGAACTCCGTAAGAAGAAGGGGAGTGACAGGGGCGTGCATTCCCCTCCTCCATGCTTACTTTCAGATCTCCATGCACACGTAAGTTGCAGATCTTAATCAGGTCCAATGCGATTAGGACGGGGCAAACGCATCATTTTTCTTAGAAAAGCAGCAATATTATGTAGGCCATTGCACAAGGAGCATGACAGTCATTTTAGTGTCTAGCCACCCTCCAATCGCTATCCATCTGCTTTAAATACATGGGTATTATGCAAGTTACAAACAGGTCATAGTCCACTAAAGAGCAACAGTGGCTTGAACAGAAATGTTCATAGCCAGACGGTCTGCAAGAGTAGTGTGGTTTACATATTACATTGAGTTGAAACTAGGATCTGAATATGTTACGGCAGATGTGTGTCTTACCCATCTTTACCTGCATCTGACCCTAGACCTCATGTCTACTTTCTACCATTACAGCAGAGCAGTTTTAAGCTGCTTGTCTTGCTTTGTGTATTTCTGACAATGTGATCACATTATTCTTCTAAACAAATGGATCCTGCTCTATCACCATACTTAAGAATATACAATACACCTTTACTACAGAATGGATTATTATTAAGAGCGTGCATACTTGAAAGTATGGTAGTGAAGACACTAGCCCAATATTAGAAATCACATTTATTATAGAGGCGTTTCTAGCTAAACCCACCCACATTAAAGAGCCATATCCCCCCCCCCCATCCCAAAGTTCCTATCTGTACCCCTCCTCCCCACTCTACCACTACTCTGCTAATAGTAATGTCTACGGCTAGAGCTATTTTAATAAGAACTGCAGATTTGTCTCTATAAAAATCTGTTCATCATTTTGCAATTACCTAAGACTTCTAAACTAATCAAATATATGAAGCTTCACAAATGTCAGTGGGCGGTATGCAGAGCTTATACGCAATCTACATTGCAAGAAGTAACGTAGATTATGTTACAAAATTACTGCGCATACGCACTAGCACTTTTCTGAAATCTCCGGCCGCAAATGCAATGCGGCCGGAGCTCTGCATACAGCCCAGTATCCTTTGTTTTAAAGCAAGATCATGAAACAGGGCAAACACATAATTTATGAAGTGGATTCCAAACTAAGGATTGGATCCTGTTACTGCACATGGAAGAGGTGAGTGCACTGTCATTCCTCTCTCTCGTGCGGACTTTAAGTGACTTACACTACCATTAGGCAGTTTTAGTGGGCAATACAACCACTGATCTGCATATAACCCCTTTATCCCACCCAGACTGTAAAATGTAAATATTCCCCCCTCCCACCTTATGGAGTTTAGGTAGGTGCAAGGAATGCACTGCCCTGTTGGATGGATATCCAGATGTATGAAACTAAGTTCTGTACGTATGGAGATCCGTTGCAGAACATCTGGAATGCACATTGCCAGTCAAATAGCCGAATTCCACATCCAGTGGATATGGATCCGGTCCTGTGACACCAGTGTGTGCATGACCAGCAGTGGCTTTTATTCTAATCCGCGCAAAGTCCTGGCCAATTGGGACAGGCAGCCAGTGTTGTAGTCTGGGAGTGTGTATGGGGAGCAACTGTACATCAGGTAAAAACTTTACATCAGGACCTATAAAAGCACCTACACTGCTAGTCAGCATTTGAATGCCATCAGCCCACATGGCTGATGCAGATAGGATACAAGAGCCAGTCAGAAGTGCAGCGATTGCCACAAACAAAATTTTCTAGCTGCCGATACTTTCAGGCACCCGTTTAAAAAAGCCTCTGTAACATTTTTAGCAGTTGTGGGCCAGGCATTGTGTGTGTGTGCTTGTAGTCTCAGTCAGATTTTGTTACCTGTGAAGCATTGCAGCTATGATGTAAAACCCCTTACTCTGTGCACCCCATGTGGCTGCACAGCTTGAATAGATATTGAGTCTGCTCTCCTCCTTTGATTAAAGTCGACAACATGCATCTGGCACTTCTTTATTTTAAACCTCTCATCCCCACTGCACCAAAACTCTTAGAGCTCTGTTTACTTACGTTTTCCTTTCTTTGTTCACATAATTTACTAATACTCACCCTCCGGTGAGGTCCCGTGATGATCCGCAGTCATTGCAGGACCATTCATTTATGCTAGGCCTGAATGAAGTCCTGCACATGCGCAGTGACTCTCATTTGTCACTTCAAAAATTTTAAGTCCCGACATGGGAAACACTGCACATGGACACTGCATTTTACTCCAGCAGAGGACTTGGGGCTGTGGTTTGATGCAAACCACGGACTCAAGTCCCGCCCCTCTTCTTACCAACACTAGTATCCTAGAAGCACTTGCTTCATCAAACCCCATCCCTAGTAAAACTAAGAAAAAGGGACATTAATAGTCAGGGGCAAGGCTTCTGGCGTGATTTGCATAAATCAGGTCATTAAGCCCCCCATTGCAGATATCTCCCAGAAGGAAGCTATGAAAAGTCATAAATCCTGGTTATAAACATTAAATACACAAGGCATTTTGAAGCCTTTTTGCACTGAAACAGAGTCCTAAAGATGTGTGTTATGGCAAAATATGGTCACAGGTCACATAACACCCGCAAAACCTACAGGGGCGACCATATGCCCCTGCATAATAACAGGCCACGAAGACCACAGGCAATGAAGACCGCCTATACGCAATCTACGTTGCAAAAAGAAACGTAGATGGCGTTACAAAATGACTGCGCATGCGCAGTAACAAATATTGGAAGACTCCGGTCGCATATGCAATGCTCTGCATATGGCCCGGCATCACCAAAAGCCCTGCCAAAACATACTGAAACACATAGATAAAAAACAAAAAGAAGACAAGAAGTGCTATAACATTCCCCTTGACCTTTTATCTCCACCCCGTCCACTATTCTCATAGGTTATTAATTGAAAACAAAATTTCAACCAGTCCAAATGTTTGTCAAAATTATAATTCTTATGTATGGTAAAAATGAGAAGTCTGTTTACTGTGCATTGAATGATAAAAAAAATAGCAAAATTCTAGGCTTTAGCTGCCAACGTTTTGTGGGTGACTGAATGTCACCAATATGTGTTTTCATTATCTATATCTATGTATGGCATCTGTGGGTTGGTGGCGGGAAAACCTGCAAGCATTTTTAAAAGGTTTGGTACTTTGACACTACATATAGCAGGGTTATAAACCCAGAACAATACATAACATAGCCCCAATGTGTCTTTCTGAAATGACCTAACCTCCGCTGACATGACACATCCATCTGTCTTGGCCAAGTTGAACATTTGCTTATATGAGCGCTCTACTTGTGTGGGTGTGTGAAAGTAAACAGAGAAGCAGTATTTTCATTTACTTTAAACCTTTGGATTAGTAAATATATGCCGCGATAAAAAAAAAAAGAGTTTATTATTTTCCAGTAAGAAATGCAGTGTGTTACTTGTTTACAAAAATGTGATCAGGCTTAGAGATGGACAAAACTTTAAACTGTTCAGCAAGATATTGAGGCCTAACCACCACATGTCAGTACCTAGAGTGCAAATATATTAGGATATAGGGCTTGATCCAAATTTACTTAAAGGGGGCTTTTTCTGATTTTAAATTGGAAAATGGCTCCTTTTTATAATGCATTGCATGCACTAGTGCTGCATTACCAGGATGAAATTTTGGATCCATCCTAGTACTAACTCCGATTGTGGTGTGGGACAGAGGAGGAAGCGGAAGCATTTCGGCTCTGTGTGAGGGTGGAGGGATACTGATTGTATAGTAAGGGTTATCAATATTTCCATTTCGCAATTTCCGTAGAGGTGTGTAAGTCTGTATGAGTGAGGAGAGTGGCCTTCACGTGACTCCGCGTCCGAGAAGGTCATGATCCACTTTATAGACGGGTGGCATTCAGAACGGCCATTTTCCATAAGGACCATTTTCTACCAGCCAGTTTCGAACTGGCTCAAAAATTGATTGCTTCAGCCTCCCCAGGACAAAATTGCAGCGGCGAATGGTAAGTTTTAATATATATATGTGTGTGTGTGTATTTATATGCTTAACCTTTATCCTAATATTTACACTCACCCTCCCATTCCCTAACCCTAACCCTCTCCTCCCTGACCCTAAGACTCCCTTCCCTGCAGCCTAACCCTAAGACTCCTCCCCCTGCAGTCTAACCCTAAGACTCCCCTCCCCAAAGCCTGAACCTAAGACTTCGCTCCCCAAAGCCTAACCCTAATTATACACTAACCTCTTGTCCGGTGTGGTGGTGGGTCTGCGTCGGGCGCCATGTTTCGAATATAATGAATGGGTAAATACGCTGAAACATAAATTCAGCATACTTACCCATTCATTAATAAAATATTTTAAGTAGTGTTATTTTCTAAATACAGACAGATGAAAATGAGCTATCAACGGTCTATATTTCGGAAATAGGCTTTTCTTTACAAAGACCGAATCCATTCATAGACCATAAATTTCACAAAAGATGAATACATTGTCAAATTACATTGTGATAAAAGCTTCTAAGCTTTTTGCCTTGTGTTTCATTTTTAGATAAATACCATAAATAGAGTATTGTTTCTAAAATGTCATTTTTTCTAGTTTGCACAAATCATTTCTCCTGCTCTCCTCCTGCCACATTTCCTTTCTATGTGTACAGCATACATAAGGATCAGTTTGCCTGCAGCATTTCACTTGTGAATCCCGTCCATCTGTGTTCTGTTGAGAATTCGGTGACATGTGACTAAGTATAGGGGTAGAGCTGCTGATTGCAGTATTATTGGCCCTACCTTTTGATGTCTGTATCCCCATCATTGGCAGAAGCAAAATGACAATATTGTAAAGGCGAGACTCACAAAAAGTAAATATTTTAAATCATATAGAATATTTAGTACCTTTAATTAATTATTGCATAATGGTTTGTATAGAGAAAGGCACTATAATCCCTCTCACAGCTATGGATACAAGATTCATGTTAATGTCTTTTCTATATACTGTTAGTTTGGTCTCACTCCAATGCTGCTTTTTTCTAGGCCCCAGCTGTGCTGTTTACAATTGGAAAGTGGCATATTTGCAGTGCCTGTCATATTTGCAAATCAATACTTTCATAAATCTTGGATAAGCTGATGTGACAGTACTAACATGTCCTTGTAAGGTTATCACCATTTTAAAATTGCAAATACACACCTTTATGAAACCAAAAAATATATATAGCAATAAAAAAAATGAATTCTTGAAATTTTATCGTATCCTGACGTCCACAAAAGGGGCGGGTTCTAATCGTTGGGATTGGAAAATGTCTGCATTTTGCGACTGCACATGTGCACACAACACATTCCCTTTATTTATCTGGATCCAGAGTAGAAAGTATTGGCGAAGATGGGAGGCGAAAAACACATTTCCTATGTGAGGGGGTGAAGTATGTAAATGGTACATTGACAGCTTGTTAAGCTCCCTCCACTGCTTTCATATTGCTGAGCTGTCTCAGTCATATGTGAGGACAGCATAAGGTTGGTGTGTAAGTCTAAAGGTTGAAGTAAGAACTTTCAGATGCTCCTAAATTTCCTGTCCTCTTAATGGGCTGGATCCAGACTTAAGTAAGTGCTTGAAATTAGTTACTCCTGTTCAGGGGCGGATTGGGCCCTGGAAAATAAATCTGCAAGAGGCCACATGTGGGCAGGATCAACTATTGTTATGTATGCTGGATTAGTAAAGAATGAAGAACTTACTGACAATAATTCACATTCCAATAAAGAGATTTATAGTGACCTCTATGCAATGAAGGTAGTCACTGCCACCCCAGTGACTATCATCTAAAACATACAGTATCCTAGTGATTACCACCCAATATATACAGCATCCTAGTGACCACCACTCAGTACATACAACATCCTAATGATCTCCATTCTATACATACCGGTATATCATTTTAGAAACCACCACCTATGACAGTCAACATCTTAGGTTTCTTCAAATAAAAAGGAGCTGCTGAATGGCCTCCAGAGGCCACCGGCCTACCGGGAAAATTCCCTGTAAGTCCTATGGCCAATCCACCCCTGCTCCTGGGCTAAACCATGCTGATTGCAGGGGGATTCAAGTTAATTGTATTCTTTACATGCAGGGATATATCTTTGAATTGTTTACTGCACACAGATACTGACCAGCTTTACTATCACACTGTTATTTAGACTTGGGATAGGAAACATCACCTCTCAACTCTAATACTGTTTACAACAGATGAAATATGACTCCTCTGCAATCAACATGGTTTAGCCCAGGAGTAACTAAGTTCATGCACTTACTTAAGTCTGGATCCAGCCCAATGTTGCCAGCCATTATTGCCAGATAGCTGAGCATTGCAATTTTTTATTTCTGCCCATATTCCTTTGTGCCAGGCTTAGAAATAAACCTGTATATTTGGTTTGACACAATAGAATAATCTGTATTCTCATTCCAGAATATGGTGATAAATGCACATTCTGTAGTCTAAGAAATATGTCATCTCTTTTCATGAGATAAATGAAATTCAGGCAGGGGTGACTAAAAAAGATTGTGACACGGCTGCTTTAAGGGTATGCAGTTATGCTTAGAACAGTGCTGCTCATTCATTAGTGATATCATTAATGATGACAGAATGGCCAGATATTTCTTTTTTTCTTAATTGTGCACATAGCACTAATTACAGAGTAGGCCTTTTTCGAATTGGTTTCCTATTCAGAAGTGACAACTTAATTTGAGTGGGTTCCTGTGATCCCTTTGCCTGTGTGTGTTCATGTCTGCACTATCTGTCTTACTGCCAGATCCTATCTATTTTCCCTTTCAAGAAATCAGTATAAAACGTGGTAATTCAACACTACCTGAAACCATCCTTCCAGACATCCACCTTACTGTTACACCCTGAAGTCATCACCTCTTGACCCCCAGAGGTCATGGGTCTAGTGTTTTTTTATCCTGCTTGATTCCTCTGTCTCTGCCCACTTCCTTTACAACATTAGGGCCTTGTTATATAAGGAAATTGGAAACACTAACAGGCCTTTCTGAGGCCAACAATCCTTCTGCAAGATAAGATTTCCTTTCTGCTAAGTAATTACTGATGATGCTTATAAATAGATCTTGCTCAGACTATGAATGAATGGAAACGTTTTGTATTATATATTTTTTTGAATGCTGATGTAAAAAAAAAAATAAAAAGAATAAAGGCGAAACCTGTAGAATTATTGACGTATTGGAGTTAGGAAAACACCATAAACACTATGGGCCTGATTCTGACATAAGGTTTTTTTTACGAGTTACACACTACTAAATATAATGCACTCCCCCTGGCACTCTGCTCGCCCACACGTAACTTTGCTGACTTACGTGTTCAGAACCCTGCCTCAACTTTTCCTTGCTTATCTCTGCTCATATGTATCGTCTTGTCGTACATACTTGCCTAACACAGTCCATACTGTACAATTTAAATGCCTCCCCCCACCAACTATGCGTATTTTCGGCTTGCATAAGGATGTCCTATTCTAGCGTATGGAGTTACATACAAGTTACGTACAATCAGAGTAACAATGCGTAACATCTGCTGCGTGCATGCGCCGTTCGATTTACGCATGCAGCAATGCAGAGTAAACTAGCTGTCATTATGAAGTCTGGATCAGGCCCTATATCAGTTATATAGTTTTTTTAACTAATAATAATAGTTGCACTTATTTTTTAGAACTGTATAACAATGATTTTTTATAAATATATTCACCCTATGTAATAAGGCACTGACTCAATGATAACTGCAGTTAGCCTACATTGAGTGACTCCTATGAATCCTCCCTATGCAGAGCAAGTACCACATTGCTGTTATCCATCATCTAGACATGTTTGTCATTAGACATATATTTACAGAATGTTGGGACGGATCCTGACCTGAGAACGTCAGGCCACATACGCACGCAAAGTGCGTACATAGAAACATAGAAAGTGACGGCAAATAAGAGCCACATGGCCCATCCAGTCTGCCCAGTTGTTTATTTAAAACTATACTGACCCTAGACCCTTTTAACCCTCAATTTAGTTTGAGATTTAGGATATCCTTATATTTATCCCAAGCATGCTTTAACTGTACTACTGTGTTAGCCTCAACCACCTCAGATGGGAGGCTATTCCACTTATCTATCACCCTTTCAGTGATGTAATTTTTCTGCACATTTCCTCTGAATCTACCACCCTCCAGTTTATATTCATGCCCTCGTGTACTATTACACCCCTTCCTTCTCTGCTCCAGGCTATACATGTTTAGTTCCTCTAGCCTTTTTTTTATGATTTGTGACACATGCCTTTGACCATTTTAGTTGCTCTTCTTTGCACAGTCTCTAATGTATATATGTCTTTCTGGAGATATGGCCTCCAGAACTGAACACAGTATTCTAGGTGAGGTCGTACCAATGATCTATAAAGGGGAAGTCACATGAAATAATGACTCCTAGATCCTTTTCCTCCTCAGTAGTTTCTGATATAGTGCCATTAATGATATATTAAGCTTTTGGGTTTTTGTTCCCCAAGTGCATGATTTTGCATTTTTTGGCATTAAACCGCAGTTGCCACACTCTTGACCATTCTTCCAGTCTACCTAGATCAACCCTCATTTTGTGTACCCTTCCTGACATGTCTACCCTGTAACATATCTTTGTGTTATCTGCAAAAAGACATATTTTTACCTTGATACCATGGGCAATATCAGCTATAAAGATATTAAATAGCACTGGTCCAAGTACAAAACCTTGGGGTGCTCCACTGGTTACCTTTCCATCCTAAGAATGGTTTTCGTTTGCTACAACTCTCTGCTGTCTATACTGTAACCAAGATCGTATCCATGCAACTATCTTTAAGTCCAATCCCAAAGTTTCCAGCTTATTTAACAGTCTGCGATGTGGCACAGTGTCAAAAGCCTCCAGATGCCCCCTCCAAATGTTACTCTAGTGTTACGATAGTAACCCTAGGAAATGGGCTGTGCTTCCCCTCTGCCAGCTAAAGTGGGCAAGGGAAAGCATGCTAATTGTACAGTGTGGGATGGGTATCCGGTCTAGAAAATGATAGCTACAATCTGGTTGGGCAACATCACCACACTTCCTCTTTGGAAGATTAATTATTTACACTTTATGGGAAATATTAACAGGAAAATTTCAGAGACCTCTGTGTACTAAACTGTTTGTTTGTATTATAAAATGCCTATGAATCTTAAGCATTAAAGTTAAAAACCCTAAAGTTTTTTCATTATGTGAAACTAGATACACATGAAGGTGAATATAAAACACAATTTCAGACTGTGTCCAGAACACCAAAATTCTAGCTAGTGTGCTTGTAGCTGTCTCTAGCACACGGGGCCATCATCAGGGGAGGGACAGCTGGACCTAGTGTCTCGGGCCCGGACAGAGAGGGAGCACAGGATAGCCCCTGGCCTCCTCTCTGTCCTGCCCCGGACACTAGTAAAACCACCGCTGGCGCTGCGGTATCTTTGCTGGCAGAGGTCTAAATGCAATGTGCAAGGAGGAAGGCCCTGTATATCAGACCTTTGCAATTATACTGCCGAAGTTCTGCAGCACTTTGGGTTTGATGTCACGATGTGTGACATCATCACATGGGGTGGAGCACCGTCGGGCTGTGATGGAGACAGACAGGACCAAAAAAAAAAAAGATAAGTAAATCAGTTATTTTTTAAACTTAAAAAAGAATCTCTATGCCACATAAATCCAGTACATGATTATAACATGCAGTGCTGGAATATTTATACAGTATAAGTATTCTATATTATAAGGTATAAGATCCATCTCAGTAACCGATTCATTGTATAACTTATACAATAATTCTGTTACTGAGATGGATCTTATACCTTATAATATGGAATCAGTTATTTTTTAAACTATCAAAAAATATCTCTGTGCCATATAAATCCAGTGCATGATTGATGTAGTGGCAGGCTTGATATATTTTGGGCAAAATATTTCAGTGGCGGTGGTGGGGGGAAGGGGGCTGCATATTTTGTCAGTCCTTGGCCCCACAAATTCTGATGGCGGCCCTCCCAGCACAAACATTGGGGTAGATCCAGAACTACATTTGCCGTACGTTTATTCGCGGAGCGTATTTTCGTGCACGTAAGTTCGCTACACTCCCCTCGGCACACCTCTTGCACGGACATATTTTGTCAGGATACGCTTCCCAAACCCTACCTTAGCTTTTCCACACGTAACCGCTGTCATACGCACACGTACGTATGGGCTGAACAAATTTACGCAGCTAAGCACGCCCATACTGTACACTTTAAATACCACCCCCTCGCCTACTTCACGTATTTCAGACGTATTTTCGATGAACGTAAATTTGGCACGCCCACACGTAAGTATTTACATGACGCATACGTGAATGGCCCATACGTTCACAAATACGCTACGTAATTGTGCGTATTTTCAATAGTGCGCATGCGCAGTGTGTTCTAAACTGCGATTTTACGTCTCCGCCACGCGGAAATTCGCTTCGAAGCGTTGTTCTGGATCAGGCCCATTATGCGTATTACAGACTGGTACTGTCTTAACTTTTTGGGAGAATTATTACTATTGGTTGATCCTCTTAGAATCCTTGGAGATTCTCTTTTAGAATGTAATGTATGTACTGCATTATTTGGCACTATTAGTCGTGCTAGTACATAGTTTGATGAGGATATCCCATTGCATTTCATTTTACATAACAGTTCTGCTTCAGAATCCGTCAGTTTATATAAATTTACACCCTTTAATTACCTTTATCTGTCGTTAAATGTACTATAGTTTTATTCTAAAAATAGTAAATTTGCATGGAGGAATTCTATTTTTAAGTTCAACAATACAAAATATTCATCCTGTTGGCTTGTTAGCAAAGCTTCCTGTTATAATTTGCTTATATACTGGGTTGATTTTACTAATTGAAAAAGCTGGGTTTCATTCAATACCACAGAAGGAAGCACTGAGTGGAAAAGATACATTTCTAAAAGTCATCATGCAAAAGTAATCACTCAGCCAGCAATCCAACAGTTCTTACAGTGCTTACCTCTGACAAAGGGCATGTTTGCAACCTTGTAATACAATTCTATAGTGTGTCAATTGAAATGATATACAGTATATTCTGCTTACTTTGCACTCCATGTGTTTGAACTTGCATTAGTGGGTGAGAGATTATGGCAATCAGAGCAATCCTTTGAGGAATATTGTGGTGCCATCTATTTGTTTGACAGGTTGATAATGGAGAAAGAGTTGTATGTATGTGTATAGTTGATAAAACACTCTGGAAGTCTCTTGCCACACTGCAGGTTTTTACATTTACAATTTCCATAGGGCATTTTATATTCTCATACTTTACATTTACTGAAATCTTTTAGCATATACAGTTGAAAGCAAGCTAATGTATTAATCCTTTTCTGACCTAAAATTACTGCTTATGATGGGTTTTCACTCTGTATGTCTAAATCATTGGCATTTGACAAAATATTCCATTGCATTTGGGTAGTGACAGTGTGCTGGATTCAGATTCCATTTCTTCTGCAATTGGATAGCTAAGCTACAGAGGCAATGCAGTCTGCAGTTATAGGGCCATATTATTCATGTAACTGTGCAAAGGCCTACCTTATATCATAACACAGTGTGCGTTCTAACGCTCAGTGAAACAGCAGCTCACTCTCCTGACACTCCCCCTGCTTGGAGCGTATTTACACTCCCTTACGCCGGCTGAAAGCTACCCTAACTTCAGCCAGTGTAAGGGAGAGTAACTACGCTGGGACGGTGGCGTTACTACGATAACGCCGCCCTCCCAGCCTCATTACCCTCCCTCCCCCCGCCTCCCTACACTAACCTGAACGACCGTCACCGTTTGTACAGAAATAGGTGGTACTGGGATCTTCCATTGGGTGCAGGGTGAGTGCCCCCTTGTCAGCGGGGGCCCGTGTGCACTGCACACTATGCACCCATGGTAGATACGCCACTGACTCCACAGCCCCCTTCCCCCCCCCCCCCCGCCTCCCTGCATTAACCTCAGCGTAGGCGCTGCTACGGACGCCCGATCCATGATCGGGCGTTGCCGTAGCTACGCCGGCCAACATCTGCCCGGTGCATGCGCAGATTGGCTTTTAAGCCGATCTTACGCTGCTGCCTGGCGTCTTAACGCCAGCCAGCGTAGGTCTGGATCAGGCCCATGGTCCTGACATTAGCTCACTTGGATTTATTGGATTTTGGATCAAGGATGTAATGCAGCCCCTCAGGCCCCCCCTCCTTTCCTTAAAAAATAAATAAAAATAGAAATATAAGTTTTTATTACTGTATATATTATATATTTGTCAACGTATAATACTCCAGCCGTGATTTCCTAACTCTAGTATTGCATCTGAAGTGCGGAGGGTCAGTCCTTTGAACTTGATCTATGGCTGGTGCAAGTTTTTTAGACGTAAACAGCTCTTTTTACCTGTCTGCATCCCGATCTGGATCAAGTGCACTTGCTTGGGCAAATCCTTACTGTGCATTGACTAGATGCCTCCTCACCTTCCCCCTTACAACATTCCTTTCAGAATGCAAGCTGCTGCAGCTTGAGTTGCGTCATGTTCTCACTGGGGTGTCATTGCTTGCGGGGGGGTCATTGGTTCTGAGCATGTGCAGTGATAAGTCACACAGAGATATGCCCGCTTGGCATACGCTCACTTCTGGATTGGAACCTCTGAATGGAAAATGACAACAGTACGGATGTCTGGATCATTACACATTAAGGTCACACCTTTACTGAACGTTATAATAAGAAGGCACACCTACTTGCTCCTCTGGGGAAGGTGTTAGAAGTACCATTCAACAAAAGTTTGACTGGGTTGCATATGACTGAAATTGGGGCATATTGCCTTGTGATATCAAAAATAATTATTGTTTTCCGTAGAGATCACATATATATTACTAGAGGATAGCATGCAATAGGTCTTTCTGCTGACTATGCTTTAACACAGCACAGAAAAGACTAATGGAAGATACAGCTATATTGGTACCTGATAGTTAGTTGTCACACACATGTTCCCATTAAAGATTCTGTTTCAATTTAGGTTAACAGTTTTTTTGTATTAATTATTACACAACAATAGGTATTATTACCAAATTTTTATTATGTGGTGTTTAAAATTTGTCATCTGAAGTTTAAAATCTGCCTACTAGTGAAAAGCATGGTGATAAATAAAACACACAAATTACATCTTAGGTACATTATTTATTATTATTAACTTTTTCATATAGCGCCACAAATTGGTTGCAGCGCTTTACAGAGAACATTAGACATTTACATCAGTCCCTGCCCCTAATGGAGCTACATACTAATGTCCCTAACACAGAAATACATACACAGACACACACTAGGGTTAATTTTGTCTATAGCCAATTAGCCTGCCAGTATATTTTTTGGTATGTGGGAGGAAACCAGATCACCCGGAGGAAACCCACGCAGACACAGGGAGAACATACAAAGTACACACAGATAAGGCCTAGTCCGGGAATCAAATTCATGACCTCCGACCACAAGTGCCATTTACTGAGCCACCATGTTGCTCCTATGGTACAGGCAAAAATTCTAACCTTGTAGGCGTTTATCTATTCTAAAAATGTGAAAATCATAGGTGTAATCCACTAAAAACCAACCTACGCCAACCTAATACCAACCATGCCAAACAGTTCTTCTGTCTAAAACATAATTTTAACTTTTGTGTTAAATGTAACACTGTTGTCTTGTTTGTAGATTATGGCACAAGGTAATATGTAAAAGACATTGGTTTGATAATTGTGATGTTGTCACTTGGAGACATTTAAATTCTATAGTCCGGCCCTCCAACGGTCTGAGGGACAGTGAACTGGCCCCCTGTTTAAAAAGTTTGATGACCCCTGTTGTAGGCGTTTAGCTATTCTAAAAATGTGAATATCATAGGTGTAATCCACTAAAAACCAACCTACGCCAACCTAATAACAACCATGCCAATCAGTTCTTCTGTCTAAAACATAATTTTAACTTTTGTGTTAAATGTAACACTGTTGTCTTGATTGTAGATTATGGCACAAGGTAATATGTAAAAGACATTGGTTTGATAATTGTGATGTTGTCACTTGGAGACATTTAAATTCCTGTAGTGTGAGGAGTACGTTATTACCACTAATCCCTTACACGGGATAAGTCACTGCTTGTGTTATATATTGTAAGTAAAGTTACGAGGATGAAAGGAAGATACCGTAATGAAAACTATTTTAGTATTATTGGGGATTTAAATTACAGATCCAAACAAAAAAATAAAAAATTAATTCTTTTAATCTCTTGTTAAAGCATGAGCAGCAGTACACATTCTCGTGACAAAATTTTAATGAAAACCTATGGATGCTGTTCCGATGAATGAGAAGCAAATTAACTGAAAATTGTTTGCATGTAG
>WWET01000049.1:255580-275333 GCA_011038615.1 Limnodynastes dumerilii
CAGGACTTCATTCATGCGATGCATGAATGAAGTCTTGCGCATGCGCAGGACCTCCATTTCGGCCGGACCTGTAGTCAGCCGCGTTGCAGGACAGGTAAGTCCTGTTTCCTATTTTTTAAGGTTTTTTAAAATTAATTTAATGGTTTTCTTTATTTAAAAATGTTTGGGGGATTTAAAAATGTTTTTTTTAAAGCAACAAAGCTGATTTGATCTTTTTTGACCCAATCAGCTTCTTTCAGTGCGACCCGAGTTTAAAAACCGTTCACACTGCCGGCGAGACAGGTCAGACACGGTAATAACCCTTGTTAAAACCTGTGTCTGATTCCCGGGTCTGTGACTGTTCACACTGAACCTCGACCCGGGTTGTTCGGGCTTGCTCCTGCAATATCCCGGGTTTTTTGCTCAGTGTGAACGGGGTATAAGTGTCATACAAGTTGTTTACACCAGGCCACTAGAATAATGACACTGGATCGTAATCACACTTAAGAGTAAAATTGCGAACTTACCTAAATATACGCACATGGAAAACCCACAATACCGATTCATCGTAAAGAAAGAAACCGATTAATCACTGCCCCTGTGTCAGGAGTGCCACGTAAGGACGTAAGTCTTTACTGCATATAATAAGGCACGTGCGGACTTTATTAGCTGTGAATCGGATAAAGTTGCTTATGATCCAAAGGCACGTAACTAAATAAACGCACTGATTAGGCTTTGGAGAAGTAAAGTTTTTTTTTTTATAAACAGCAGGTACTCCCATTAACATATGTAAACCAAAGTAACCATTAAAAATACAACTTGAAATAATAATAATGATGCCATACTTTACAATACATGTGAACGCATACTGCATGAAGTTATAAATACAATGATCCACTACATATAACATTTAAAAAATATGAAAATTTAAAACAACACAAATCAATACAGTTAAATATAAGTAAATGTAATGGTGCTGGTTGCAAAATCAAAAGTAAATAAAAATACAAAAAACCTTCACAAACTTTAACCAAATAGTGACATCTTTACAATGTTAAAGTCTTGCACAAAATGTAAAATCTGCAGTGGATTAAATAAACAAGCCTTTATTTGTTTAATTTAAAAACACACATTCATTCAAGTGTGGACTCTGCAAAGTAAAAGACACATGGCCTCACAGCAGACAATACGGTTCTTCAACTTACGAATGGTTGAGGGCTAACAACTTTTCCTATGCGTATGTTAGTTTATGCAAGGCATAAACTAACATACGCATACTGTACATTAGTAGCTCCTGTACTGCTCATTTGCATTAACAGTCTTGCCCCTCTAGCCATGCATACAGGACTCGTTTTGTGACAATGCATGCATCAGTGCTGAGTCTGACGTCCGTGTATATGAATCAGTTGGCCATGTTTTCCGTGCGTATATTTGGGTTCTGGACATGCGCAGTTTATCTGATCATAAAAATACTCACATAGGGCCTGATTCAGAGGCTGAAAATAAGAACTTAAAGTTACACCTGGGAAAAACCATGTTGATTTCAGGGGGAGTCAAGGTAATTTTATTCTATGCATGCAGGGAGAATGCTTTGCTTTTACTTATTGCACACAGATACCTGATCAGCACTCTTTGATTCTATACTGCTAGACTATTGTATACCCCATTCTATTCTATAGTCTATACTATTGTATACCCTATTCTATACAATACTACACTAATACTACACTAATCACCTCTCCTGCAAGTCCCGCGATGATCCTCCGTGCGATGCATGAATGAAGTCTTGCGCATGCGCAGGACCTCCATTTCGGCCGGACCTGTAGTCAGCCGCGTTGCAGGACAGGTAAGTCCTGTTTACTATTTTTTAAGTTTTTTTTTAATTAATTTAATGGTTTTCTTTATTTAAAATTTTTGGGGGGATTTAAAAATGGTTTTTTAAAGCAACAAAGCTGATTTGATCTTTTTTAACCCAATCAGCTTCTTTCAGTGCGACCCAGGTTTAAAAAACCAGGGTCGCACCGTTCACACTGCCGGTGACACGGGTCAGACACGGTAATAACCCTTGTTAAAACCTGTGTCTGATTCCCGGGTCTCTCGACCTGGGTCGCGGCAGGTGTGACCGTTCACACTGAGCCTCGACCCGGGTTGTTCGGGCTTGCCCCTGCAATATCCCGGGTTTTTGGCTCAGTATGAACGGGGTATAAGTGTCATACACATTGTTTACACCAGGCCACTAGAATAATGACATTGGAACGTAATCACACTTAAGAGTAAAATTGCAAACTTACCTAATGGAAAACGCACATGGAAAACCCACAATACCGATTCAGAGTAAAGAAAGAAACCGATTAATCACTGCCCCTGTGTCAGGAGTGCAACGTAAGGACGTAAGTCTTTACTGCGTATAATAAGGCACGTGCGGACTTTATTAGCTGTGAATCGGATAAAGTTACTTATGATCCAAAGGTACGTAACTAAATAAACGCACTGATTAGGCTTTTTTATAAACAGCAGGTACTCCCATTAACATATGTAAACCAAAGTAACCATTAAAAATACAACTTGAAATAATAATAATGATGACATGCTTTACAATACACATGAACGCATACTGCATGAAGTTATAAATACAATGATCCACTACATATAGAGACTTTCATAAAACATTTCAAAAATATGAAAATGTAAAACAACACAAATCAATACAGTTAAATATAAGTAAATGTAATGGTGTTTGTTCGCAAAATTAAAAGTAAATAAAAATACAAAAAACCTTCACAAACGTTAACCAAATAATGACATCTTTACAATGTTAAAGTCTTGCACAAAATGTAAAATCTACATTGGATTAAATAAAGAAGCCTTTATTTGTTTCATTTAAAAACACACGTTCATTGATTTTAAACACGCAGCAGGTGTGGACTGTGCAAAGTAAAAGACACATGGCCTTACAGCAGACAATACGGTTCTTCAACTTACGAATGGTCGAGGGCTAACTTAACTTTTCCCGTGCGTATGTTAGTTTATGCAAGGCATAAACTAACATACGCATACTGTACATTAGTAGCCGTGTACTGCTCATTTGCATTAACAGTCCAGCCACTCTAGCCACGCATACAGGACCTGTTCTGTGACAATGCATGCATCAGTCCTAAGTCTGGCGTCCGTGTATATGAATCAGTTGGCCATGTTTTCCGTGCGTATATTTGGGTTCTGGGCATGCGCAGTTTATCTGATCATAAAAACACTCACGTAGATTCTACATTTACTTAAGGTTGTATACGGTCCACTTTTATTATAGCAATCATTTTTTTTACTATTAAACAAGACTGGGTACTATAGACATATTTCCGATAAGCTTGCTTGCAAGCTTACAATCTACGTACATGTAAACATGTCATGTAAATGTGGCAATGGGGGCATAAGCAATCTGGTTTTAAGATCTCTTACATGCATTGAGAATACTCAGTTTCAAGTTGCAATGATCATAACAGCAAAATGCTTTAAACTGATACAGATCTGAAGCAGTTGCTCGGAAATACTGAAGACAAAATGTCAAAGAAGACCAAAGGGATTAACAGGGACACGTAGAATGTTAAATACAGAAATAGCAGTTATTACGATAAAAGCACCGTTTATTTCATGATAGTTTCATCCATTTAACAGCTTGAATTTTAGTTTAGTCATTGTTTTTCGAGATAACTATCTGTCTTAGCCTAAGTAAATCAACATGATGTAACTAGGGCTCTATCTTTATTCAAATGGGACCCTAGAACGCCTAAGTACAAAGATATTGTGTTTCCACCATCCTTTGCTTTCAGTGTTAGTATCATAACTGACTTGGGCTATGAACACAACACAAAAAATAAAAAGGGCCCAAACTGGACAGTGTAATACCAATATCAAATGGGAAACATTATAACCTGATTGCCTCTACATTTCTTTAAAACCAAATCAAATATAATACTAATCAGTAGATTATAAGGATGATATTGGAATACTATACATTTTTGACAAGCATCATCATTTCTCCTGCTATTCCTTTTTTCGTTTACTATGAACTACTGGATTTTTACAAGCTTTTTTATTTGGAAATCATCTAAGCAGTGCTTATTATTTTATATTGATGTATATAGGCCGGATTCCCAACCCCGTAATTTTTAACATACGTGCCTAATTTGCTGATTCTAGCTTCTATGCATGTGTAGTAACAATTTTACACTATCTACGCTTTTCGTGACGTAGATTGCGTACATGCGGTCTTTAAAGACCGCATGGGATTAAGTTAACAAACCTTATTCACTGCTACTTATTGCAAAATTTGGAAGAGGAAGTTGAACTAGTTCCCTTGCAACTGCGTCAAATGTGGGCTTAAAATTATACCTTACATAAAGGTAGAACAAATCAAATAAATTCTTGCATTTGTCCACTTGAATCACACAGGCTCTTCCTAAAACCACATCTAGTATTCAGAAATCCAGAACTTACTCTAACATTCTGAAAACTATATATTTGATATGAACTGAGATCTTGGTCAGAACTTCTGAATATTTAAAGGGATGTTGATATTTATTGATAGATTATATTAAATTCCTAATTTGCTTTTTTTTCATAACTTTACCATTAGTCAACTATGCGCTATCCATCTTATGTCTCTGCACCTTGCATTGAACTTTGAATGCGCACACTATGGGCTAAATTTACTAAACTGCAGAAAAGGAAAAGTGGAGATTTGCCTATAGAAACCTCAAGAAATCAGACTCTTGCTGGCATTCTCTAGTATGTAATGGTAAAATGAGAGCTAGAATCTCATTGGTTGCTATATCTCCACTTTTCCTCTTCTGCAGTTTAGTAAATCTTGCCCTAGGTGCAAGTCTTTTTAAGGTATGCCTATGCCACCTATATTGATACAACCATACCCCTTTAATGGCTTAAAAACATGCCTTGTGCAAAGGCCATACCTCCACTCTTGGAAGGTATGCTACAGAAGTATTCTCTACAAAAAACAATATATAATAAAACTTTGGATTATTCCGATATTTCTGAATTTTCAATAAATTCAAAAACACAAAAAAACACAGTTTTTACATTTAAACAATAGTTTAATTATTAATGAAAAAATCTGTTCATTGAGTCTCCCTCTTCACAACAAGCTAAGATTTGTGTGATCTTATTTTCATTTAAGATGTTGGCACCAGATATCTTCGCAGCTTTGTACTACAGGCGTTATTTGTCTATGCCACCACTGTTCATTGCTATATTTTTCTGTGAATAATGTGGATAATCATTTTAATAGAATGCAATTATCAGCGTAATTAACTCTATTGAGTATGTGACTGCTCATCTGTGTCTGTGTTTTTACAAAGGCCAATAAGTCAAAGGATCAATATGTCATCATTGTAGAGTGAAAAACCATAGCATTCATATAAGTTTAACAGTATTCTGCATGGGGCTGGGAATATTAATGAAATTATAATACAGAAAAGGTTCTTGTTCAAGGCTCGTAAGATGTCAAAGGCACTGTAAAATGTATTTTTAAAATGTGTTTTGTATGGTTAGTGCCCATTCTTGAAATGGTAGAAAGGTTTAAGGATCCATTGTCCTCTGAGTCATTTTGAAGGCCTTTCTATGTGCTAAGTGACCAAAAGGCGACACTGAAGACTAAGCTATCATTGTTCTTGTGCAACGCTGTAACATCTGATTTGAAATGGGGACCTCGGGGCAGTCTCTTCAATAGACTGTTTTTATTTTCTGGCAGCATTTTAATCACTTTTGTGATCAAAATGGCTGACCAGAATAATAATCCATTGTACATCAGTCTAGCTCACACACTGAAGGTCACTGGACTGAATTCAGAATGGATCTCTGTAAAGTACTTCATATTACTTTTCATTCACTGCTAATTATGCATGACCAGTTTTCCAAGTGAGAAAAATCTACAGAATATCTCGTGAAAATTTAAATTGTTGTCGTGAGTTTAAACAAAAGTACTGAGAAATATTTATAGAAAATAAACTATCAAGACATAATTAATCCTTTTACACCATTGTATTCTTACGTTTTATCTATAATCATGGTACTTATTGTATATGACAATTTCAGCACCACTTTTCCAACCCCATAGATTAACTGCATTTCAAGTTAATTACACTGTCAAAATAAAACTGCAATATGAACAAGGACTACCACTGGATTTTTATGAGGGGTAAAAGCAGAGTCAAAACTTATCTGACTATTCCAAACGTCACTGCACCTGTGCTGTTTATCATGTTGGTGTTTAGAAATATTCTTAGTCCCGATGGTCCCAGTGGTCAGCATATGGGTGTGTGTCCCCATTGCAATCGGCCCTATTTCAATAGCACTATTTGCTCCCAGCCAGTTCCGAACTGGCTCGACAAACGATTGCTTATGCCTCGAAGAGGCATAGCAATTGATCCCTGGAGCACCGAACATGGTGCTCCGAAAGGTAAGTATTCAGTTCCCAACCCTCTCCCTAATCCTTACCCTAACCCTCCCCTTCTATTACACTAACCCTAACCCTTCCTTCCCTGCAGCCTGACCCTAACCCTTCCTTCCCTGCAGCCTAACCCTAAGTCTCCCTTCCCTGTAGCCTGACCTTAACTCCCCCATTCTCTGCAGCCTAACCCTAAGTCTTCCTTCCATGGCCCTAACCCCAACCCTCCCTTCCCCAGAGCCTAACCCTAATCCTCCCCATAAGTCTAAAAGTCCCCGGAGAGGGTTACTCACCTCTCCGGTGGTCCGACAGATGTCGATAGCATACTCATCCATTCATAACTCAATCTAAAATGGCTGCCATTCGAAATAGAGACAGCCAAAAAGCAACTTTTATCTGTCTCTACTTTGCAATGACAACCATTGGTGCGGGGATTCCCACTACAGCATATCGGTGAAGGTTTCCGAAGGTAAACCTGGCTTACAGCTCATCAAGGAACTTTGCTGCAATGGTAAGTTTTAGTATATATTAATGTTATGCTAGTCTGGATCACCATGTAACTATGAATTAGATGCTGCAGGAATGAAAGGTGAGTATAGATTGAAGGGCATTGTCAGGCCAGCACACACTGTCCCATCCTAGTACAAGTCAGTGCAGTCCTTTTTGACGGTACAGACCATTAGAATGGTACTGTATTGAATAATTAGGTACAGTTTAGTATTTTGTTAAATGAGTGGGAAGATTGAATTGTAACCTAGCAAAAACTTCCACTGTCGTGCGCCTGCTTTAATTCATGTATCCTCATCTGAACCTGAATATCGCGAATAGACACTGCACCTCCTACCCCTTCAGTGCTTTTTATGAGAAAAAAACATTTTGCTTAAAAGGGTTATTGTAGTTCTTTTATGTATCTGTCTAGTCTCCAAGATACATGTGTTTGGTTGTGATCTCTAAACATATCAAATCAAAAAGGTCAGTAGGTTTTTTTTGCAAAATACAAATAGTCTCTATTCTCAAGACATATTTTATTTCTCTCCTCCTGACTTAAGTCTTAACATGAATTAAAATCATCTTGTGATATATTTTTAGTCACAGATGTAACATCTATGAATAACTTATTTGAAGACTACCCATGGTGGGAAAGTACTTTGCCAAAACAGGAGCTGATCAAGAGGTTAATAAAGTCGTCAGCTTCTCATCCAGCTTTTCATTCACATAGAAATGTTGATGTGTGGGTGTCGACACAATGTGGGAAACTGTTTTCATTAAAGGATCGGAATATTTTGCATGGAAGTGAAGAGTCACGAATAATCATTTCTGTACCACACAAAAATGGAATAAGCCAGTCTTTTTCCTCTCAGACTGAGGCACTATTGTTAACATATATATACAGGCTGCTCTAGAAATATTCCAAATTTGACAGATTTGTATCCTAAATCTTTGTTCCTCCAACACATACGCTAAAGTTTATATAACATAGCCCACATAACCCTTTCGCTCCTGGAAGGTTTTGAAAAAAAGAATGCAAACCCAACACTTATAATTAGACCTACCCAGTCCAGCATATTTATTATGTTGATTTTTCACACTTGATACTTAGATGCTATTATTATATTAATCCTTGCCGTGACTGCATGTTAAATATATAGGGCCAGGTCCAAATTTAAGAAAATGCTTATTTTCCGCTCATAAGGAGAATAAAATAACCATGTTTTGTGCCTGCACAAGCGCACTCATTGCAGTATCTGGTTCAACCTGATCCCGACTTCCATGTTGAAAGTGTTTCTGACAGTCGGACGGGATGTGTACAGCAGGTATGCTAGGTGGGATATTATAACTCAGTTGCGAGTCCCAGCTGCGATGTTCCATATTGCGAAATAGGAACAGCCAAAATGTGTCTTTTCGGCTGTCCCTTTTTTTTCATGAATGGGTGAGTATGCGAGTATGCCGCCGGACCAGACCACCGGAGAGGTGAGTAACCCTCTCTGGGGATTTAGGATTAAGCTGCGGGAGGGGGAATTTAAGGTTAGGCTGTGGGAGGGGGGAATTAGGGTTAGGCTGCTGGAGGGGGACGGGGACTTAGAGTTAGGTTGCTGGAAGGGGTACTTAGGGTTAGGCTGCTGGAGGAGGTACTTAGGGTTAGGGAGTGGGGAGGCCTAGAGTTAGGGTAAGGGAATAGGGAAGCCTTACCTTTCGGACCACCATGTTCGGTGCTTCGGGGATCGATTGCTATGCCTCATTAAGGCATAAGCAATCGATATCCTAGCCAGTTCGGAACTTGCTGGGAGCGAACAGCCCTATCGAAATACAACAAGCAAGTTTTTGAGCCCTTACTCTCAATCCAGACTTCCATGCCATCCCCAATTTAAGTGGAGAATGCATAAAATTTAAGGTAGAGAGAAAAGGTTGCAAGGGGAACGTTTTCCCTCACACACACAGGACTCAAGATAAAGCCGAGATCCAGATGCAGATTCCTCATTTGCACTTGATCCCCTCTCTCTTTGAAATATACTATGTGTTGAGTAAGTCTTGATAATACTGGTAACAAACTGGTTGAACAATTGTTTCCAGCCTGGACTGGAGGCCAACAACATTTTGTAGCTATTAATATCTATTAGATAGCTGTGGCACCTAAGCAACCATTTCAATCTTTATTAAGCAATCCCAGTGCTTTAAATTAGCATTATTTTTATTATATGTTTCAGAGTTTTAGCGCATCAGATGCACAAATCTGTTGCTTAAATTGCGTGCAGTCTAGTACTGACATTAGTTCTGACATTAGCAACCCTGGGTAGAAGTCGTGCTGAAAATGGGAATTTGAAACATGCAGACAGATAGGTATAAGCAGAGGCTGCAAGGTGCAATGCAGCAGCTTATACAAGTTTGCATATTTCAGATGGATTTAAATTTTTTTCGCTTTACAAAGAAATAAAACTCCTAAAAAAAAATAGGTTTTTTTTTAAACACTGCTATTCAGACTTAAAATAGTGTTCACTTTAGAGTAATGTATGACCAGAAATGTGCTTAAAACATAAATGGTTAAATGTAACCGTTCAATATTTGTAGCAGCTAGGGCTGTGTTTTAACTGAAAATTGGGCCATTTGATGAAGAAACATTTTCTGTGTATATATAGATATACAGAAGCACAGAGCCTCTTACCCTGTAGAACCAGTGTGTAATTAAATAAATCACAATTAACGGTATCCTTCAGCAGTGTCTCCTCTTGATTGAAACAAAAAAGGTATAGCTTTCTCTATCTAGTATAAATTCTTTATTTATGAAGACAGACATAGATACATGATACATACCATAATCGACATGCAGTAGCAATACCTATAAACAATGTTAGCCATACATAGCTTGGGTCCAGCCAATCCTACATGTTTACTAACATAAATCAGTGGAAAAACAAACAGTCTGCATAGCGGGGGGGAGGGGAAGAGAGGCGGAGAAAAAGAGAGAGTGCCAGAAGCATGCTTCAGAATGCTTAAATGTGAGTTATCGCTGACCAGGGGAGGGAAGAGTGTAAGACCGTAGGTCTACAATGGATTAGCTAACTGGAATGCGTCGAGCTACATGTTCCATGGGAGCCACGTGGTTTGGTATTCCGTGAATTTGTCTGTCGTGGACAGGATCATTTTGTCCATGGACCTATAGAACTCCACTCTTTTGACCCATTCGGAGATTGAGGGTGTGGTGGTGGATTGCCAGTGAACTGGGATGATACTCAGGTGTGAGAGTAAAGAGTGTTTGAGGGTGGTAATAGGTCCAGGGGGAAGTGAAAGCAGACAAAATTTTGGGTTGGCAGGGATGTCTGGGCTCACCACCTTGCATATTATCTCTAAGATCTGGTCCCAGAAAGGGGTAAGTTTCGGGCAGCTCCACCAAATGTACGTGATGTAGCCTATTCAAGATTGCAGCGCCAGCAAAGGGGGGAGACACGGGGAAGAAATGAGTGGAGCATTTCAGGTGTCCTGTACCATCTCGTCAGAATCTTGAGCTGGGTTTCAACCACCAAGAGACTACGAGAGCATGCATGGGTGAATTGAAAGATCCACAACCACTCATCTAGTGATGGAGGGTTGGTTAAGTCTCGTTCCCACCACTCCGTAAATCGGGGTGGGTTGGGGTAGAGATTTTAAAGTAGTAATTTATAGATGGTGGATATTGTGTGTTTTGGAGGGTGGATTTAGGTGCAGAATGCCTCAAATGTAGTAAGCTCCCTCTTCATATGCATGGAGTGCCTAGTAGATGAAAGGTAGTGGCGGATTTGAAAATAAGATCAGATCAAGGAGGGCAGGAGGAAGTGCTTGGTTTGAAGCTCGGGGAACAGGGGAAGGGAGCAATTATGTAATATATGGAGAATGCGAGAGACCCCAACAGCGGTCCAGTCTGCCAAATTGCGGGGATCCAAGCACAAATTGTGTATCTCTCAGATGTGCTCGTCTCCACACCTCGAAAGTTGTTGTGATAGTTGGGTGGGTCAGGGTATTAAAGGTGGGGAGCCATGGTAGGAACCGCAGAGGTGTCCGGGAAAAGCAATTTTCGAAGGACGTCCATTGTTTCCGCATGGAGGGGGGTGATCAATCAATGATCCTCTGGAGTTGTATTGCACGATGATAAGCCGACAAGAGAGGAGCCTGGAGGCCGCCCCGAGCTCTTCAGGCGAAACAGAACATCCCTCCGGCACCGATCCCTACCCCCACCTCAAATGAAATTTACCATAGAGTCCTGTGCTGATTTAAAAAATGAGGTAAGTATATGTATAGGTAATGCTTTGAGGACGTAAAGAAACCTGGGGAGGACATTCATTTTCAAAATATTTATCCTACTCAGCCAAGAGAGCTTATTGGCAGACCAATTTGCGAGGTCCTTTTTAATTACCTCTAGTAGTGGAGGGAAGTTCTGCTCAAAGAGTCTATTACAATTTTTTTGTGCTGTTAACCCCTAGATAGTGGATATGAGAGGACCGTCAGGAAAACTTTAAACATCGACCAAGAGCGGCTGCTTCAGTACCACTAATATGAGCTCCCTCTATCTAGTAACAACAGGAGAAATGAAAAAGGCACTTCATGGAGCATTAACCTTTATTAGAACAAATTGCCAGAACAATGCAGTTAAAAGCGTGCCAAAGTCCGATGTGACGAAATGCGTAGGTCTGAACAAGCTTTTCCTCTGCTGCAATCATTATACATTGAGCACGGTCTCGGTGTTTGGAACGAGAGAATGGTATATTGTGGTATTATCCAGGACGCTGATAAAACCCCTCAAACTCTTCAGACACCTCTGCATTTTGTGGGCTGATGATACACGCTCTTAACTGCATCAGTATACTGGTGATTTGTTCTATTAAAGGCTAATGTACCTAGTAGCGCCTTTTTTGTTATTCCTTGTTTATTGTTTGCAGGGGGGCTTCGAACACCCAAGCACTGACCTTGCTTGTCAACAATATTTGCTAACCTTCACATAATATAAAATTTACTGTTGTTGTTTGTAAATTATAGTAGTTTATTTGATGGGTTAGCATTGCTTGCACTTCGAAGTTAATTAAATAATGTTTTTTAACAGTGCCATCTATTATCCATGGATGTTTGCTATGTGTCATGCATCTATAGGTTACATGTATGATATCAAAGCATTTTATTTAATATTTTATTGACTGTCTGCTTGCCCTATTCTGACCTGCCCAAAATCTTAAGCTCTACGTTCTCTTGAGATGCAATGTCAGTTCTGATTAAACAGCTGAGCGTGAATTTTTCCTCTGTATTTCCTGTGAATAAACTTCATCCCAGCAGGAAGACACTCTGCTCTAGTGCACTGCAGATATGTGCAGGTTTTATGAATCTACAGGATGAATGGATGGGTTTAAGGTGACCCTTTTCAATTATTTCCCTCTAAAAATATATACTCATTGCAACATGTAGGCCACTATTTAACTCCTTGAGATAAAGACTGAAAGCAGTATAGATTTATATTAAATTAAGTCTACATTTTAGGGCTTTTTCAAACTTAAGAGCAACAAGTGAAAAGGAGAAAAGCTGCACCTAAGAGGTTACACTTCCTTTCTCAACTCTACATTGCATTGTAAAGTTGTTGAAATAAAATAATTCTTATAATCGCTAGATCCTGGATGCAGGGCCATTTTAACCTTTAGGCACACTGGGTGGCTGCCCAGGACCCTACGATTTTAGGGGCTCTGGAGAACTGCTGCCCCGCATTGTGCCGGGTATTTAAGCGTTGGCTCTGACCCCTTGCAATAGATCGAGCAGTCAACCAGCAGTACCATGGCACACTCACAATGCTTGTCCCCACTTATGCTTAATAGGGCCATTAATAGGGCATATTTACTAAGCTGTGGGTTTGGAAAAGTGGAGATGTTGCCCATAGCATCCATTCAGATTCTAGCTCTCAATTTCTTTTTACATATTAGAGAATGTCAGCTAAAAGCTGATTGGTTGCTATGGGCAACATCTTCACTTTTACAAACCCGCAGCTTAGTAAACCTGGCCCATAGTGTCTGTGTCACTGTGCACAGCCACAGTCCCAATCACCCTGATGCTGGCCTAAAATCATGGCAGCATCATCACTGCAGAGAGTGGGACACAAAGGAGTGAAGTGAATGCAAGTCAGCAAAGCAGATTCATTAAAAATATAAATTGGGGAATGTGGATTGGATGGTTGACCACATGCAAGGAGGGAGCTGAAAGTCTGACTTGACACACAAAGAATGGGAAGAAAGGCTGACTGGACACAGAAGGAGGGAACAGAAAGGCTAGCTGGACACAAACAAGGAGAGGGCAGAAATACTTTAATTTTAATGACTGTTAACATTTTTATTCCTGGAAATGGGTTGGAAGGTCTAACAGTGTTGGGTTGCCCTGGTGAACAACACTTTTGGGAGAGATACCTGTACACTAAAAGTAAAACTTTACATAAATACTACAAAATTTGGAGGAGATGGTGAGAGTCACCGTATGGTAGAACCCCAGAGAAGCAACCCAGAGCTATCTACACTTGTCCTTGGTCCATGTGGTGAGATGTTTTGGGGTATACATTGCCATTGCCTTTGTATGCTGCATGTATTGTCTGTGCTGAGTGCTTTTTCACAATATACTTATGTTGTTAACATATTTTATAACATGTCATATGTACAGTTTGTCTTATAATGAGGATTATTGCTGTAGTTGGAATAGGAGTGCCAAGGGGCCTGATCCGGACCTACGCCGATATGCTGTGCTTACTACAGCGTATTGGCGTTCACTTTCCCCGACACCCCCCTGTGCGGGCGTATGGCCCCTTCCTTACGCCGGCTGAAGAAGTTTATTAGTAAGAAGCTGTTTAAATATTTAATACAAATATATAATGAGGCTTCTGGTTTCTATTGCCGTTATATAGCCATCATTTTATCATTTATAATTTGGGACAACTGTTCTCAGTCTTTTTTTGGGGGGGTAATATTAGTTAATCACTGTGGTAGGTCAAAACTTTGTGTATATGCTCCTCGTAAGACTGATTGTGGCCTACGTACTATAATTTATAATTTACAGGATTTTTTTTTCTATGTGTGCTATTTTTCCTGTTTTTAATACTACAAATAAACGTTTTGATGCTGCTCAGTGGCGTAATTACCGTTTATGCAAAAGGTGTGGCTGCCCGAAGGAGAGGAGAACACATGGCAGCTGCACATCCTGCACTCACAGCAGCGCCATTTTCCCTCTACTGAATTGTTGTTGCATTTGCTGCTCACTAACCAATCATTTCCCTTGTCTAATTTATAAATAATTGAGGAGGCCGACCACAGGAATCCTAAGCATGCCCCTGGATGTAGCTACATGGCCCCCTGATGACATAGCCTTATTTCAATCTGTCCTGATTGTGCTGCCATCAATAAGGTACACAGAAATCCCATGAGAGATTCAGGGCCGTATTCACAGATCTGTTTTTGCAAGGAGTTCCGTGCATATTTTTATGATCGGAGTAACTGCGCATGTGTATTTACGTTGAATTTACGCACGGAAGACCAATAGGCACATACTTGTGAATCGCACTTGGGGACATACGTACGGAGGGGCGTGGTTGAAATCCGTATGGGCAAAGTTACGTGAAAGTGGGTGGGGGGAGGCATTTAAATGACCATTTGAGAGAGCTGTTAGCTACATACGCACGTACGTATTATACACATGTAAATGCACAGGTAGAGATAAGGGTGCTCTATGGAGGCGGAAACCTGTCGGTGTGAGGGGAGTGTCATAGGTGTTGGCTTGCAACGTACATGCGTATAATTGCGTACATAGAATTAACGGATCTGTGAATACGGCCCTCAGATTTCATTCCGAGAAAATGTGCTATGTATTTACAGTATGTTTCAGTATTTAGCTGATAAAAGGTAAACGTTTCCTGCACTGCAGATATGAAAGTGGGGCTCGGGTCATAGTTAAGTCGTGTAGCCCAGGAAATTAATTGCACAATGTCTTCCACTACATAGGATCTCATTTCCCTTGTTCTCCTAACAATATGCCCTATTCATCTCTGTTCATAAATGTGGTATGCTGGTTGCTAATGCTCCCAACAGAGTCCATTGCTTTATGTTTCCACTGGGTTATCCTTGTTATTGCCCCTTATTATCAACTGGCGCTGAAAGATTTCACAGATAATGAGGCATGGGATACTTTAAAGACTTATTTAAATGCTAACAATTTTAAAAAATAATAGACTATACTTTACTATTATATTTCTTTATGCATTGTCTGTAATATGTACCATAGTCTGATACAATGAAACCATATTTTGTGTTTGGCTGAACAAAAGGACACTTGCTTTGAGACCTTATCTGCAAAGTTCCCTGGTTGTTTGAACTTTTATTCTTGACAATGGCAGAATTTCCTCTCTATCTGGCATCTATGTCTACTGGGATGTGACCGCTATGGGAATTGTGTAATTCTGTATACCAAAATGGGTCTTTATTGTGCATTCACTTAATTGGAGAAGCAGAATATGGAGTTGAGTAGGGTTGGAGAAGCTTGTCTGTCCCCCATGAAATTTTGGAATGGAGCCTCATCTCTAAATTGAAGTATCAAGCTGCTTGACCCTGCTAGCTAATTTTCAACTCTGCCTAATACTTATAGTTTGAGTGTCTAGACACATCACTTAAAATAGAAAGCAATGATTGATATTAGATGTACAAGTAGCAAGGTGTTGTACTATTGTATTTCTTCTGATGTTATGATAGTTTGTCCTTCAGACTATAGGAGATAATGAAGCATTAACAGTGCTATTTTTTAGTCTTTATAATGAAGTTTGCACATACACTGTCTACATAGTTGATGTTATCTGACCCTGTGAGGGATGCATTCTTTAAGTACTTTTGTTGGTGTAGTTGAACTCGATAGGAATCTTGATCTTATTAAGTTGGGATAACCTGATAATGAGAAATAACTGAATCTGATTGAAGGCAATATTTGTAGGATATTGTTAGAACACTCTTCAGAGCTTGAGGTTGCCTAAATTACATGATCTAGCATAACATTTCAGATCTCCACAAAGCCAGTTTGTGAAATGTTGTTATCCTCCTTTCTTGAGAACTATAATTGTATTATCATTCATTATTTATAACAGAACAGAATATATATTATTGGGTCATACTCAGACTTTTGTATTGGATTTGATTAGATCAAAAGCAAAAGTTTTGAATTGGGTCTGGAGTCACAGTTACGTGAATGCGTAGTAGCTTGTTTACGCTATCTGTGTACCATTTCTGTATGTAGATTGCATAAGCGCAGTCTTTAGACCGTGCTTACGCAGTCTACGTACAGAAATGATACATAGATAGCAGAAATAAGCAACTACGCATGCATAGTAGCTCAATTCTTAAAACAATGTATGTAAGATGAAAATGACATAACTGTGAATCCGGACCTTGATCTGCAAGTACTGAAATACACAACCCAGACATTCATGCATTTTACTCATGCCTATTCACATAGACAGGCGCTTGACAGCCGGGGCCTACCTTAGATTTTCTGTACAGAAGACTAGCCCCTTCTGTATTTAGCCCCTTGCATGTATTTGTGGTGAGAAAAAGCCGTCTAAATATGGTTGAATCCCCCAGATATCGTGGAACGTCAGAAGGATTTAACATTAGAAATTAAATATTTCAGGTGCATGGCTAAAGGTAATGTAGATAATAGTTGTATGCAACATACAAAAGCCAGCATTCCTCTTCAAATATAATAGATCAGCTTAATATAATTCTTATTCTTTAAATATTTATCTATCTCTTGTTTTTTTTAATAACGTGTTTATCTTGATGCCATGTTCATTTTATGCAATGTCAATGAAGAGATTTGCGTCATCTTATTAATGGACAAATTTCTGTAAAGGAGAGAGGCACTCATCTTTATATCAATAAAAAGTTTAAATATAATCATTCGTGAAAGAGTTAAACTATGTCATTTGTTCAGTCTATGGAAATGTACTGCAGTGGAACATACTATATACACTGTGATAAGACAGTACTGTACACCTTTAATAGCAGCTACGGTCAAAGGTCATGGAGTTCCCAATAACAATTCCCATCTCTTGAATCTGCCCACACTGTTCTTTTCTAGGCAGCTCAGGGAGGTTATGAAATTTTGATGAAGAAATTAGGTTGTTGCTCGTCTTGCACCTCCTTGCTCATAGTATTGACAGTACCACTGAACTGCTTGAGGCAGATAGCATCTCGGTGATCACTGTGCTATCTCAGCTCTCCACTGCTGACAACATCAGAAGTGTTTTAACAGGGTTTTAATGGGCTGGCTCTGCGACTCCTTAGAGGTTTGCAAATAGCTGCCACAAAAAGGTCTTTTCTGCAGCGCTGAGCTGACGTGCCCTCCTTTTCCCTTCCAGCTGCTGTGTGTTTTCAGGCTGTCGTGCTTGTGACAAAAACCTCCAAACTGACCTGAGTCAGGTGCACTGACAAAGTAGGGATCATGCAGAGGGCACAACTGTGATATGCGTTTTATCATGTTACACACTTCTCAGGGAATAATTGGATTTCAGATTTATATTAGAAATGAAGTTTCTGGAACGCATTAAACGGCCGTGGAAATCAATTAAAGCTTATAAAGTAAACGTGCAAACTTGCAGGAATGTAACTTTTTGCTGCTATTTTTTCTGTGTTTATGCATTGTACAGCAATAAAACTTGCAGTTTCACAGCTGTGAAGATATGCACTTGTGATAAAAATAAAAGCCCTGATTCACACTTAAGAACGTATAAATATACAGAGGGCGCATGCTTATCTTACGATTTTATGTGCCATCCAGATGTTACACACAGAAACCCGGTACATGCCTAATGAGATCCGTCAGAAGGGGCGTGTCAGTACGCCGTAAGCAGGAAGTTAAGAAAAGTGGGTGGGGGGAGGCATTTAAATTGGGCAGTTTGAGCTGGGTTTCCAAAGCACACGTCCTTTAGCAAGTCGCCACAAATATATGCACAGAGACTTAAGGTGTCACAATGGAGGCAGAAGTCAGCTAAAATCCATGAATGAGGGGAGTGACATGGGAGTGCACTTTTACAAATCTGAGTGTATTTATTTCCTTCTTATCTGTGGATCAGGCCCCAAACGTTTATATAAAGCTGTGCTTATAGTATACATACGTTCCAATGACTTGGGATACCACTGCATATATAAAATGAGCATTTGCATTTTAAGGCCTGCGTTTTGCCCAGCACCTTTTAAGTGCCATATGCAACAATTGCTGGTGTGTATAAATCGGGTGTGGGTCCCTGGAAAGAATGGACCTATTTTGATAGTTTCAAAGTGGCTAGGATTTTGGTTGCTTATGCCTCGATGAGGCATAGCAATCGATCCACGGAGCACCAAACACGGTGCTCCGAAAGGTAAGGCTCCAGACTACCCCAACCCTTCCCCTAATTCTAACCCTAACCCCCCATTTAATTACCCTAACCCTCCCTTCCCTGCAGCCTCACCCTAACCTTCCCTTTCCTGCAGCCTGACCCTAACCCACCATCTCCCGCAGCCTCACCCTAACCCTCCCTTCCCTGCAGTATGACCCTAACCCTCCATTTCTTGCAGCATGACCCTAACCCTTCCTCCCCCACTGTCTGTTAAGGTCTCTGTAATCCTGTTAAGGTCTCTCACCTTTCCCGTGGTCCGGGTCCTGTGGTAGCGGCTGCGGTGGCCGAAAAGGAATGGGTGAGTATGCTGATCGGCATACTTACTCATTCTAAAATAAAAATTCTAAAATGGAGGGGTATTTGAAATAGAGACATCCAAAAAGGAACTTTTGGATGTCCCTATTTTGGAAATCCCTCATGCTATGTGGGGACTGCAACCGGTATAAAGCAGGGTACACACTGGGGATTTTCAGCAGATAATCAATCACACAATTAAAAGAATGTTTCTCCATATATCTTATCAGTGTGTACTGTGGTTGATCTGGCATATTTCATGCTCCAAAAGATCAAATCCAATGATCACAGACCATTTCAAAAGATTTTTGAGCATCTTTAGACAGTACACACTGGTAAGATCTCTGGTCTTATCAGTGTGTACTGTGCTTAGATCCCATGAAAGACACAGTACACACTTGAAAATAGCAAAACATATTTTTCCATGGTTGATCTGGCATATTTCATGCTCCAAAAGATCAAATCCAATGATCACAGACCATTTCAAAAGATTTTTGAGCATCTTTAGACAGTACACACTGGTAAGATCTCTGGTGTATGTGATTAGAAAGATTATCTGTTGGAAAAAGCCCCAGTGTGTACCCTGCTTTCGTTAGTGGGACATAGTCAGCCTCCTAACTGTTCTTGATTCCCAAATTCTAAAATTCTAAAGTCCGCAGCACCAAACAGATATATGTCAGTCTTTGGGCATATGGGCTTGGGCAGGGCTTTGCAGTGCAATATAACTTTTAATGGGGGGATATTATCAATCATTTTCTTTCTAGAAAGGCTAAAACCCCTACATTTTTATATCTGTTGGGAACCAAAAGGAGTCCCCAAGCGATGCTCATTAAAAAAATCTACATATTGTACATACCTGGCTACTGGTTTAGTACAGTTTCTTATGATGCCATAAAAATCCTTGCTATGTTTCTAAATCTGGGTTGCCGACTCTGGCAGTTCTCCCATTGTCCCGGGAGTGCAGGTAAAACTCCTGCAAGTCCCGCCCTCCTGTATGTCATTACAGCATGGTTGCCGACTCTCCCGGAATGTCCAGGAGACTCCTGAAATTCAGGCAGTACTCCCGGTATCCCGGGAGAGCCAGCAAATCTCCTGCAAGTGACTAGAGGCACGGGGTT
>WWET01000049.1:296374-310991 GCA_011038615.1 Limnodynastes dumerilii
AGTTACTCCTGGGCTAAACCATGTTGATTGCAGGGGAGTCATGTTTCATCTGTTGCAAACAGTATTAGAGTTGAGAGGTGATGTTTCCTATCCCAAGTCTAAATAACAGTGTGATAGTAAAGCTGGTCAGTATCTGTGTGCAGTAAGCAATTTAAAGATATATTCCTGCATGCAAAGAATACGTTTAACTTGAGTTCCCCTGAAATCAACATGGTTTAGCCCAGGAGTAACTAAGTTCAAGCACTTAACTAAGTCTGGATCCAGCCCCTTGTCACTTAGCAACTTATGCAACTGTGCCACTTAGCAACAAAGCAACTGAAATGACCCGAAAGGCTAGAGGAACTAAACATGTATAGCTTGAAGCAGAAAAGGGAGAGGGGGGGGACATGGTAGCAGCTTTCAAATATATCAAAGGGTGTAGCCAGAGGAGGGTGGCATTTTTTTTTTTTACTGAAGAGGTGTAATAGAACACGAGGGCATGAATAGAAACTGGAGGGTGGTAGATTCAGAGGAAATGTGCAGAAAACTTCTTGCACCAAAAGAGTACTTGATAAGTGGAATAGCCTCCCATCTGAGGTGGTAAAGACTAACAGTAGAACAGTTTAAACATACTCGGGATAAATATAAGGATAGCCTAAATCTCTAAATAAATTGAATGTAAAATAGGGTCGGTATAGTTATAAGTAAACTACTGGGCAGACTGGAAGGGCCATGTGTCTCTTATCTGCCGTCATTTTCTATGTTTCTATGTAGATGTGTAAAAGTTTTGGGTGATCCAAATATTAAATGATTACACGCACCAATATACTGCGGGCATAATTAGCTTGATAAATTATTGAGCAATTGTTATTACATACATATAACTTTATTTCTCTGATACAATATGTGTACTGGTATCAAATCATCATATGATACAGATTTACTAAATATCTGGAATTAATTGTACTATTGAACTTTATGCAAGTGAAGCTGTTATTCTGGCTTTGGCAAACACGGGTACATGTAAATGCTCCCCTTTTCTATCTGTAAAAATAAATAAATCACATTTTTAAGTATTTATAGTCCATAGTCTCCTGTGTGGTGTGGATGTGGTAACAACTGAGCAAATTTAAGACCAAACTACTGTAAAATTCTACGGTCAACTAATGTATGAGGTGAATATTCTGAACACTTGTCACAGGTCTTAACCTGTATGAGACAGAGGAAAAAGGGAACAAGTTCTTCATTCATTTAAATATACTATGTACCTTGTAGTGTTTTATAATTGCAGAAGAGGAACTTCTGGGAGAGTTTACCAGCATGTCATTCCCACAAACATGCCAATGCCCCTTACAACAATTGTGACATTCACTAAAATGGCATCTGTTAAACTGCTGTAGTGTGTTTTTTGTATGTAGATGTGGGTGTTACACAGCTTACTATGATCTACTCCAACACCATAAACGGATGTCTCTTTAATTATCTGGCACCATGTATTCAAATTTCCTGGTGCAGACTTGTGCAGCCTACTTTGGCGGTAAGTGCAATGAAATCCCAACACTTGTTACCACATCTTGGCACCTGCAGCAGTGGCATGTCCTGTTGCCAGAAGGGGGGGTCACTTGGCATAAATGAACTGTGTAGAATGGTCTGTTCAGTAACTTGAATTGAAGAAAAGGCCAGCCCTAACCTTACTTAAAAATGACTTTTTTGTTCCAGGAGCCATAGTTTGTAAGGCCAGGGAGAGCTGTAAAACTTTGTCTGCTAAAGTACTTTTCTGATGACAGAAATAGGGTTATTGTAGACTTCACATTATGTACCATTCCAGAGGAAGGAGAAATGACCAATGTAAATTATAGGTAAGAACTGTTAAACAGAAAAAACATTCATTTGTAAACTAAGATCGTATTGTTGGCTACTGTAGTTACATAGTGTCAGGTTATTCATTTAAGAAACTCTTTTCTTTATTCTTTATTATGGCTTAGTAGTTTAGTGAATGAGACTACCTATATTTCCCACTACATTTCAAAGAATGTTTTATTTCTTATGAAAATATGTTCATATGAATAAGTGCATATTAATTAGCTCACAAAACATGATTTCTGTATTATTGTTATTATTATTATTATTATTATTATTATTATTATTATTATTATTATTATTATTATTTTCTATTAATTACTGGGCAACTTATTTTGTTAGCTGAACACATGTCCGTGCATAGTTAGTGCCATGACTCAGGTATGTATTTGAATTAAATGGCCAATATAAAGATGCAGGTGTGAAAGATTTCAAATTCAGATGGGCCAATTTACTCTGTATTGTTTCGACACGTAAATGCATCATTTATTATCCACCTTTTCAGCTGACTGATTACCTGGCAGAGATTCTGCTCCAGTGGGGTATGACAAATTGCAGTAGGCCAATTATATAAGCTTATAACCAGGGGATATTGGTTCCTTTTTACATGCAGCATAAAAAGCACAGTGTATTCTTATGCAAAAATATGTTTTTATTGGATATGATATAAATAAGTTTGTTTGTTACCTAAGGCAGCAGGTAAAGTGACAATATGATACTGGACCTCTTGTAACACATTTATTATAAAAAGACCCGTTTGACGGTGACGTTACTTATTTTCCGGGATAGTTAACATTCTTTTTCTCCCTGTGAAGATTTTTCTACATGCACATAGCTACAGAATCATATTAAAGGATACATTTTGTACTATAAAGCTGTTATTTTTACATAAGAGATTTGATAACATTACCCGACTTCCGCAAGCTGCTTGTGGGAGTCGGTTAATTTTTTGGCGGTGGCAAGTGCACACCAGATGTTCGGCAATGAAACTCCTAATGTATGGAATGCAGTTCCTTACTATAGGAGTGCTGAGCAGGGAGGTGTGTACCTGAGATCTGCATGCCTAATCCCCGCACGGTGGGTGGCAGCAGGCAGACCTGCACGGACATGCAGACCTACAGACCACCGTGCAAACAGAAAATGCACTCTCTCTCTTCCTCTTCAGATCCAGCTCCCAACCACTGTTTACTCAATCCTACAGCAGACCAATGTCGCAGATACAACATTGATTCCATGCATACATGGCTGTTTGCTGTTCCAGTGTGCCGTCGTTGACTATCGCACCGTTACAACACTGTACACTCAATTGTGTCGATTGTCTGGCACAACATGAGCTTAATACAGCCCTGGAGAGCCTTTGCTTCAACACTTTGTGATGACTTAAACGATATAGTTATTAGAAATCACAAAGAAAAGGTGCTAGGAATTGCTGGGGAGGTGAAATTCCTTATCACACATCCATTGCTAAATGATATTCAGGATAATATTGTTGATGACTTTAGGAATTTCCAGGGCTATTTAGAAGACCGTTACAGTGTAATACTGGCATTTAATATGCAAAGTGTATTCAGCGCTCAAAATTAGATTCCCATATGAATAGTAAAACAAAACCAATATAAACTACTTAAATATCTCTCCAGCTGCTGCCTAGGGATGACTAGTCCCAAAAAGAGAAATAAAGAAATGTATGAAAGCGCTAGTTTTATTATAACACCAGATAAAAATAATGATAATTAAAATATACACATTAATATATGGTTGCAACAACAATAATATCAACACGTATCAAGAAATGCAAAATGATGTCACAAGGCAATCAGATTGTATACTATTTACGTTGTAGTTGAAATGAGTAATCGATCACAGGACCATATAGTGCAGTATCCTCTATCTAAGTTAGGGATGGATCCAAAATAGCAGTCTATTGGTATTAAGATAAAAGAAAAAAATCCCAAATAGATGGCACAAAGTAGGCAAATGTATTGCTAGTGGGATTGAGAAGCTTAATATCTTCAGTTAGACAATGAGCAAAAAGCATAAATGTAACTCCACATTTGGTGTGGTATCAAAGCGATTCAGTCAAGTCGGACAAATGTGATACTTTGAAGCACAAAGCCTCTTGCAACTGTTTCAAAGTATCATATTTGTAACCGACGTTATAATAAAACTCTTTATATCGACTCCAAGCGCTTCCATACATTTCTTTATTTGGCATTAAATATGCATGTCTTCATAGGTGGTGCAGCATGACGTCATAACGGGGAGAAGAAATGGATAAAACAGTTGCGGGAGTATAAACATATTAAAATTGGTTCTCCTGATATCTAAGCAGGTTTGAAAATTATTTGAACTGTCCAGCACGGCCAAGTGGTTGTGTTAGTATATACACTTATCCACTATCTGGCCAACTGGTCCTTATGAGGTCGGATTGGATGAGAATTGGAGCATGTGCCTATCTTTAAGTAAGGTATGTTTTTGGCACTCCTAATATTACTGGATTTTACACCCAAACTAAGGGAAATTATAAGTGAATTCCATTAGACTGACCCATTTTCTGGGGGTGTGGGTGCCCTCTAAGAACGGCCCTATTTTGATAGGAATATTTTCTCCAAGCCAGTTCTGAACTGGCTGGGATATCGATCGCTTATGCCTCGATAAAGGGAATAACAATCGATTCCCAGAGCACCAAACATGGTGCTCCAATAGGTAAGTGCAAAACACTACTCCAACCCTCTCCCTAATTCTAACCCTCACCCTCCCTTTCCATTACCCTAACCCACCCTTCCCCGCAGCCTGACCCTAACCCTCCCCTTCTATGGCCCTAACCCTCCTTTCCTAAGAGCCTAACCCTAACCCTCCCCTTCTATGGCCCTAACCCTCCCTTCCTTCAGCCTGACCCTAACCCTCCCCTTCTATGGCCCTAAACCTCCCTTCCTAAGAGCCTAACCCTAACCCCCCTCCTCACAACCTGACCCTAACCCTCCCCTTCTATGGCCCTAACTCTAACCCTCCCTTCCTAAGAGCCTAACCCTAACCCTCCCTAACACTAAAAGTTCCCGGAGAGGTTACTCATATCTCCAGAGCTGGCGCGGCCTGCAAAAATGAATGGGTGAGTATGCCGATCGGCACACTCATCCATTGATAAAAATTTTTTTTTAAAAAGGCTCCCTATTTGAAATAGAGACAGCCGAAAAGGAACTTTCGGGTGTCTCTATTTCTAAAAGCAGCCCATTGCAGCGGTAGTTGAACAAACAGGAACATTGCTTGATGATTATCTAAACACATTTTGGAGCTTGAAATCTTGGCAGGTGTAAGGTTGGACACATATGGTGCTGGATAGCTGGACTATGGATGGGTTAAGCATATAATGGTATGAATTGCTGTGATAATGGACATTACTTGACGTAATTAGGGATTAATTTTGTTTCCCAAACTTTGTTGTGTGGGAGAGAGTAGAGAAATTAGTTTCCCTGTCCCATTTACATGTGTACTTTTAGCAAAGTTAGCAACATATAGTGCATCAATTAACCATTTACAAAAATATTGTGGTGGTGTAGCATTTGATATTGCACAAGGCTTTGAGAAGTTCTACAGAGTGTACTATACTCTAGATTGTCCTTTAATAAGGCAGCAATCACTGAACACCCAATCTCTTAAATACGTTTACTCAAATGTATGAAATCTGCCAAGAAAAACAAAGTACTTCAGATATAAAGAAAAGAGGAAATAAAAAAGTATGTTTCATATGTTTCCAATCGAGTATGATGAACTGGTGCTTTAACAATTGCTCACTAAAACATTTGAATTTCTTGTGTTATTACTATTTTACTTTTTATATAGTAATAATATAAGGTATTTATAGAGCACTTCTCATTTCCAAAACACTATACAATTATGCTTATTATACTCTAGAGTGTTCATTCCTGGCCTTCCGGTCTGCAAGGCAGAAAGAAACAATTAGATTATTATTACAAGTTCTACCAAGTACAGATGGACAAGGTGAGGCACAGGGACATAAAGTGCTAAGCTCAACATCCCACAGTGGAAATTAACCTTTTGTTCATAAGTCCAATATCTTAACCCTTGTGACACTGTAAGAGCAATATTATTTAGGGCAGCGCTTTGCATTCTCTTAGGAAATTAAAGGGTTATAACACTGCCCATAATCATATGTCCCTTTTAATAAACACCTCCTTGTGGTTTTCCAGAAATGCCTAGCAGTATAATAAGAGATTCATGGTCATGTTCTTGTTCATGTTCTTGTTTATATGGTTAGTTTTCAGAGGAAGTGACTGCAGTTTACTTTGCAGTTTTGTACATTACTAATTGAAGCCTATTTGTTATTCCTTAGGAAGAAACCTACTGTTACTATAACTTCAGTTTAATTCACATTGCAGGTGGTGTACAGGCAGGACTGTTTCTGTCATATAAATCCAGCCTTAGATGCTTCCTACTTTTCATATACTTCCTAGTGTTCAGTGTATTTTTACATTTCTCTTATATTATTGTACCTGAAGGTGTCAATTGACTATGTAGTGAGAGACAGAGATAGAGAGTGACTACTTAATAAACAGCTATATACTTCATATTTTCCCAAACTGTGCAATGAGCATAAGCGCAGTCACAGATAGCCCTGTCTATAATAATATAACAATATATATTCTTACACTTGTCAATGATTTGATCTTTGATCTTTTCAAAACTGTTCCAAATGTATGCCGTTTTAAACTCACTTAATATTTTGTTAATTTACCGTAACTAAACTATTTATAGAAATGGGTTTTGAATTCTGCACGCTTGAAACACGATCAGCAACTACTGTTATTAACTCAATTTCTGTCATCATAGAAGTTAAATAGTGAGATCAGGTGAGATAGAAAATATTTTGATGAGCTATAACTGACAAATGGGACAGTGTAAATGGCATGTGCTGTAATATTACAGTAGTTTCAGCAGCATTACACACTTCTGCGTATGGAGCCACATCTACCAGTAATTTACTGAGTGATGTAAGATATTCTGAACCCTGCTTAACATGACTGACTGTTATCCCAAGACAAAGGCTCCAGCACCTCTTTTTTTGGCATTACCATTAATCACAATTAAAGAGGAACTTTTCTCCACATTCCAACTTTCCAGTTGCAGAACACTTAACAATCTAGCTGGCTGCAATTGGCGAAGCAAAATGTGTGTACCTGGATCATCTGGGAATTGTGTGGAATTTGCTTCCAAGTGAAAAGATTTCCAGATGGAATGGACTGCTAACATGCACATCTCTTACTTAACTTCTAGCTGAGAAAAAAACAGGGGCAGACCCAGACTAAGGAGTAACCGCACTGAAAGGTGAAAATCTTCCCCTAAACCATGTTGCAATTTAAGTGGTGCAAATGAATTTAATTGTATTACATGCACTGAGAATACTTCATAATTTTACTTATTGCACACAAATATACTAAGACTAAGTTTAACTCTAATATAACTACAAAAGCCTGTATTTACACCTAAGAAGCCTCTGCTCCTTAAGGGCCGTATTCAGAGCTCCGGCCGCAATGCAATTGAGGCCGGAGTTTTGAGAAATGTGCTACTGCGCATGCGCAGTAATTTTGTAACGTAATCTACGTTACTTCTTGCAACGTAGATTATGTGTACGTGAGCTTACAGACCGCTTATACACAATCTACGTTGCAAGAATTAACGTAGATTATGTTCCAAAATTACTGCACATGCACAGTAGCACATTTCTCAAAACTCTGGCCTCAATTGCATTGCGGCCGGAGCTCTGAATACGGCCCTAAGTGCATATATTTAGTAAATGACCTACTAAGCATGCGGTCTTTAAAGGCCTTAAACTCTGCACAGTTAGATAAGGTGGCCCTATGGCACTTGTAGATACCATAAGGTACCTAAACACGGGGTCCAGAGAAGTAGGTGCGGATACATGTGTATTCGCCCCTGTGGATCACACTCCCCAGTGTGAATCCGGTCCAAAATATCTACATCACCATTAATGCTTTAGTGCACACTTTACTAGCTAGCTTTGTTCCGTCCGAGCCCATTTCCACGGAAATTTGCTGGGCTTCCCTTTTCCGCCCGCTAAAGCGGCGGGGGGAAGCATGGTAAGTGTACAGTGTGGGAGGGGGCTTCCACACTGTAGCGGATTAGCGGTCGTCATGTTTGACTTAATGCAGGCTTATGGCAGTGTAAGCTGCCATAAAGCCCGCACGACAAAGGGGTGTGACAGGGGGTGTGCACTCCCCTCTGTCTCGCGTAATTACAGACCCCCGCACGCGCGGAAAGCGTGCGGGGGTCTGAATCCAGTCCTACATGCGGAAATTAGCCTTCACAAGTGGGGGCACCCCATTATGTGTATGAGATACCCATGGTGGATGGCATTTAAATACTACAGCGAGGGCTGGTTTTAGCCCTTACGTACAATCTTATATTGCATGTAAAATATTTAAGGTTACGGTAGGTGCGGTATTGTGAATCAGAAATTCTGTGCGTTAGCATCCATTGCAGAGCCTACATATGGAATTTCATATTAAATTTAGATCACACCTCATGAGAAGGGCATCTGAACTGGGACATGGTCTAAATTGCAAAATATACAAAAAAAATGAAACATATAGGGCCTGATCCAGACCTATGAATGAGCGCAGAGCGTATTACCGCTCAGCGTAAAAACGTTGCACTCCCCGACACTCCCCTTACTTTCATTTCCTTACGCCGGCTAAACCCTACCCTAACTTTTCCCTGTGTTACGTCGCCTGCCCGTTCGTACTACCGCAACGTAACTAGGTAACCCAGCCCATACTGTACAATTTAAATACCTCCCCACCTACATTTTAATAAATACATAAATACTCCAGCGTATTTCGGGTAATCATTTTTTTGGCACGCCCCTCTCTGCTAGTATACGCAAATGGTACGGACGCCCGATTCACGCTTAAGAAGTTACAAAGTTACTAGGAAACGCAGAACGTTCTAAGGGCCGATTTTACGCTGACTGCCGGCGTAACCACGCGGGCAGCCGTAGTTCTGGATCAAGCCCATACTGTATAACTTTGAGCTTAGATGACAGAGAGGAATATGATAGCAGGTTTGATTCTTTAAAGGAAAAGATGTACTAGAACACAAGGGAATGTACTGAAAGTAGAAGAAGTATGGTTAGAGGAACTATGAGGAAACATTTTGCCTCTGAAAGGTAGCTCATCCTTCTGTCTCCTGTTTGTTCACCCCCTCCCTCTTAGCATGTTAGCTCTTATGAGCAGGGCCTCCTCCCTCCTGTCATCCTGTCACCTTGTCTCTACCTTGTCCTCATTAATTTCCACCTTTTCTCCCTACTGTCTATCTTTCTCTCCTTATTCATCTGCTCCTACACACATATCCTGCATCTTTATTCTCCATACATATTGTTCTGCTATTTTTGTACTGTATTTTATTTTGGCATTATACTTGTATTGTATTCCTTATTTATTTGAACTTGTAATCAGTCTGTTATTTGCGTTGTATATGTAACTATTGCCGTTGTACAGGTGCAGATACCGTGTGCCGCCCTATAAATAAATGTTAATAATTGATAAGTGTAACAGCCTCCCATCATAGGTGGTGGAGTCTAATACAGTAGAACTTTTTTTTTTCTTAACATGCTTTGGGATAAACATACTAATGGATATTGTAAATCTTAAATAAAATTATAATCAAATTGGGTTTAGGGTAATTATTTCCATCTACATGTGCGCATGTGCACACTACCGACTTGCAGAACAACATCCAGTTTTCCATGTCAGTCCGATGGGGCGTCATGCTTAAAACATGCTTGCATGGTAAGAGGTATATAAATCGTATAGTAAGACATGGCTAAGAATCCTCATTTACGTGCCACCTCATTTAAGTGGGGTCAGTGTGTAAAGTTAATGTAAGGTTCTGCTGGCAGAAAGCCACAAACTTTGTTCTCCCTTCGCACTTACGCAAATTAGGATTGCACATCCCGCTAACGGATCTCTGCAGTTAGTCCACTAGCATAATACTACTAAATCTGGATCCAGTTTATTATCACTACGTATATACATTTATTAAATCAAGAAATCAATAAAGAATTCTATTATTATTAATATTGGGCAGGATTCACTACTACACAATGAGGCCATTTCTGCATTGCTTTCTGGTGCATGTGCGCCCATCATGGAAGTGCATATATATAATATAATATTTATTTTGATGATGTCTGTGTGATTACTAGAACTAATTATAAGTATTACTTTTACTTTGTATTAGCTTTTCAAATTGATGTCATTTGACTTTATTAGCTCTTGTGGTAGGTTGGAACTCTTTAAAAACCTATGATAAAGTACTTGCTAAAGAGCAAGCAAAATTCACTGTTTAAATCAATGAAAAGTTCATGACTAATGGCATTTGGGTTTTCACACCTTGATGTCTCAGTGGTGAAACCCGACCCTTGCTTTTTACAGGTTTTATGGTCAAATCTGAACTGTACAGGACTCTTGATGACTCAAAGATTTTGTAGGAACATTTTACAACCCTAGATGTCCATTAGCAGTTTGAATTTTAGTTCACATTATTTTGGAAACCTAAACAACTGTTACGTGCAATTTGGTGCTAGTTAAATAGATTCAAGAGGTGTTTAGAACAAAGTTATTTCATTCTGTAACATTTATGGTAATTTTAAAAGGACCTCAAAAGGTAAAATACATTCAGAGTACATTGTAAATATTTTTATATCGTATACTGAAAAGTATATCACATGTTTTGCATTAACATTCTTTCCCAAGTGTGAATTTAAATAGTGAACTTTCAAGATATTGAGTTCCAAACCTTTTATTTGACCTATAAAGGATAACAATTGCTTTGTTACACAGGATGCCTTAGAGTAAAAAAAAAAAGATATATATGTCCATATTTGTAATGAAACCAAAAATAGAATACACTATATAACTGGCACTAATTACTAAGTAATATATTCTATATATAACAAAAATTTGGTTTCAGAAGTGTGAATAACTTCTCAGTGACCTTGAAGGTGACATCAAAAGTTAGTAATTATTTGTATATGCAACAGCCAGTAGATGTTAAGTTTGTAGATTTTACTAAGGGTAACAATGTTAGCAGCGTTGTGTATGATGTTAGCAGTTAGAGCAATGTCAGTTGGCATGCTCTATTTTTAATGTCTAGTTGCAAGGAAAATCATTAGGTCCTGTAGGTGCATATATATGTAACCTTTTGACTAAAAGCCTAGGGTGCATCATCCAGGGTAGATACTTTGCACATACAGTACATATGCGTGTGCTAGAAATGCAATCATTATTACATTGAAAATGAAAGTGATAATTTCTCTCAAGCAGTTTTAAAAAACTGTCAAATTGGGGGACCATGTAGGGGCCCGATCATCCAATAGGACAGTCAGTGAAGAACAGCTTCAGCCTGGCATTCACTGTTAGCCTCAGCAGGAGATGGTCCTCAGTGCTGCAACCAGAATTGGTCCATTGACACACATTGATAGAGTAAATTACTCTTGTGAGTCCGTCATTTTCATCCGCTGGTTGTACACTGTGGAACTTTTCCTGCTCCATTTGACACATCAATGAACAGCAATGGTAAATATATATATATATATATATATATATATATATACATATACATGGTGGGTGGTGCCAGCCTACAGCGTCTGAAACAACAATTCTGTGTGATTTGCAAATCCTCATACAATGACATTGCTGTACTCTTTAGTAATAAGTAGTCTTCTAAAATGCATTACTCCAGTGTATAAATATAAATTATTTTTGTGAAAGTATAAATAGTGTTGAGAAACTAGGCCATGATATCTTACAGTATTAGATACAATAGCAGGACAGAATTACTACTATATAAATATTAGCGCTATTAGTCACTCTTTATGGGTTTCCTCACTCTGGGTTTTGTGCATTCTCCCTACTGGATCATTGCTATGGCATAAATTAACATAAAGAGTTTCAGTTTCCAGGACTGAAATTCTCATCAGTCTAGGTTTGGTGTGAAGAAAACGACAGAGGTGCAGACAGGGGAACAGCTTAGTTAAATTCTGCTTATAACAACATTACTACTTTCAGACCTAAGGGGACCATAATGTGTGCTTAGCTGTGCAGAGTGTACTTCCAGCTAATGCTTTAGAGCAACTATGCAATTTGGATATCATTCAGCATTATCTTGGCCGTATACCATCCGATAAGAGTAATGGTTAAAAAATATACAGACTTTCAAGAACTTTTTAAAGGATTCGTGAGCTGCATTAACCACTTTTTTTTTCTTACCCACAACTCAGCACTTAATAGATAAAGATTTTAGCACCGCTTTGTTAAATGGAGGTAAATATCACACATTGATTTCTGGTATTTCCACTGCATTTGTATATATATATGGCAAAGAATGGGGAATGAACAAACCTCCCAATAAGACCAGATCGCTAAAAGAGAGACTCTCTTGCCAGAAACGGGGAGGTTTTTTGATTGCCAATGGGACTGAGTGGCCTCGATTAGCATATCATTTTATGCCCTTAAAATACCAAACAAAATACCTTTATACCAAACTAGTTACACCCTATGCACTTTGGCATCATTTCATTCCTTGTGAATTCCAAGAAGTGTTGAGTTTCTCCTCAAACATATAGCAGAGAAGATACCACACACTGGGGAACAAACAATGAAATATGAGATAGTTATGGGCTAACTTGGGAGACCTCAGTTATTTCTATCCCTTTCAACATGCTCCCAAAGAAATTCTCTTGACCTTTTAACTTTTCAACTTTCCTTGAACTTGGGAAGACTTGTGAATTGGCAAAAACAAAAAAGAAAACAGGGAAGGACTGATTATATGGTACGGTAGCCGTAATATTGGAAAATAATCCTTCTCTTGTGTATGAGTTTCTGCTACTGCAGGGTTATATGCTCACATGACATGCCCAGAGGTTAATGCTGGCCTCTGCTTTTTTGGTATATATTTAAACAAAGGCTGATTATCAAAATAAGAATTTGGACTGCATCAGCCGGACCAGTTAAATTATAGTTAGTAAAACTTGGCGCCTTCTTCGCATGGAATGTTACAATTAGAGCCGGTCCACAGTTCCTAGTCAGCCTCACAGTATAATAGATCTGTAGATTTCTATCTTTGCAGTACAAAACTTAACTGTTTCCAGTGAGAGGGAAGAACAGAAAAACAGCAGCTTCTAAACTGTAAATTCCAGTTGTAAATGGCAAATGTCATGTGTCAAGCATCTGTTTTGCTTCCATTGAAAAGATATGAAAATGCACACTTCCCACTTGAAAACTGCATTTTCTACATGTACCTTTGACACTACCTTCCATATTATACATATCATACATCTGCTAGTACTGTTCCAAACAGGTGAAGACACCTTCACCTGAGATAGCTCCTTGTTCCACAGTTATTCCTAAACTACAGAGGCCTAATACTCAGATTACGTTTGCCTGTGTGTATCAACCATGCATCTTTGTATGTGTATTTTATGTGTGTCATTCAAAGACTGCTGCTTAGTTAAAATGACATCTCCCTAATAATTTGGCGATTGCTTATGAATGCAGGGTAATATTACAAAGTTAGTTTAACCCCCGCTTTCTTGTTGACATATAGCCTAATATAAATAAAACCCTGTTTTTTCCCCTAAATAGTAATAGTATTATATAGGGTTAATGACAATGCAGATGATTTGTGAGTTCCCATTTTCATGTGAGGAATGCTGTGTAGATTATCTACATTATTTCTTTATTTTTTTTCACACGTTAGCCATTTACTGCAACAGCTCTTTTATCAGAATGCTTCCTAGATGTCTGCAAGCCACCTGAATATGTAGAATTTTCTTTTGAACTCTGGACAATTACTTGTGTGTTAGAAATACAGTATGCACATATGTAAAGATCTGATAAGCAGGCTTTTCACAACTCGTCTAAACACACCACAAAGGCCATATTCTTAGAAGGCATTTCCAAACACTGGAGAAGTAACCCATAGTAACCAAAGCTGTCTTGTTATTTTCCAGTCTACAAAGTTAAAGCAAACAAATTACTACTTTGATTAAAGCAATTACAATAGAATACTTACCAGTCAAACAATGCTAAAATATATGTGGGATACATTGGGTTCTGGGATTGTTACACTATATACATTGTATAATATGCCATTCCCATACTCCTAATATGCCCCATAGATGATATAGCATGTGCCATTCCGAGAACCATAATATACACCACATATACATTATATAGTGTACCATTAAAAGACCTCTAATATACACCAAATATATTATAGTGTGTCATTCCTGGTATCCTAATATACCCCACATGTATTACATGGCACATATTATAATATATTAGAGTTCCAGTAATGGCACAATAAATGCTGTACTGTATACCCTATTATAAACTATATATATATATTACATGATGTGTTACACAGACCCCTAATATTTCCCAAATGTACTTTATATCAACTACCAAAATTCAGGCAGCTCTCCCAGTATTCCAGGAGAGATGGCAAATGTCCCGCAAAAAGCTTGAAGCAGGGCTGTAACTAGGGGTGTGTGATAGGGGTGGCCACCCAGGGCGCAGAGATTGAGTGGGTGCAAGTAAAATAATATTTAAGTTTAAATGGGTTTGGAATTCAGGGTCAAAGGGCAACATTTTTTCTTTTTGCCTCGGCACTAAAATGTCTAGTTATGACCCTAGCTTAAGGCTGTAGCTTCATGCAAAACACAGCCTCATGTTCTGCC
>WWET01000049.1:328985-341867 GCA_011038615.1 Limnodynastes dumerilii
TATTTTTTGTGTGTGCTTTTTAGCTGTTGATATTGGTATTGATCCAATTTATCTGACCTATTTAACAATATACACCTGCCAGGAGAGTGCTTTTAGTGCTTTTCAAAAAGGCTATTTCTGTGAAGTACGGTAAAATTGTGAATGATGCATTTATGGCAAAAAATATCTATATGAGTTAATCAGTTCCCTGTGGCACAGTTAATCACTCTCTAGAGGTAATTCAAAGATGGCATTATTTTTTTTTATATTCATTTAATTTATTTTCATAAAAAGCTGCAACAAACTGAATATTTAAATATTACCAGTTGATAAACGGAACTCTTCTACCATTCCCATAGAGAGCTATGAAAATAGTGTTACGTGTATTAATGATGGATTTCTCCGATGTTTGTTAATGAATCATGTTCTTTGTTATAATGCCCTGCCTTTTTTTTTTATTCGATTTTTAGTACCGTTTCTGTGTATAGCCAATTTTAAAATGGTTCTTGTTTAAGATGTATCTCATTTTTATTAGATGTCAATTACTTCAACAGAACTTCATAGGCAAAGTCTGGCAAGATTGTTCCAAGTATTATATTAACAGTAGCTGATTGAGTCATAAATGATTGGTATGCTCAATGCTAAACTGCTATAGAAATTCTCTCAATCAGGCAGCACAGGATTAACCACAGGCTTAAAGCAACAAACATTAGTGTAATATTTCATTTTTTTTAAGAGGAAACACTTGTGTATATGTACATATATACAGCACTGCGTGCACCTGGCAACTGCCTTTATGTTTATAAAAAAAAATAGATGACTGTATGAAAGAATCGTAATACCTTTCATAATAAATGTTCAGCAAATTATTGTCACATTTAAAGGCATTTTTTTGCCTATAAATAGGTGCATTAACTATTCTCTTTAAATGACTAATTTTAGGAGTAAGACTTTTGTTGAAGTGTAGAGTGTAAAAAAAGCTGTTTATAAGGCATCTTGTGATGCCACAGACGGCATGGTAGGCGGTCACATATCAGAAATCATGCAGACGAACCTTCCAATAATTGTACTTAAAGCAAAAAAAGACTCATAAAAATAGCTGAGATCATTCGGCAGTTATCAAGAAACAGATTCTGCAGTTTTATAACACAGGGCATTAAAGTATATGCACTCTTAAAAGGCAATTAAAGCGTATACTTAAAAACTATAAAACATTTTCTTTTCATCTGGAACATTGAGGGCAGATTACTACACATTAATAACGTTTTGTTTAGAGTTCAGTTTCTGATGGCTTCCAAATGCAGTCTGTGTAGATTAACCAGAAGGAGTCCAGTTCTCTTTTAAGAGAGCTTGTAAAGGAAAGCAGTGTGGTAAGATTGTTATGAAAAGCTAGTGTATTTAGGAAATAGCACTTAGCAGGGTCTCTCTGAATGTCTGCCAGGTCAGGAAGCTGAAGTGCAAGGCTTGGCCTTCATTCAGGCCCCCCAGTCCCAGTTCCTTGACCACACAGTACGTCAGGATCATGTCACAGACAAACCAGGGAAGAGCTGACACGCCTATGGACCAGCTTGGCACAGATATTTTCACATAACCCAGCAATCTAGAAAAGAAGGGAGTCATGCACATCAGGGCCAAAGGCACATGCTATTTTCCATAATAAGAAGTCATAAATAATATTTGAAAAAGAAGTATGGGAACTAAGGGTGTTTAGCTGGTATGCCACTTTTGTCTATAAATCTGGGACATGGGAAACTTTCATGTGTACTACAACTACCACAGGATTTGCGCTAAAACTGTAAATGGTAACTGTAAATCTAGTGTTCATTTAGTATTAAATTCGAATTGATGTTGTCGAAACCTAACAATTGTTATTTGTTTTCGCTCTTTGCTTACATAGTTACTGGAAAATTTTGATTACTCATTATTTCTGGCAGTGGACAATGGCGGATCAATGATTAGGCATGGTCTATACCCAGATCATCTACACAGCATGTTAGTGAGATATTTTTATTTTTATGAAGCAAGGACAAACTAGTTGAATAACAAAAAATGTAATTGTGCTGTATAGTGCCTGTGTATAGTGCCTCTTTTCTACTCTTTTCCTGACCCAGTAAACTTATAAAATGTGCTTAGCCCTTTATCTATTATAATGGTTTATTTGATCATCTGAAGGAGAGGACGTATCACATATGGAAAAACAAACACAAGGCACCATAGAATCATTTTTCTGATGTAAAGTTTTATATGGTGACAGCATGAATCCAAACACCCGCAATAGCGGCCGGATCCAGAATTGTGTCCAGTACCTTACTTATGCATGTGATGTGGGGTTTATTGACTGGATGCGCCCTCCAGGTGTTATGTTGGTGTTATGAGTGCAATACTAACGTACCTCCAATCGTACAGAACTTAGTTGCATACAATTTCAGAAGAAATGGGCTGTGCTTACCCTCCGCCTGCCAAGGTGGCCGGGGGTAAGCATTTAAATCACATAGTATGGGAGGGATTTTGGTATGTATGAGCGGATCAGTGGACCCTATGGCAGCGTAAGTCACACAACAAACAACAGAAGAGAGGGGAGTGACAGGGGGTGTTCACTCTCCTCTCTCGTGCGGACGGACAGACCCTAGCACATACAGAAAGCATGCAGGGTTCTGGATCCGGCCAAAGGCTGGATAGCTGCAGAACACACTCTATACACCAACCTGATTAGTTCCAATGCTGGAACAGCCTAGGTAGGTTTTCTGCTCAGGCACTTAGCTGCCTTTTGTCCATACATACTCTGTGTGGAAAGGCAACTGTTCTGCATATTCTTAGTACATGGAGAGGTCGCGAGTTGCAACCCCTCTTGCCAGAGTCCTACTGGCGTACTTTCCTAGATATGACTTAGAATAGCTTATCTCTTCACTAGTTGTTCTAAATATCATTGTGGATCGCAGTATGTGTTGGTTCACAGGGGGATACCCCATATACCCCTATATATTTATCATCCTATCACTACACCTATGATTTTGGAATAAAGCCTCAGAGGTTGATCCAGAGGGAAGAAACACTTGATGGCATGGCATATCTTGGTATGATTTCAGAAACCATGTGCACACAATTGCGGCCTTTTAGACCTAAACACAACTGACGCTGAAACCGCTTTCATTGTGAAAGGTGTTTTGTGGTTGAAGGAATGTAGGGAATTTACAGTAAGAGCATGCTCATACAATGCAGGTAATCCAGAACCAAAAACAGACATTAGTATGCACAGTTTACGCCACAGATCATGTCTATGTCCAGTGGGCTCACACTCCACAGCGTCCACGTTTTGGATTATTGCGTTAGCATTTTGTACGTCGAATGCAATATAAAGTTTATGGAATCACTGATTAAGCATTTTGTTGGTATAAAATAATGACTGTAGCTATTAATAAAAAATATATATATTTTATTAATATAATTTATTAATTTGGCTAAATTCATTCTTAGTGCATTTGCATTGCAACTGAAGGGCTTACACCAGTGGTTCCCAAACTTTCTCAGTTCGAGGCACCCTTAGGGTCTCCATATTTTTTTTCAAGGCACCCCTAAGACAAAAATACAATAGAATACCATAGGAAATAGAAACATTCCGAGGCACCCCAGTGAGAGCGTCGCAGCACCCCTGGGAGCCGCGGCGCACAGTTTGGGAATCACTGGCTTACACTAATCATAGTACCTATTACTAGTATACATTACAGTGTACAACCCTGCACTTACACAACGTATATGGTCATTAAGCTTGACTGCTCTGCGCCTCTGTGTTATGGGCTTAGGCATTCAGAAGCACTATTGTATGTGTATTTAGATGTATGTATATAGCCCACCCAAGTTTTGCATTACGATGTACAGGATGCTTTATGCATGCTGATGTTCACTCGTTTCTGGATCAGCCCCTAAGTGTGCTCTCTGCTTTCCAGCTTACAATCAGGTCCTGTCCGCACATCAGGTGTGTTTTCCTCTGATTACCAATTGGAGGACTGCATCTTCTAACATCTTCATTCAATGCCATTGACAGTATTATGTTCTAGCATTCTGGTTCCTGTGCTATGCTCAATGCTTTTCCTGACCTCAGCATTGGTGTTATTTTTGTTCTGCATCCCTGGTTGGGGATTTGTTTCAGGAAATTTCTGATTCACGAACACCTGTGGTCTATTTAATAAATTTGTCAATGTTCCAAAGTCACATAGTAGTCAGGATTGTCTGTGATCATAATAACATATTTGCTTGTGATCTTCAGTATGTATATGTACTTGGGACTTGTCCATTCTTATAGCTTCAGTACCAGATGGACTTATTGCTGTTATTACAGAAGAAGCCAGCATAATATGACTCCGTATATGTTTGTCCATAGGTGGGAACAATAACAACATGAAACCTTTAAATATACATATATTTTATTAAGTAACTGGCCATATTACCTTGAGTACAATTATATCCCTTTAATAGATGGATTCCATACACTCTCAGTATTGTGCTTTCTATGAGGATGATTGTTGTACATTGTCATCTATACATTGTCTGGATTAAAAAAACAGCCGTCAGTAAAATGATTACATAGTAAGTACTATGATATATTCTTAATTCGTTTCCACAAATTATCACTCTGATTCACATAAATAAAGCGATTGAAGTGGTCTGTTTAAATAGGGCATAAAATGATTATGTGAGGCAGTCACATAACACTTAAACTGACCATGGTGCTCCTTCTGTTTCTATGTACGTTTACTGTTCCAGTCTGGTGTTATGTTATAAATAATCCCTCATATATCGGTCAATTTCCTGGAAATCCCTACACCGGCTGAAAGAAGAGATCATTCTCCCTGACTCTTACTTATATAGATATACTCAGCTGAGACACACACTTGTAGCGCAGTATCGGGACTTCCCTCCTGACATTGCTGTTTCTCCTGTTAGGACACTATTGAAGGGGACGTCATCCAGGGATACTATTTCCATGTCGTACTCCACTTTAAATGGCAGTGTTTTTCCTGAGTTTCTAGAGGATTTGCGGGCGGTGGTGGGAGGGGGACTTGGGACCAGTGGATGACGATGGCTGGACAGACGTCTTCAACAAGTAGTTCAAAAATGACCTCATTCTAAATATATTGGTCAATATATATTAAAAATGTCTGAACAGTTTTTCTACAAAACATCAAAAAAGCTGATGAGAAAAGAGGTGGCTCCTGCCTCTCTTCTGTACGGGTGTGGGTCCCCGTTGCGAACGGCCCAATTTCAATATGGCTGTTCGCTTTCCCAGATAATTCTGAACTGGCTGGTATATTGATTGCTTATGCCTCGATTAGGCATAGCAATCGATCCCCGGCGTACCAAACACGGGTACGCAACCCCACTCCCTAACCCTTAATCACCCCCCACCCAAAGCAGCCTAACCCTAAGTTTTCCCCCCTCAGTCAAACCCTAAATCTCCTCCCCCCCTGCAGCATATCACATTCGAAATAGGGACATACAAAAAGCAATTTTCGTCTGTCCTTATTTCGCAATGTGAAACATCGCATCGTGGACTTGCGACGTTTCTATACATGTCTCAGACTCTCTAGTGACTGAGATTTTTTTTTAAATAGGGGGCTGCCTCCCTCCCCTTGATAACTGTTACTGAGTGACAGACTAATGGAGATATCAGACAGGGCAGACCAGGTGGAGGACAAACTATCTTCCGCCCGCCCTTGCAGAAATCATTATGCCTCCGAGATTTCCTGCACCCCACTGAGTAATCTCAGATATAATATTTGTGGGGTGCCTGGTGCCATCATTACATTTGGTGGCCCTATATTTATGGTTACAAAGTTACCAGTTCTGACATCTGCATTTTGAGTGCAATGTGGGGTCTCCAGGACTGGTCAAGTCTGATGTGTTGTATTTAACCCTCTCTGTCCCAGCTTCAGATTGGGAACAGCTCTGATTCAGTAATTGGAAAATCCAGAGTAGAGTAACATACAATGAGGTAGATCCAGACCAAAGTTGTTTTTACATTCGTTGGCATAGCGTATTTACGCTATGGTAAGTACTAGGCACTCCCCTCGCTAGTACGTACTTTACTCGATTTACATTTGCCAAACCCTACCTTAACTTTTCCAAGTGTAAGTACGGACGTACGTAATGGATTGACGTACATAACGGCCTAACCCACCCCATACTGTACTATTTAAATGCCTCCCTCCGCCTACTAAGAGTATTTCCAGGTGTCGTAAGGAAGACCAGCCCTTTCATTCGTATTTATGCTGAAGTTACATACGATCAGAGTTACGTAGCGTACCATCTGCTGCACACATGCGCAGTACATACAAATTGGCGATTTTACATCAACGGCTAACGTAAATTCACTAGTGTACATAGCTCAGGATCTGGCCCAATCACCAACATATATCTGCTGGGGAGAGAAAGTAGATGCAAAAGAATGTCCCCAACCAGTATAACTAAACTGAGGTTCAAATAGGGTCTAGGGTCAGTATAGTTTTAAATAAGCAACTGGGTAGACTGGATGGACACCGTGGCTCTTATCTACTGTCACTCTCTATGTTTCTATGTAAATCATTCACCAGAGTGACTCAGTACTGGTCAGTTGGAGCAGTAGGTAAGCACTAAGACAGCTACACTTTTCACTGTTCCCATCGATCTGCATTATTATGTCAGCCTGCATTCATACTAGGGAAGATGGTGCATTTTTTTTTTATTTAGTCAACCTTATTTATGCCACTGTTGTCATCTAAATAATAAATAAATCTGTAAATCTCAGTAATAAATACTTTGTTTAATACTGTTTTTTATTCTAAAAGGTGTTCTGTTCATCCCCTGATTCAGTCTTCTATAGCCATTTAAAATGAAGGCAAATAAGGATGTGTATTGTGATTCATAGGCCTTTGTGTGTTGGCTATTTGGCAAATTGTTTATATCTTTTTTTCTGCACAGTTATTTCCTGTGTCTACATTATTCTATTCCGAAAACCGCTGGCTGAATTTATAAAAATGGTGTTTAAATCCTTGCTGCACTGTATTGTGTTTACTTATTTTGTTACAGAATAAAAAAGGAATGTTAACAGCAATAATGATCAAGGGGTATTTTCATCCTATACTTCTTTTATATTTAGCCAAGTTACCATTAAGTATCATTTTGGTCACAAGTGAGGATAAAGCATGTCCTTAATCCTTACTTGGCAAACTCTTGTATTCTTGGTTGAGACTACAACTATAGCAGTTCTGCTCTTAATAAAACATACTGTAAACTGCAGGAGATGCACATAAATTGCTTCTAATCAGAGCTGATTGTTTTATTTAAATAAGTCATGTTTTCCTTCTCAATATGGTTTCAGCAGCATTAGTGTTTAGAATAATCTTGGCCCTGGACTGGCAGTTCTGGCATGTACTAGATTAGCTGATTGGGCTGATAATGCTATTTGGTTGATAATAGTGTGTTAAGCTGGGCATACACTAGGACGATTATCGGTCCCAGCAGGGGGTGGCCCGATAAATGGGGCGATTTCCCGCTATCGGCACCATACACCTCCTCTGCTGGGACCGATAATCCTAGCAGAAGAGGGGGGGGTTAGGGCTAGTACTATGCTGCTCTGACAGCTTTGATACCATCAAAGCTGTCAGAGCAGCATAGTACATATATATACAGCAGCAGTTATTGCAAGGAGTAGTAGACACAGGGATCTGTCTGTACTACTGCCTGCAATAGCCACTGGTGTATATATATGTACTATGCTGCTCTAACAGCTTTGAAGCTATCAAAGCTGTCAGAACAGCATAGTACGTAGATATTCAGCAGCAGTTATTGCAGGCAGTAATACAGACAAGAATCAGCCGAAGCCGCGCTTCACACAGCACGGTTTCGACTGATCCCTTTCTATAATACTCCTTGCAATAACCACTGCTCTATATCTACGTACTATGCTTCTCTGACAGCTTTAAAGTGTACCTTCAATGCTGTCAGAGCAGCTTTGTGCATAGATATACAGCAGCAGCTTTGAAGAATAGGAAGCCATTCTGCTTGCTGATTGGCTCCCTTAAAATATCGGGAGCTTTAAATCAAACATGCTGAAAGATCAAATAATCATACTAGAGCGTTTCTGGTGCGTTTATTTGATGTTTCAAAAATTGGCCACTAAATACAGAGATTATGTGCAGAGAATCGCTCTAGATCAGGGATTCTCAACCCTGTCCTCAAGTACCACTAACGGTCCAAATTTTTTAAATCTCCTTGCTGGAGGTGAGCTCATAACTGACAGTTACATTTCTAAAGCTCCACAGGTTTTGAAGGGAGACCTACAAAACATGGACCGTTAGTGGTACTTGAGGACGGGGTTGAGAACCCCTGCTCTAGTGTATGGCCAGTTTAAGAGATTGTGGAGAGTGGATAATATGAAGCCACACAGTTTCTGAATTAGCCACTTTGACACCTTGAACAAAAGGGTGTTTAATCAAATGTAAATTGTTATGAGACCTATAATACCCACTGACAGCTTCACTTCCATTTTGTTTGGACAGCACCAATAAAGCAGTAGATGAACATTACCTCAGTACTCAGAACTCAGTAGCTGATGCCTTAACAACTAAGAGCTGACCAGTTAAAGTGGTGATATGACACAATGATATAATTACAGATTACAGACTAATGTGTAGAATAAGTATCATAACTGTACAGTAATTTGCAGGTTTTTCATGTAGCTTGGAACCTGAAAATCATTGCATTCCCTTATTTTTGCAGCACACTTTCTAATATGAACATAGGAATGTATGCATACTTTCCACTGCGGAGACTACCGTATGGAATTTGTGATCCACAAGTCTGCATGTAGGAGAGCAGGCCACTCCCCCATACTGGTGGATTGTGTATCCACCAGCAAGACCCCACCTTAAGTATACCACATGGAAACCCTCCCATGCTGAATACTGCATTGTATGTAATTGCTCCCTTACTGTACAATTTCCCTGCCTCTGCCAATCCACCATGCGTATCTTCTATCGATCAGCTGCGCTCCATTGGGCATATAATGGTACTGCGCATGCAAACTTATGTGCATAGTGTATGGAAGTCTGCAGTAGTTCTTAGGTTTGATTATGGTCCATAGTTATTATATATTTTATTGCTCTGTGTTTAAATTTATATATATATAAATATATATTTATGCAAAATGTCCACGTGAATGACTCCTGTGGCACCATACATAAGTAATTGGTTTTTCTATGTATGTTGGTTCATTGTAGGTCATGTAACTACTGATTTAATAGTCTCTTTACACTAAATATCATCATATGGAAATTGTGTAAGAAATGTTGCAGATCATCACAGCATTTTCTCCTATAAGGATGAAGGTTAATTAATGTTTAGCAGTTTTTTTGTACTTTGTAGCAAATTTGTATTGCTATTTTATCCAGTGTATTTCAAGCACAATTAGGAACTTAAACTTCACTGGCTTCATGGCATCAACCACTTAAAGAGATCAAGAACTTGTTGCTATATATGAGGCATTTATGGCTATTTGTCCTGAGGAATAGTACAACATGCTACTGTACCAACCTTTTTTTTTTGTTTGTTTTGTTGTATTGCAATGCGACTTACATGTAATGTGTCTATACTTGGGCATCCGAAAAAGAATTTCTGGATCGTTTCTCAGTTAAAGAGAAAAGACTGAAATGAGAAAATGTTGTAATACATTCTGCCACTGTTGTTTCCCTTGGAATTTCCAATGGGAGACATGAAGGCTGACAAGTCTCTTCCTGTTGTAGGTCAGATTTTAAAGGAACTTAGTCATCTTCCCACCAACTCTCCTGGAACTCACGGTTAAAATTAGATGCTGGGTGAACTTTTGCATTTCATGTTGGGACACTTCAGAAATACAATATAAAGAACAAGATTCTTTTCTCACTATATGTTTTTCCTTTCAGTGCTGTGTGAGACTAAAATGACAGTGTAGCCTGACTTGTTTCTGTGGTGACCTGAAACAGTCCTGAAAAACACCATGTTACATATCATACCCAACACTGATTATCACCTCGACCTTCCAGGATATGTTTATTTAACAAGAAGTACCTCTGTAATATGCAACTATGTTAAGCACAATACGAAAAATAAGAATCTATATTTTTGTTTAAATGATTGTTATTTTTATAGAATAGAATACTATGGGATGACTTTTTTTCCTGTCACCCCTGAGTGTTTTTAGAGGAATTATTAACTTGTGCTGGGTTTGTTTGAATGTAAGCTCAAGATATTTAGGGCTCTATTTATAGAGAGCCTTCAAAATTGGTGAACGATAGTGCTCCAGGCTCACTTATCATCGCAGTGAGCCTGGACACTTCGTTTACCTAATTCATAGAGATGCCCCTTCATTCTGCGGGACCGCAATGTCCTGCGATAGAAGGGGCATCTTCGTTGGAGCTTCATTCGTTCATGAAGCGCTGACGATGCTGTTAAAGTGCCGCACATGAGCCGTACGCTCTCGTGAATGCGCAGGAAGTGGCATAAGGAATCAAACTCATTCCTTCATGCTTTTGTAAATTCCTTTGCAATCTCCCTGAGCCACCAATGTCCCCCCCCCCCCTTGATCCACTGAAGCAAGAAAGAAGATTCAGACATATATATAAAATGTATATATATGTCTGTATATATATATTCCAATATTTTATATATATGTCTGAATCTTCTTTCTCTTTTCATCAGTGGATCAAAGGAGGGGGGGGACATTGGTGGTTCAGGGAGTTTGCAAAGGAATTTTAAAAAAGCATGAAGAATCAGCTTGATTCCTTATGCCACTTACCCCTATTGTGGACCAATCAGGGGTGGAGGGGGCGGAGTAAAGCTGTCTATCGCAGGGAGTGAATGAAAACTCCCTGCAGACAGCTCCTAACGCCAGCCTGAGCTGGCATTAGCTTTGCACTGGGAGCGGAGTGACAAACTCCGCTTCCCAGCTGTATAAATATGAGACCGAACCGACCCGCATTAGGAAAAACTGGCCGGCGATGGTCTGTGAAAGTTCTCTGCTTGCTGCATGATATACGCCTGTTACTGTGCAAAAAGTTATTTTTTCATTAAATATAGCACCCTATTTGACAAAAGGTAGTTGAACCATGGTTAAGGACAGAAAACAAGGAGGCAGGCAAATTCAGAGATGTCTGTTCCATTTAATTGCAGAAGGGCGTAATATGCCATGGTGATGGTCAGAAAGTCAACAGATAACCTGCAGACACAAAATGGCCGACAGCTTTAACCAACCAGGTCATTACTAATAAACCAGGGTTATTACTTTCCTCGGAATGATGCAAAACACAGATGGCTCCAGTGAAGGACCGACTAGAGAGGGAAGGGGGACTGGAGGGTCAACAGGGAGGGACATGGACACGGGAACAAAGTAAGGAATTTATTTTGATCTTCCATTTAGATTTTTTTTATTATGGTGTTTGAAGAGGTACATTGTTGATTATATAGTTATCGGCATGGTTCCTTCATGACACAGGACCAGATCCAGACCCCCATAAATAAGGTTACTTATGTAAGCCCCTTGCCTGAGTAAGCCTATCGGTAACATCTGCCCATGCACGCACCAGATGTTACACTATGGATCACCTGGTGTACAGAACTTAATTCCGTACGCTAGTAGATCCATCCAGCAGGGTGGCAGAGCCCCTCCGCTAGCCTAAACTCCGCAAGGGGTAACATTTAAATATTACAGCGTGGGCTTATCGCAGCGTAACTGCTGCAAACACCACACGAGAGAAGGGAGTAACAGTTCACTCCCCTCTTCCATGCTGACATCCAGACCTCCATGTGTACAGAACACCCACAGAGGTCTGTCCCATAATTAATATTGATTTTATAACCCTATCAACAATGATACAAGTGATCTAATGGCGTCGCCTGTATCACTGTCACATTTGTAATTCTTGCCAATGCAACCATAATCAGTTCAGAATTGCCACCCAGACTAACAGACTAGACGACTGCGCATAGTCAGTTCTACAGCTGCTTAGTCTCTTCCAATGCTTCATATCCTGGGTGACCCTGTTGGCTTCTATGGAGTAAAAACTAAAGGTAGCCTCTGGCTGTCAGAAGTTAGTCCACAAGGGTGAATACAAACCAAACTCATGGATGTCTGGATAATGCAGACCAGCACTTTAAGAGATATCCAAATATTTTGCTCTGGGATATGTGCCACAGAAATCTGAAGTCTGACACATTATTATTATTATTATTATTATTATTATTATTAATAATATTATTATTGTTATTATGTTACTTCCATGTTGTGCCATACTACGCAGAATAAGAATCTCCGGCATAAGTGGAAATATTACCCATACTAGGGTTATAGTTTATTTTGTAGTCTCCCTATGCTGGGATCAAATGCATGCATGAAATATAATATGCCTGTGCTGTACGTTGAGAAAAGGCAACAGGCAAATAAAATCCAGGGGTTAACCAGGGAAATTCACCCATTAACTTTATGTGACATGAATTATTAACTGTCATCTCTAAAATTAGGTAGGGCCTGCTGTGGTAGAGGCATGCCAACACAGGACACCCGAGACTCCATGTACAGTAAAGGTGGAGGGGTGTTCTGCTTAGTTTCTCATGCAGGGCAAAGCACCCTCACCATTTATATGTCAGTTCTACTTGATTACACTTCTGATTCTAGACTCCCAACAGCTTGTAAATGTTTTTATCATTCCTACCCAGAGTGCAGAGTGGTGTGTAATGTCAGTATTTGCTTTTCCTCTGACCACATCTGTTTCCCAGCCTTGTTACTTTTATGTTTCAGTGTTCATAAAAGTTTAAAAGTTATATATATATATATATATATATATATATATATATATTTCACTAACACAAACGTATTTTTTCTATATAGCACACACA
>WWET01000049.1:352392-372755 GCA_011038615.1 Limnodynastes dumerilii
TCCCTAGTTTGATAACACGTCAGTGAGTATACTTAAAGTGTTTATAATAGGATCAATAATTTCTATTTTTATCAGTGTTCCAACTATACTTATGGTCTGTTGAACACATTGCACATTGCATTGAATAACGCACCACAGCCAGAGGTAAAAGCATATGAGAACCTCTCCAGCTGCACAAAGATAATGCTAGTTCAGGCTACTCATTTGTAGAAAGTTTAGAAATACAGGATGTCTCTCATAGTAAATAGCTCATTTTTAGGTAACTTGTTCTTTCCTTTCATTATACTTACTACAAGTACAAGAATATAAATGATCTGTAAATTGTAGCTTTTTTCCTATAAAGACACCAAGTTTAAATGCATTGTTTAGATCACAATTTAGGTGACTGTTTTAGTCTTATAATTTAAGTGGTAATGCACATTTTCTAATCACCAGCTAATTGTTCTTCAAAGAATCTGGTGTTAGATTTAGTAATTGAGTTGATTTACTACAGAACCCATGTGAGTTGTCACTGATTTTAAACAAACCGTCACTCATTTTAGTCACAGAGTTCTTACATCTGTCAGCTACAGACCTACGTCTTGAAGCAGAATGCTCAGTAGTAGAATATTAAGCACCAAACTGTACATTTCAATTGGTTGGAGTCCTACATATTTGGCGAGGATTAATACCTAACACCTAACCCAAAAATATTTTTTTCTGTCATGTTAGTAATTGTGTGCAATGTATAAAATCATTCATAATACTCTGTCATCATTCTGCACATTTTCTGAGCTTACAGCTTTGTGAGCCGTTGAATATATTTTTCTAAGAAGTTCATACTACCTCCCAATATATCTCAATTAACATATCAACATATGCATTTCAAAGTTTTGGGTCATTTAACTGCAAACAGTAGGGCTTAATTGTCGTACTGTTTTCGTGTTTGGAGAAGACGGCTTCAAGGAAAGAACATTTATTTTAAATGCTTGTGCTGAAATCCTTGACAAATAGCTTTGGGATACATTTAAGATACGCTAAACTGTCATTTTTAAACATGTATATGCAGTATTTCCTGTAGTTCCACATCAGCAGGGTTAAATTTTTGTATATTAATCTTAGAAATGTATTTAATGTCCTGACATTTATTGGTGATAGTATTACCCATAAAGCACTATCAGTCATATTAATTTCAATATTACACACTGTAGTTTTTTCCTAATAATTTCAAGATTAATGTAACATTCCCACAACTTTGTTGAAACACATATACTAATGAATATGCAATTTTTTGTGCTTAATTCCACAATACCAATGAAGCATATTGACTAAAAATACCTGATTGAGAAATGAATGCTTTGGCAAGGAGACTTAATCTGTCTCTGGTTATTACAATAAAGCTTTTAACTAGTTTGATGAAATAAAAAAAAACCCAAATCATAATAAAATAAATATAAATAAGTAGCTGAGAATAAACTTAAAACGATAGAATCTATTTTATCTATATCATTAGACTAATCGCTGTAGGAGACTTATTTGCATACTTTAGAAGGGATGGAGTGAAGGTGTAAGGTTATTTTCTGTCCAATAATTGTGTGTGGTCCAGAATTATCTTAAACTTGCCTGACAGTCTCAGTCTCAAACAATATTTATCACTCTTGGCAGAGGGCTAAGTTGAGGAAAATGTGCCAGTTACAGGCTATTACACACACGTTTTCATTATTTACTTGTTTTACAATGTTACAGTGTAAAGATACAAAATATATTTACCTATTAGTTATGGTTTCAACTGTTATATTACTTATATTTACTTGTATGGACTTATATGAACAGCTCCCTGAGCTTAAGACTTAGTTCATGCTTGCCAACTTCCTGTCTCTCCCTTTAGGGAGAAACAAGATATAGCAGCATGGAGGTGGGGCTTATGCAGATCACAGCTGAAGCCCCACCCCCTGACATTCATAGGGTTATTAAGGTTGGGTCCCAGCCTATGCTTAGTAACAATCAGGGGTTGAGACAGTGATTTGTTTTAAATCGCTGCCTCAAGCCTAGATCCTAGAGATTGGCTGATCTTCACTTTTCAGGGATCTTTGCATTAGCACAGACAGACTTCTGACAGCCACACACTACCTTAAGTGATTTGTCTGTGGTGCATGTAAATTCTTTTAGTATGGAAGTCTTGATCAGATTATGAGGGAACACCTATACTGTAAATTGAGGGAACACCTTGTTTCAAGTTCCGTTCAACCCCTGTCAGAAGTGTTATTTGTATTGATTGAACAAAATGCGTTCCAGTTCATTAACATGGATTCGCACGTTTGCGCAGTGTGGAATATTGGTCACAGGAGTGTGAGTACAACACTGTATCCTTAACACATAAAATGTTTATGCAGTATTGTAAACCTGTTTATTTTATATATATCATTCTGTCTATAGTATGATCAAAGGAGCCGTGTGACTACACTGTCAGGGAAAGGTCATGTGTAGATAACTCTAAAGTGTATGTCAACAGCATATAGATAATTCTTGAGACCAAAGAGTTGCTGAAGTCAACCAGCAGTTGTATAGTCAGAGAAAATTATGGGACCTGAGATAAAGTTTTTCAAAGAGTACAGAATTTTTTTCCTTCATGGATTGCTATAACAGAATAAATTTTGAGCTGTGTGAGCAGATATACAGGCATAAACCAAAATGATGAGTGCTATCTATAGAGTGGTGACCTATTCTGGAGTAAAAGAAGTATGTAATAATAATAATTAATGTGAGCAAGGCAAAAATATTTTGCAGACTAATGAGTATGTACAATACTCCAAAGAAACAGAGGACCGTATTCAGTGAACCGTTTTTTTATGTACTCAATTATACGCACGGCCGGAGCAAGGAAACACCCACCAACAAGCCGACACTCCCCTCTCCCGGACATGCTGTCGGGAACTTATGAGTCCCTAGATCACTCTGTGTACTAACGGGCGTATATGTGCTCTGTGCGTTCATTTAAATGCCTCCCCCACCCACTTTTATGTAAATTTGTAAGTACGTATTTCTACGCCGCTCATCCACACGTATGTCCCCAAGTGCGATTCACATGCCTGTGCCTAAAGCACTTACAAGAGTATATTCAACATAACTTACGTAAATAAAGTTACTACGCATGCGCAGTTCATCCGATCCTAAAAATACGCACGCATCTCCATGTGAAAACGGTTCTCTGAATACGGCCCAGAAAAAGGAAATTTAGCCATGCTGAATATTGCATAAACCGCAAAGATTACTGCAGGTGGTTGGACACAAAATATAAATTTCTTAAACAATAAAAGAAAAAAAAATTATTGTAGCAAAATCACCATTAAAGCATGTAAATAAATACCACAAATCAACCTAATTACTTTAGATATATTTGCACATGTAGTTATTGCAAATTCACGTGTAAAAAAAGGGTCACAGTCCGCAGGAAACCACCTTTGATAAACTGGTAGGTATATAAATACCATTGTGACCCAGATGTAATTCAGATCAATGCAAGTTCTAGGCAGGTAAAAGTTCAATCAATAAGTTGTGAACTACGGGAGACAATAATGCTGATTTCCAACTCAACACACTATCATCTAAGTTCGCTCTATGACAGGCTTATACTTCACCAATGATGAATCCGGCACAAACAGTTGATGGTAGACTTTACTTATAGCTGCTTGCTCAGGATAGAGGGAAAACACTGAGGCAATTTCAATAGTCTGCTGATCATAATGGGGTAGATCCTGAACTACGTGTGTGCGTACGTATTTTAGCGGTGCGTATTTTCGTACACGTAAGGTCAATACACTCCCCTCGGCACACCCCTTGCATGGACGTATTTTCTCAAATTACGCAACCCAAACCCTACCTTTTCCTAACGTAACAGAATACGTCCGCTAACGGGCGTACAGACTACGCGAACGTACGCAGCTTAGCACGCCCATACTGTACACTTTAAATACCACCCCCCGCCTACTTCACGTAAAACGCACGTATTGGTCACTAACGTAAATGTGGCACGCCCACACGTAAGTATTTACGTTAGCAATACGTGAATTATCCATACGTTTGAAAATACGCTATGTGAATGTGCGTATTTTCTGCGGTGCGCATGCGCAGTGCGTACAAATCTGCGAATTTACGTGTCCGCCACACGTAAATTCGCGGAAATGCGTAGTTCAGGATCTGCCCCAATGTGCTGATGGTGAAAGGGAAACCTTTAGGAAGTAATCCAAGCAGATCTCATAAGCAGCAAGGGAACAAGATGGTCCAAGCAGAGCAGATCTTAGTTGCAGCCAGGCGAATAGTGTGGAGATGCAAGATTTGTGGAACAAATCACCTGTCACTTGTAAAGAGCTCCTCTGTATACTAGTAGCCGATATTGTACCCATGTCCCGGGTGTCTGCAAAGTGGTGGCTGTAGAACACAGTCCCAGGAGCTGTTAAGGTGTGTTTGTTTGCTGTAATCAATTATTATACTTCATCAATTATTATACTATAATTAATTACAGCAGACAAACACAATCCAATATTTTAATAATTTTGATTTGTTTTTTATTTTTATATTCATCAATATTTAAGAAGATAGAAATTAAAATTCAAATGAACATAAACGACAACATTAATACAGATCATGTAATTGTGGATTCACACATATATTTTGAATAAAATAAAAAATTTTGACATTCAGTTGTTATTTATTTTTCTTTTTATTTGATCAACTGTTCATTTATCACTATGGGCCGTATTTACAAAAGGAGATTTTAAGGTAGCGATTTAAATAGCTGAAGATCGCTGAAAATCGCATTGCATTTGATGCAGTTTGTTGTTGTAATTTACTATTCTGCGATTAATGGGAGCTATATTTAAACAGGAGCGATGTGTTGCGATGAAACTATAGTGAATTTAGCCTCAACTCGTAGGAGTTGTTGCTAAAATCACTATAGTTTAATTGCGCATTACATCCTGTCCCTTTAATAAATCTTTGTTACGTTATTATCCCTAACTGTAAACTATAAAATGCATAGCATGGCATGCAATTAACCCTTAGCATGCTGCTGCATGTAGTACTATAAGGCACAGCATGCCCTTGTATTGCAGGGCAAGCTGCGCCTTAAAGTGCCATAAGCGGCAGCATGCCATGGGTTAATGGCATACCGCCGTATTTGCAATAGTACCCCATAGCTCTAACATACTAAATATGTCCCCCTACATATAAAGATTACCTGCCCCGTTCTAAATAAATAATTAACTACATCCCGAACCCTAAAAATCATTATCCACTACAGATTACTACCTAAAGCATGGCCCTTAATGAAGCGCACCTATGTGCAACTAGTTTTTAAAGCACGGCCTGTCATTTAGTGTAAAAATCAATAATGCCCCGTAACTGGTCAAAGACTTCACATGCCCTAGTAAAATTCCAAATCATATGTGTCTATTGCAAAATCGTACTAAATAACGTCCCCACCAATATTAAAAAGTTATCATGTTCCACAAATTAAAAGTCCTGTCAAAAATCTGCCCCTTACAATAATAATCATAAACACATATTACAGCCAAAAATATCCACATTACGAAGCATATCCTACTCACGGTTCTGTAGTGCAGTGTTGCTCCAGGCGACAGGGGTGACATCAGCTCCGGGTCTTCTTCAGCCTGTTGATTGCAGACAGGTCCAGGTCGTTCCTCGTCCCAGCGGAGAATGACTCATTACATTTCCCCGACTGTCTTTATAACCTCGGATGGTCCAAGGTAATAAAAAGAATCGGGGCAATGTGCTGAGCCATTGGCAAGCCTAATGGACATTGTTTTTTAAATATCATTATACCCCTTTAGATATCCTTGAATAATTTCATTAGAGATACGCAGACATTTAGATATATTGGGATATATAGGATTACATTTTTAGGAGAGATGTTGATATGATATGTATATTTAATAGAGCTATGTTAATCAATTCTCTTTTTAATCCTTTTTCATCAGTGGTAACACACTGTTAGTTTGCATATTCTTTTTTAATATTTTACCACGTCATTGAATACATTTTTAATAAAAAACAAATAAAAGTTTTTAAAAGAGATTTTATAAATATCGTTTTGTTAATTGTCTTTTAAAATTCTAAAAAGAAATAAGGAGACCCAGAGTGCCATTATAGATTACTTTTTGGGGATCCCTTAGTAAACGGAATATTGCTTTTCCTCTGTGCACCTCCTAAATGATAGTAAAAGGTCCGTAACATTTACCATAGTGCCCGATCATTCTTTTTTTAATGCTTTTGTAAGACATATAAAAAATACTGCAAATGTATTTAATGAAATAAGTTAATTTTCACATATTGTCCATTTTCTTGGATGGCTACTGCATACTTTAATTAGAAGTGATTAGTATATCTACTGTAGGTGCAAAGAATACTGGCTGCATTTGATCCAGAGATCAAAGATGGACAGTACCATTTTATTCAAGGTAGTTATGTGCAATTTCTTATGGTGCCCAGTAATATCAAGCTTCACCTCTGGAAGTTAGTCTAAATTTGTTGCCTAGAAATTACCTTCTTAACTATGATTATGCAACCAGAATTAATGCAAAATATGTTGCTCTCTGTGATTTGATTGCACTGACTTGATCAATGGGAACACAACTTCATATAAGTAGCTGACAAGAGAAAGGAAGGATGAGTCAAATAATACTCTCCCATATTGGAGCGATGGGACTCACCGATACGATGGCTATCTTTTTGAAATTCTTTTTTGTCTCTCTGTAATTCGAATAGCAGCTATTTTAGATTTTTTTTTCTGAATGGGTGAGTAGGGCCGCAGGAGAAGTGAGTAACCTCTCTGTGAACTTTTAGTGTTAGGGGTAAGGGTTAGGGTTAGGCTCTGGGGAAGGGAGGGTTAGGGCCATGGAAGGGGAGGGTTAGGGCTAGGATCAGGCTGCGGGGAAGGGAGGGTTAGGGTCAGGTTGTGGGGAAGGTAGGGTTAGGGTAATACAAGGGGAGGGTTAGGGTAAGGATTAGGGAAAGGATTGGGGATACTTACCATTCGGAGCACCGTGTTTGGTCAATCGAAATACGGCCGTTCGTGACGGGGACCCACACCCTTTTGGAGAAAGAGTCGACTATCTCCAGGGGCTTAATTATATTAATGTCATCATTTAATCCTACCTGCTGCTTAGCAATGTGGTATATCATAGATAAAGGCTTTATGGCACAATTATTAGCATCAGGTACCACTGTGGGCCCAAATGAGGAAGATTTGTCCACCCTCCCGGGATTCTAGTAACAATGGGCCTGATCCAGACTTAATAATGACAGCCAATTTACATACATGGCATGCATAAATCTAGCATGTATGCGGCTGATGTTATGCATCGTAACTCTGATCGTATGTAATTTGTACATAACTCCGTACGACATGGCGTGACATCCCTACGCAAGCAGAAAATCCGCATTGTGGAAGGAAAAATCCATTTAAATTGTACAGTACAGGCTGGGCTAGGCACTTACGTATGACAAGGCATTACTTACGCCTACAGATACACAGGGAAAAGTTAAGCTGGGGCTATGAACACATAAGTCAGCTAAGTTACATGTGTGTGAGGGGAGTGCATTAAACTTAGCAGTGCGTAACTCGGGTATGTTTGCGTACGTAAAACGACCTTAAGTCTGGATCAGGTCCAATGTCCAAATTTCAAGATATTCTGGGAAAGTTGATAAATGGAGTCAAATAAATTATAATAATAATAAAATAGAGAACTGTGTTAACTTCTCATCTTTAAAAGATTGATCTTGTGAACTTTGCATCATGCAGGCATTAACATGCGTAAGGTCTACAATGTTACTGCATTGACTAGAGTTAATTAGTGTAAATGGGCCTAATACAGACTTAAGAAGGAGCTTGAAATTGAGAGGAAAGTTTCTCCCGGGCTAAACCATGTTGATTGCAGGGGAGTCATATTTCAGCTGTCTAAATAACAGTGTAAAAGTAAAGCTGGTCAGTATCTGTATGCAGTAAGCAATTCAAAGATATATCCCTGCATGCAAAGAATACAATTATCTTTAACTTGACTCCCTCTGAAATCAACATGGTTTTGCCCAGGTGTAACCGTCTTCTTTTAATTTCAAGCTCATTCTTAAGTATGAATCAAGTTCAATGAGTGGAAATACTTGAAAATTAAAGTAAACTGCAGAAGCATGAGGAACTGTACTATTCCTGGATAAAAATAAAGGGCAGAGCAAAGCAGTAGCCATCTACAGCTATGAGTGGATGCTGTTATATGATCTTAGTTTACTGTCATTAATAGCGTCTGTGAGAAAGCCTTACGTAGCTGTCTGAATACAAGTATCTCTTTTATATAAAGTCATTTTAAGTAGGACACAGATTAGTGGCCATAATAACATTGTCCATCTTTTTGAAATCACAGGTCCCTGCTGGTCTTTCTAGTTACTGTTGCCTTCTGTATTATGGCTGTGCCATGTCTGTGTTTACATTACTTGGAAGGTATGGTAAAGCATCCGTATGCATACATTCAGATCACATTTCAGGACCTGTAATATCTATTCAGAAAGGAATGTTTATACCTTGGCAACTAAAGGCGTTCCCAAGTGCTGGAATGCAGGTGAATTTTACCTGATAGGTATCATAGAGGTATACAAGAACATTTCTATATGCAAATTAAAAAACAAATGCATTCTGTAGGACTTGAACATCCACTTACTAATTGTAAAATACAGTATTTGGTGTAATTTTTGCTCACTGACTTTGTTACTGTTGTGTTACCTGCACAGGAATTATATACACACAAATGTTTCACTGGAGGGCCAAGTTTCCAGAGTCTACACCACTTGATCTCTGACAATGCTCAGTTATAGGTCTGTTGCTTCTAATTAAAGAGTATTGTGCATGTGTCTTTCCCAGTAATGGGGCTAATGGCAACTCTGTAAGGGCATTCAAATGTATCTGACATTGCTGAGTTTAATAATAGTGATAGTTTTGATAAACAAAGGGAAATGCTCTTGGAATACCTATTTTAAGTTATCAAGGAACACAGGAATCACTGTGAAGATGCCTTCAGTTCTTGTGACAGAGGTCTATGAACTCTGCCCTAAGATATGACCTCGTTTATCTGACAGATTCTTTAGTTCTCTGTATCTGTGTAGTATACAGTTCTTTTCCTGTGCCTTCCTACCATTAAGATTTACGTAATCATTTAGGTATTTTACATTGTTACAATTAGTTAATACAAGTTGTTGAAAATATTTGAATTAATTGTTATTATTGTTGTTGTTGTCACAGTGATTTATAGGTACTTATATCTTCTAACATAAGATAGCTCCGAGTGCTGCTTATCTTATTTACCCCCACATATAATAAGTAGGGTTATGTTTTGTCCATCAAGTCTACTTTGATTCAACTCTATGAATGCAGTATGGTCAGACTCCTGACACACAAGTGCAATCAAGCAAGTGTATCAGTGTGCAAACAAATAATATTAATGTTAGGGTGTGTATGACTTGAAATTTGACAGTAATATGTTATACAAAATAAGTTACAAATTCTACAAACACAATAAACAATTATTACATATAATGTAAATGTATTTTAGATGCAAAGCAAACCTATTTCATCATTTATATTAATCATCAAAACTAAAAAGGCAATTTATTTAGGTAAATAATGACAAAGGAAAGTTTAACAGAAATGTTGTCATTTACTAATAGGAAGGGGTGTATAGAATTTTATCTTTCAGCTTGTAATGATGCCTTGGATTTACACTGATTCCCAACTATACCCCTAATTGTGTGACTTGATAAGTAATAGGCACATGTACAAAATTATGTTTGCATTAGAAAATGTAAAGCCCCTGTGACAGTTTTGAACTTTTGAAATATGTTTTGTATGGCCAATGGTGTATATTCAGCCCTGCAAATACTGTATGGGTAGCAAGGCTGTCTTTGTTTCTGTATTGTTTTTACCATAATAATATTGCCATAACATTGGCAAAAGATGGAATAATTAGTAATTGCATTGGAGCCTACCAGGGACCTATGAGTGGCTGTACCAGGTAACTCCTTTTCATCCAGTGCCCTTTGCAAGTCATCCCCTACTTATGGTCCTTTGTAGGATGATGGCATAGTGTTAGGACATCACTGCAGTAGGTGGTGCAAATGTTTTTGTGCACGTAAATAGAGCTCCAGTCCCTTATATGGTGTGTGAGTGCTGGACCAGTTTCCATGTTCTCGCTGAGACCACAACAAACCATAATGGGCTGGATCCAGACTTAAGAGAGGTGATGTTTCCTACCCCAAGTCTAAATAACAGTGTGATAGTAAAGCTGGTCAGTATCTGTTTGCAGTAAGTAATTCAAAGATATATCCCTGCATGCAAAGAATTCAATTAACTTGACTCCCCCTGCAATCAACATGGTTTAGCCCAGGAGTAACTAATATCAAGCACTTACTTAAGTCTGGATTCAACCCAATATCTCTGGACCTCCGAACAACAGCCGACTAATGCAAGCTACATACATCGTTCACTAACTACGCATGCCCAGGATCCTGGGCACTGCAGTGGAACACAGGATATTGTATTCGTGTGTCCAGCAGTTCCATACATGGAGTGGGACAGACCTCTGTACATACTTGTGTCCTATGTAAATCGTACATAAGGATTGGGTTTAGTTCTTACATATGATTGTTTCACTTTACGGGCAGACAAGATAAGGTGGGGTTCTGGCCACATAATTGTCCACAATTCTATAAGAGTGGAGGAGTGCACTTGACACTTTTACTTACAAACCTTAGTAGTGGCTGAACTTAGGGAAGCCCTCTATATGTTCACTCTCTGCTTCTAAAGCTGGCCACACACTAGAGCGATTATCGGCCCAAACGCATGATTATCGTGGATTGGGCCAAATATCGCTCTAGTGTATGGTATAAAACCTTCCAAAAACGCTCACCCCCGATTATCTCATCTCATGGTAATCTTGAATGATTATCTTTTATCGTTAACAAAATCGTGCCGTGTGTGCGCATTTTCGATAATCATTCAAGATTTCCATGGAGAGAGGGCAGAGCGCTTCAGACCCCCATACACTGATAGGCTGCAGCAGCGCTATGTCCTCTCTCCCTCTGTCTGGCTATACAGCGCTGTATAGCCAGACAGAGGGAGAGAGGACATAGCGCTGCTGCAGCCTATCAGTGTATGGGGGTCTGAAGCGCTCTGCCCTCTCTCCATGGAAATCTTGAATGATTATCGAAAATGCGCACACACGGCACGATTTTGTTAACGATAAAAGATAATCATTCAAGATTACCATGAGATGAGATAATCGGGGGTGAGCGTTTTTGGAAGGTTTTATACCATACACTAGAGCGATATTTGGCCCAATCCACGATAATCATGCGTTTGGGCCGATAATCGCTCTAGTGTGTGGCCAGCTTTAGAAGCAGAGAGTGAACATATAGAGGGCTTCCCTAAGTTCAGCCACTACTAAGGTTTGTAAGTAAAAGTGTCAAGTGCACTCCTCCACTCTTATAGAATTGTGGACAATTATGTGGCCAGAACCCCACCTTATCTTGTCTGCCCGTAAAGTGAAACAATCATATGTAAGAACTAAACCCAATCCTTATGTACGATTTACATAGGACACAAGTATGTACAGAGGTCTGTCCCACTCCATGTATGGAACTGCTGGACACACGAATACAATATCCTGTGTTCCACTGCAGTGCCCAGGATCCTGGGCATGCGTAGTTAGTGAACGATGTATGTAGCTTGCATTAGTCGGCTGTTGTTCGGAGGTCCAGAGATATTGGGTTGAATCCAGACTTAAGTAAGTGCTTGATATTAGTTACTCCTGGGCTAAACCATGTTGATTGCAGGGGGAGTCAAGTTAATTGAATTCTTTGCATGCAGGGATATATCTTTGAATTACTTACTGCAAACAGATACTGACCAGCTTTACTATCACACTGTTATTTAGACTTGGGGTAGGAAACATCACCTCTCTTAAGTCTGGATCCAGCCCATTATGGTTTGTTGTGGTCTCAGCGAGAACATGGAAACTGGTCCAGCACTCACACACCATATAAGGGACTGGAGCTCTATTTACGTGCACAAAAACATTTGCACCACCTACTGCAGTGATGTCCTAACACTATGCCATCATCCTACAAAGGACCATAAGTAGGGGATGACTTGCAAAGGGCACTGGATGAAAAGGAGTTACCTAAAACCACTGTATGCTGTGTTTAGCAGCGAGTATTAATATAATATTTACCTGAAATTTTCTGTAATTTTTATTTGTAATTCATTTTGCAGTCTGTCATTGCTATTCCCTATGTTCTCTATCGTTTGTGCATTCTGTTATAAATAAGCAGAAAAATGATGATTATTGCCTGTGTTTCGATGCAAAGAAAAGTGACCATGCACCCAATTGGGCGTCTTATAGAATTTTCCGGTTAAGATTCTTTCACATATAATGTAGATGCATGTTCATTGGCTGCAAAACTTAAATTGATTTGCAATTTCTGTGAAATGTACGGCTATTTAAGGCCACCCGTATCAATCACGATCAATCTAACCATGGCACAAAGATTTAATGGCTGCCAAGTCTACTATTACATTGCAAAAGTTTTACTGTTTAATGGGAAAATTGTTGTTGGAGTGTGCAACCATGGATCTACTTTTCAACCATGTAAGATCAAGGTGTTCCTCTAAAATGTTAAAAGGAAGGCCGGGGTACATTTAGTCATATTTCCCATCTGACACTATTTGAGGACAGATCTGCAATGGTAGACTCCACCTGCCACTACCAGGTGTATCATAACATTCTCAGAGTACTCATCACAAGCCTGGATCCCGCTGGTGATATGACCATGCCCCTTACTTAATGGCAAAACCATATATCTGTTTTATTCCTGCAAAAAAGACCCTAAGACGCTTGATCTGGTCACATATATTTAAATCAAAAAGGTGTATTTTAATTTATGAAAGTCAAATATTTTTGCCCAAAAACATGGCAGAGGTAATAAAGTTTCTGTGCTTCATAATCAGTTTAGGCCAGAAACTGAAATAAAGTCAGCTTTTTTGTTAAGTGAATATGGATTAAATAATTGAAGGTGGTGTGAAGGTAAGGTTTAATAGGAAGTGACAATTCATGTTATCCACCATAGGCTTTTTCAGCTGAATCTGCAAACTGAGATAAAGATTGCTTTCCTTGGTACAGTTTTAAGGGCAGAAACACTGGAGTACACCTTGCTAGATAAATTGGTGCCCTGACAATAATAACTATGCAGTGTGGACCTAAATTTTGATGGCAAATCTAAGGATTATCCAGGATAATTGTTAAGGATACTGCAATAAAGACAAAAATACAAGTTAAATATGTTAATTGATGGAATGTAGATGTACATTAAATTTAACTTTCTGGTTTTAAGGTGAATTTTTTTGACTATTAGTTGGGATTAATCAGTTGTGAGTAAGAGCAAGAAAAAAACTGCCCAAGGGAGCGCTGGTCAGTAAACATACAGCGATAAAGGTAACTCACATCTATCTGACACGTCATCAGTTGCCAGTGTTTGCTTATGACCTGAGTGCCTGTCACTACAAGAAGAGATCTACAGCTACTGAATCAGTATTTTCAGTCTCTGTAAGAGCTGCTTTTAGTCAGAGCTTTGTTAATGATACCCCAAGTTAAGTACAGTGGAGACTGTCTTTTCATGGAATGTTCCTTAAAAGATTTGACCACTTAAAAGAACACTTTTAGAAGACCAAGTTAATTTAACACACACGACAGCATATCTAGAGCACAGCTTCTCTTAAATTGATAGTGTGAACAAAGGCATGTCCATTAAATCGCAGCCTAATTTTGCAATGGACAGTTTTGCCACACGTATCGCACTTCAGCTGCTGTTTGGTGTTGTGGTGCATGTCAGAAAAGCCTGTAAGGCAAGTTATCAGTCTCCATTTTTTCCTCATGTCTTATGGAGTACAGGCATCAAATATAAGGTGATACAGCATCCTTATATATAAATAAACCCAACATTGGTAAACGAAATTATATGTACATTCCATATAAAACATGACATCAAAGCATGTTATCAGAATTTAGCTTAACTAACTAAATTCAGTATTAAAGAATGGAGAAGGTACTTTAAAGTAGACAGTGCCCAAAACATTAAGCTTCATAAATAACATTATATAGTTTTTGGATTTGATTACTATTTTTAGCAATTAGGGAGGCCGCTACCAAAATTTTGTTTACCAATTTTGTTGAAGCCTTTTTAAGTAGTACCATTGGGCGCAAGCGTAAATACTATGGACTCCCCCGGGCACTCCCACCAGTCGTTTGTTTTTTTTTTTTTTTTTTAAACGTTTTTTTTAGTTTTTCAGAAAAAAAAATTATTGAGTTTTTCAGAAAATAAAATTATCCATCAGCATTGTACATCAGTAATGGTCATTTGTACAGCAGAAAATATCAGTAGTACAAAAATTTATAATAGCTAAAACAAAAAGAAACAGTATAAATAAGATAGAATAAACCAAAATAATATAAAGTAAAATACAATAAAATAAAATAAAAGCAACACTTGGCATTCAATACTGGCTGTTGTCTCAAAGGCAATGAGTCTTCAAACTGGTCTATTCAGATAATAGTAGGTGGGAACAATAACCTGTGGTATTTAGGTCCCAAATTAGTTAACTATCAGAACCCAAATATCAGCTTAACAATGGCTGTCACCAGGGCAGTATTAATTTTAAACATATGCAGCACACATCTACTCCGAGGATCCTCGTGCAGAGTTCACTAACTCTCCCATGTCCAGATTCCTAAGAAGGTACCAGCTGGTAGATTCGAAAGGAGTCAAAATCTGTTTAATTTGGTGATCTGGTAAAGACTCTATAAACGTACCCCATTTAGCATAAAATTTGATAACTCCCGTATTAATGTCCGGAAGGGTGGCCCTCCTATCAAGATAGACTAACTACATCAGATCCTCTTTAACTGTGCTTAGGAATGGGGGTGATTTCTTAATCCAGTTTTTTAGAATAACTCCTTTTGCCACAGTTACCAATATAGTGAGCATGGGGATATTAGCCTTAATGATTGGGTTAGGCAACCAGTCAGTAAAATTCGCCCATAAGAAGACTAGTGGACTTTTGGGCAGTTGTTGCTTAAACAGGGAATTGATGTACATCAAGATTTTGTCCCAAAATTTACGTGTCTTGCCACACTCCCAAACATTATGGATAAAATTTGCTTTTGCAGCATGACACTTTAAACAACACCCTGTTTCTTCCGTTGATGCATACCTTCGCTGGGCCTGGGAAACATATGCCCTGTTGACAAACCTGAAGTGGATTTCCTGTAGGCGAGATGATTTTAGGCATTTCATAATCCTGTAGGCGAGATGATTTTAAGTATTTCATAATGGATTCATGAAACTGAAATGGGTCATCTGGTAGTTCCAAGCTAGGAATATCAGTCCTCCAGGCCCGTAGTATACCGCTCCAGTATTTGCTAGAGTCTCCCCATAATAAATCGTACAAGTATCGGATATGAAAAGGATGAGATTTTACAAACAGCAATAATTTTTCAAGTGGGCATTCACCCCGGGTAATGCCTGAAATAGTTGCTTGCGAAAAATGCCGTACCTGTAAGTACATGAAAAATTGCCTATTGGCCACTCCAAATTTGTCTTTGAGCCCCTCGAAGGTATACATCTGTCCCCCTGGATCAAAAACATCACATACTGTCCTTATTCCTTTATTTTTCCATAACTCAAACCAGCTGTTTTGTAAGCTGGGTTCAAAGGCAGGGTTTCCCCACAATGTATTAAATCTGGTGTTGGTGGGATCACTATGCAGAGCCTTATGAATATCTACCCATGCACTGTATGTGTCTTTAAATAAAATATTATTAAGTATATTAGCTGGTATCGCCTTCTTCGGGAGATGTACTAGCGCTCCCAGGGCAAGGGGTGCAACCAATGTCTGTTCAAGAGACAGGTTGGTAAACACTCCTTTGTTGAGTAGCCAATCGGAGAGGTAGCGAAAGTGAGCTCCATATACGAATTTACGAATATCTGGGAACCCTAGGCCTCCCTTCTTCTTTGGTAATTGTAGTCTAACCCTTGCTACTCTCGGTTTCTTATTTTGCCAAACGAATTTTGCAAACATCCTAGTACAGTTAGCAATATCTATGTTATTTAGTGATATGGGAAGCATCTGGATGAGATAAAACTGTTTTGGGAAAATCACTCCCTTTATGACCGCTATTCTGCCCAACAAGGACAGAGGCAAGTTCATCCAGCTTTGCAGCGTGTTCGCTATGGAAGTAAGAACCGTTTGAAAATTAGCCTTATAAAGCGTCTGTATCGTGGGGGTAATCTGTATTCCCAAATAGCGAAACTGTGTGTGTGTTACTCTAAAGTTATGAGAAATCATTTCCTTAACAGGTTGTGGTGTGGAAGTAGATAATAACATTACTTCTGACTTGGTAAAATTGACTCGAAACCCTGAGAAGGAACCAAAGGATTCAATAAGAGCAAGGACCGCCGGGACAGAGTCATGGAGCTGTGACAAATATAGGAGCATGTCATCAGCAAACATGGCAAACTTGAGTTCCATTTTGCAGATCATAATCCCCTTAAATGTAGCTAAGTTCCTCAGGGCAACTGCCAGGGGCTCGATTGCTAAAGCAAACAGTAAGGGGGACAATGGGCACCCCTGACGCGTGCCTTTCTGGATGAAGAAGGCGTCTGACATAATCCCATTTCCCATCACACGAGTATAGGGATCGGCATACAGTGCACCAAGCATTAGTCCATACTCCTCCGGGAAGCCGAACCCGCGCAATGTCACCATCAAATGGTCCCAAGTGACCATATCAAATGCTTTTTCAGCATCTAAAGAGAGAATCATTGCCGGGTCTGACCCCCCCAGAGTGCTCGGAGTGTTGGATCACGGTAAGGACTTTGCGTATGTTGACCACTGAGTGCCTTCCCCATATAAACCCCGTCTGGTCCGGATGGATTATGACCGGTAGGATTATCTTAAGTCGGTCTGCCAAGATTTTTGTGAAGATTTTATAATCGACATTAAGCAATGAGATGGGGCGGTACGAGGATGGTAAATCCAAAGCTCTACCCGGTTTTGGTAGGATTTTTATAACCGCAGCATTAAAATACCGAGGGGCTACTCTCTCACGTAATATTGAATTATAGAAATCTAGTAGCGTTTCGCCTAGTTCTGGAGCCAGAATTTTGAAAAATTCACTGCCAAATCCATCCGGACCTGGGGCCTTAAGGGCTTTCAAATTTTTAATTGCCTGCTGTACTTCCATCAAGGTAATAGGTGCAAGCAATGCCCGCGCCTGTTCCTCCGTAATTTGCGGCAGTTGCATAACGTCCCAAAATGCCTGCTTCTTTACCGAATCAAGTGGGCCCTGCGTATATAAGTCCTCATAAAAACATTTAAAGATATTGATTATATCTTGGCTATCATGTTTCAAAACTCCGCTACGGTCCCTAATTGCCGCTATAATGGTAGGCTTACGATCGCCCTGGAAAAGATTGGAAAGTACTCTGCCGGCCTTATTACCTCCCTTATAAAACTGGAATCGCTTCCTAGCTGCACTACGGTCGCCCATCTTACCCAGGATTCCTTCTAAATGCATTCTCTGGACATTATACTGGTGAAGGGCTATTGGCGCAGGATTGCTAACATACTTGCGATATATGGTAGTGAGATCTTTTTGGGCCTGTAGATATTCTTTATTTGTTTCCTTTTTATATGCTGAGACAAACGATATGATTGCCCCTCTAGCCACCGTTTTAAATGCTTGCCAATATAGTTGTGGGTCTTCTATGTGAATCTGATTAGAAAAGCGATAGGAGGCCCAAGTTGCTTTAAGCATGTCACGAAATTTGGTATTATTTACCAAATACGTGGGGAATTTCCATTGAGGAGGCTGTAATTTGGGTTGATTAGATTGTAGTAGCATCCAAGTCACCGCATGATCAGAGATTAAAATTGGTTCAATCTCTGTCTGTTGCACCCTCGGGAGTAGAGATTCAGAGACTAGGAGATAGTCTAATCTAGAGAGGGTATGGTAGGCAGCTGAGAGGCAAGTAAATTCCTTGGAGCCCGGGTGTCTCACTCTCCATACATCCACCAAACGTAGCTGGTTAGCCAATTGTAATATTCCAAATTTAGGCTGCCTACGGGGGTGTTTTGCGACTATTTGTCTATCAAGCTTAGGGGAGGCCACTAAGTTAAAATCACCGCCCAATATTAAGGAGGAATCAATGCGTGTATACAACAGAGTCAGCAATTTCTGAAAGAAAGTCCTATTATAAGAATTAGGAGCATAAATATTACATATGGTATATCTATCTGTATTTAGAGAAACATCCAGCAGTACATAACGTCCTTCCCTGTCAGTTATTTGTTTATGTATGTCAGAGTTAAGAGTTCTATTTACCAATACTGCGACTCCCCGTGCTTTCGAGTTATACGGAGCAGCAGCTAGTAATTTATACACCCCACAATTAAGCTTCAACAGTTCCCCTTCAACAAGATGTGTCTCTTGTAGTAAGACAACATCCAGTTTTAGTTTCTTAATGTAGGTAAACAAACGCTTTCTCTTAATAGGAGAATTAATGCCTTCTACATTCCACGTTCCACCTTTGAGGTTAGTCATTTATATTGGCAAAGATGGGAGATAAAACAAACAACACATTACATCCTGTATTGCCATAAAATAGCCTAGAGAGTGTATCTGGTTAAGGAGAGCATACAGTGTGACCCAATCCTTTGCATTATGATAGGATACAGCCAGTAAAGCCAGTACCCAGTTGAGAAACATGCCCTGTTCAATAACATCTATACATAGAGCGAATGAATGCCAAGTTAACAAAACAAACTTAAACATAAACTGAAACTTAAACAAATCCACTAAATATAACCAAGAGAGGGGAAGAAAGCCTCCCCACTCCATCCTATCTGGTAAGTGAACTTCCGGGCGTAACTGTGAAAAACAGCAAACAGTACGTATACTTGTGGAATATGCTCACGCCTTTAGTCCCGCTCCAGCAAGTAATCAGCTCCGGGGTGCGATATCCAGCAAGAAAGCAGATGCTAGAGGGAGATAAAGAAAAGGGAAACGGAAAAAGAGACACACATTTTTCTTGCAACAAGTCTTCATCTCCCTGTAGCTGGTTCAGGTGGGTGTGGTGGTGATCCTTCTCCACTCAGATACTCAATCGCCTCCTGTGGTGTAAGAAAGTCTTTAGAATCCTTCCCCATGAATATACGCAGCCGAGTAGGGTAGATGAGGGCGAACTTTCTCCCCTCCTTCACCAGGTTAGTACAAATAGGAGAAAACCCCTTGCGAGCTCTTGCCACCTCAGATGAATAGTCCTGGAACATCCGGAGCTTATGACCTTCCCATATTATATCCTGTGATCGTTTACTCGCGTTCCAAAGAGCCATTTTGTGTAGATAATTTAAGCTTTTGAATATTACTGGCCGTGGTCTTGCGTTGTTTGAGTCCCTGGGTGGCCCCACACGGTGAGCTCTCTCTATGATAATCCCAGCACATTCTTGTTTCACGTTCAGCAGAGCAGGCAGCGTGTCAGACAGAAATTTAGATAGATCATGGCCTTTTAGGGTCTAAGGTAGGCCCACCACTCCTAAGTTGTTGCAGCGGGAGCGATTCTCCAAATCATCCAATTTTGCCCAAATCTGGTTTTGCTCCTTATGTAAGATATCTGTACGTTTTTTAAGGTGGGAGACATCATGAAACATATCACCTACTTGCTGCTCCATGTCATGCACTTTCTGATTCATTTGCAGCAGTTGATCTTTGAGCTCTTGTACTGCTGTTGAGAATGTCTGCGCTTGTGCCTGTAATAGGGGGCCCATAGTGTCTGTAATGGCCTTTACAACTGTCTCATATGACAAGGGAGGCTGCTGTAAGAGAGCGCTGGCTGCTTCAGGAGTCAGAGGAGGCTGTAGTGAAGCAATGCTTGCTTCTCTCACTGGGGACAACTGTGGAGGGGTGTCTGTCTGCGGTGAGGAAGCAGGGACAGAAGCTTCAGTGCGGACTAAGCTCGCTGGTCCCGCAGCTCTCGTAGTTGCGGTCGCCATCTTGGATGCCCAATGCTGTCCTTCCTGTCTGATTTTAGGTGTTTTTGACGGCATAGGTGCTGCTTACAGTAATGGGCTGCCGTCTGACTCGCGTTCCGGAGCTGAGAGGGGCAGATAAGTGGGAAATGAGAGCTGGGTAAGGCAGAGCTACTACTCCGACGGCTTCTCACATGCCTGCCAAAACGGAAGTCTCACCAGTCGTTTGTCATTACACTGCCTT
>WWET01000049.1:390796-408879 GCA_011038615.1 Limnodynastes dumerilii
GAAAAGGTGTAATAGAACACGAGGGCATGAATATAAACTGGAGGGTGGTAGATTCAAAGGAAATGTGCGAAAAAATTACTTCACTGAAAGGGTGATAGATAAGTGGAATATTCTCCCATCTGAGGTGGTTGAGGCCAATACAGTAGAACAATTTAAACATGCTTGGGATAAATATAAGGGTATCCTAAATTGTAAACCAAATTGAGGGTAAATAGGGTCAGTATAGTTTTCAATAAACAAATGGGCAGACTAGATGGGCCATGTGGCTCTTATCTGCCGTCACTTTTTATGTTTCTATGTTTCTAAGACATGTAACCAATTATTTAATGAAAAACCACATGCTATTTAAGATATTCTCCACTTTCGTCTATCAGAGTAGTCTTCTTTCAGGTGACAAATTGTTACGTATTCAACTGGTCCTTACAAGTTAATCCTTCTACCAGACCTCTTCTATTGGAGTCTTGAGGAATGCTCAAATGCCTTAATGATTCAGAGTAAAGCCTGGACAATGAGGTTGAGCCGCACCATAAGATTAAGATTCCGTATGGCCACTCTTTGTTTTATTTAAGCTAAGGAGATTTGTTTGGCCCTAGACAATACACCCAAGAGCTGTGCTAACTTCATACATGGCACGAGTACACTCTTCTAGTGAATAGAGGATTTAGAAGACAGGTTGTAGACAGTGCTGAAAATATTTTGTTCTTTGTTTGTGTTTTGTGTTGTTTTTTCTATTTTACATCCACTTCAACCTGGTGATGACCCTAACAAAAAGGGTTTAAAGAAAATGACATCATAGAAAAGTAAATCAAACCATTATGTTCTCCAAATTGTAAGAATATAATTCTCTGCCATTTTTAACAATGGAATAGAAAAGTGTAGTAAAATATTTTCATACAATAAAGTAGAATGTGAAAATGCAAAATTATAACCTACTTTTTTGTAAATATGACTTTATTTTCAAATCAGATTGTTTTCACCAAAAAATAAAAAGTATTAGTCTGGATCCAGACTTTAGAAGGAGCTTGTAATTAAGGGCCGTATTCAGAGAAAGATTTTGCGGCGACTTCTGTGCGTATTTTTAGGTACGGTTTTAGGGCGGGGGGAGGCATTTAAATTCTGGAAAATGGGCGTGATTACAACTATACGGCCGGAATTATACGCACAGAAGACACATACGCTCCTAAATGGCAACGGAAAGTTAATGGCAGTCTATGGAGGAAAAAGTGTCCGAGAGCACGGATTTGCAAGGGGAGTGACTGGGTTTTGGGTGGGTGTTACTTGCTACGTATGTGCGTATATTTCCAATCCGATCGCAGCAAGGAAGTCTAAATCTAGCCCTATGAGAGGAAAGTTTCTCCTGCGCTAAACCATATTGATTTCAGGGGAGTCATATTTCATCTTTTGCAAACAGTATTAGAGTTGAGAGGTGATGTTTCCTTTCTCAAGTCTAAATAACTGTGTATTAGTAAAGCTGGTCAGTATCTGTGTGCAGTAAGCAATTCAAAGATATATCCCTGCATGCAAAGAATACAATTAACTTGACTGCCCCTGAAATAATCATGGTTTTGCCCAGGTGTAACCTTCCTCTCTTAATTATAAGCTCCTTCTTAAGTCTAGATCCAGCCCATTGAAACAAAAAGTTGAAAAACAAAACAAGTGTAAACAAATTGCTTGGTTTTGTCAGTCCTAAGAATTCATAAATATACCTAGTGATCAATGTTTTATACAGTCATAGTGAGCAATATCTACAGTGATACACATCCTTTGACAAAAATGAGATACTGGATCACTGGTCAGTGGACAGAGAAGTTACAAGATCATTTTGGTATTTCTATAGAGGAAGTTAAACATTTTTCTCTTAATGTCATAATGTATGCATAATCCAATCACTTACAAATTATTACTGTAGGATGGTACTATATGGTCAATTCATCAAATTATGTAGGGCATGGCAATTGGACCTAAATAAGCACTCTAAAAATAATTTCGTTTAATATTCTGTATTTGGAGAGATATTGTTCCATATGAAAAGTTCTTAATGTCAAGGGTTGATTATATGCAAGATTATTAGTGGAACAGATTCTACACAACTTGCTAAATAAACTGCTAAAAGTAAAAAACCAAAGAATCCAGGGCAAAACCATAATGTCTACTTGTAATCCACATACCATATCATATCTTCCCAGTAATCTTTCTTCCAAAACAATGGGCGCTTGTGTGCTTATGTCCTGAAATGTGCATCACAATTTCCAGCATATCCATAATATGGCATTGGTTGCCTTTGTATTTCAGTACCAGGCCACAAGACATCAATTGCAAAAGTCCTAAATAAATAAGTCTTGTAAACAAAATATAGTTAATGCTTAAAATATGTATGGCTGATAGTAAAATGCATGGTGGTTTGTCATAGGATACGGGATTGAAGAAATTAGACGAATGCTTTAAAGAATTATCGAGACGGAAATTGGATATGAGTCTATAAAGTCACAGGATATCCCTTGTCCAGCAGTACTTAAATTACCTGCTTTCTAGAAAGCGACTTGCATAGAGTTATGTCTTCTGTTTCTGTTTGTCATTTAAGTTTGTACAAGTCTTGCGTCCAGAATTGCATATGAAAAAAACAAAAAACAGCATCAAAAAGTCTGTGTTGAACTTGTTTCCGCTGAGAAAATGAAAACCCTAGGGAGGAGACCCAGCAGAGTAATATCACAGGGAAAATTAGTCTGCATCCTGCAAGAGGAGAACATCAGCAAGATGGATTCTGTTATTCATGTGTTAAACATATGTAGGTAATCCTCTTCTGTCTAATTGATGTGAATCAGGGTTCTTGTGCACTATATGAATACCCAGTGCTAATGGAATAAAGTGGTCATTATCTACATATGAGTAACATCAAATTCACTCACATGATGGCAGACATAGGGTAAATGGGTATGGCGTTGCATTTCTACATGGTGAATATGCTTTACAGAGACTTTTGTTCATTGTTCTCTGAGACCACTGCTGTCTACTTCATCTGAAGTGCGCTGAATGCTCTGTGAGTAATCCGCTAAGTAGGTTTTGCAGCACATATATATTGTTATGATAATGCCACAAAATTTTCTGTCCTTCAGGTCTTTAACGGAAAAATGAACACACACCTACAGCACGTATCTAAATAGTTCTCATAAAATGCTAGATACTAAACTCTCTTTGTTGTATCAATTGGTATTAAACCTGAATGTAAATGTTTACGCAAACATTTCACCCGCAGCAGTGCTTGACTTTAAAATGCTTACTCTGTCAGTATAAAAGACATTGTATTGATAACAATAACAGACAAACATAGGGCACAGACCTATTAATTTAAATGCATTTTGACCATATGTTATTCAATATGTAAGCATTCACCCTTTATATGTGTATATGTATTTATGTGTATATAATATATATATATGTGTGTGTGTGTGTGTGTGTGTGTGTGTGTGTGTGTGTGTGTATAGACGGCCACAACATATGATTGAGGAAACTGTTTTAATTGCAAATGCAATATTTTAAGGGGCTGTTAATGCTGTACTGAAAGCAGAAAAGTCTGTTATTTGTAATTTAGCTAATGCTTCTCTACAAGGCTGATTCTCTGTAGGACATAATGGAACACAAAAGAAATATATTTGATATAAACAAATATACTGTGTTCATATGTCCCATATGTGTTTTCTACAGGTATACAAAATAATCAGTCCTTCAAATATGAATTGCTTTCTTGAATCTTCTTTATAAGCCATTGTAGAGCTAATAGAATACCTAATGACAAATGCATATCTGTTGCATTGAATAGGTTTGCACAAATATAGGCCCATACTTGCCTTCTTTCCTTGAGACAACCAAATGAGTTTAGACTTCCAAACCTGCTATGAAGCCCAGATCGTTGCTACTCATGATGATCTTGACTCCTGCAGCTTTGGAATTCAAAAAGACTTACCCATCCGTGATCCAAATGAGCTTGTGTGGTCCTGTAAAGGAGCTTTGAAGTGTTAACGTTAACAAATTGCCAGCGACTTTTGCACGGCTCCTGGTAATATGGAACAAAAGACAGGCTCGGCGCTATATACAAACATTAACTGGTAAGTATGGACGTAAGTATGGCAGTATCCGCACCTAACGTATCTGACCTGCCCCCCAACCTGCCCCTAGGAACCTTATGGCACTTAAGAGAGCCATAGGGCTTCCTTAACTAACCGTTTGTATTATCCTTCTTAAGAAGGAAAATAAGAATGGTGTTCCCCAGCTAATTTAAATCATTCCCCCACCCACTTTTCTTATAAAAGGACAGAGCTGCTGTGGCACGCCTCTTACTTCTTAAATTTCAAAATGGTACGTAGATTGCGTGAATGACCTACTATGCATGCGTAGTAGGCCATTTCTTAAAAGACCGTTCTTAAGAAGCACCAGCTTCTTAAGCTTGAACATGGTCCTTTATGACTACTTTTTCTTTTATATGTGATACATGATAGGGGCAGTATGGTGGTTCAGTGATTAACACTTGTACCTCACAGCGCTGAGGTCATGAGTTTGATTCCCGGGCTAGGTCTTATCTGTGTGGAGTTTGTGTGTTCTCTGCATGGGTTTCCTCCAAGTGCTCCAGTTTCCTCCCACACGCCAAAAAAATAAAAATAAAATGCTAGTACGTTAATTGACTGCTGACTAAATAAACTTTAGTGTGTCTGTGTATGTATGTGTTTGTCATCTTAATATGTAGTTCCAATAGCAGGGACTGGTGTGAATGTCTAATGTTCTCTGTAAGGCGCTGCAGACAATTGGTGGTGCTATACAGATAAGCATAATACCCCTTTCACATCACCACGAAATACCCGGGTCTCGGCAAAATCCCGGGTATTTCGTGGTGATGTGAAAGGGTCACTTCCGGTAGACACGGGAAGGGAGGCAATGAAAAAAAAGCCACCTTTTAAGTCTATAAAAACCTGGGAAATTCCCGGGTCAAACCCTTTCAGATCACCAGGAATTTCCCGGGTTTTAGTGGATTTTTAATACCGCTTTCACATCACCATCCCAGAAAAACCTGGTATTTTGTACCCGGGACTTTTCTTGGAGCAATGCCGTGTGTTTCTCATAACCACGTTATAAGTCCACCAAAAACAAGGGAAATTCCTGGGTCTGTCCCTTTCACATTACCAGGAATTTCCCGTGTTTTAGTAGATTTTTAACGCTGCACAGCATGCTGATGCTTGTAGTTCTACAATCATCAGCATGCCCAGGGATGGCAGGGCATGCTAGCGCTTGGAGAACCACAAGTGTCAGCATGCCCTGTCACCGGTTACAACAACACACAAATGCATACCCCTCCTAGCACCTTAATAAAATATAGGGCCGGCCCCAACCCTAAAAAAATACTAAACATTTAATGCCCCCCTATAAAGAATACATTACGTTTAATACCGCAAATATTGAAAACATTTTTAACGCTAATTGTTTAATGTGAAAAATAATCAAAAAAGAGTCACAGTCTGCACCCCTCTTACCGGCCCAGGGGTAATCAGGACCACTGGCAGGCACTGCTTGTTCAGCCTCATCGTTACATGGAAGTGTATTGGTAACATTAGGGTCAATGCGATCGCCGCAGGCTTCATTATGTGTCCTGCGACAGGCTGTGATTTTGCTGCGCGTTCCGGTGCGTTGTCCCTCCGGATGAGGCTGAACAAGCAGTGCCTGCCAGTGGTCCTGATTACCCCCGGGCCGGTAACGCTGTGACTCTTTTTATAATTTTTTACAGTAAACAATTAGCGGTCATTTTTTTTCAATATTTGCAGTATTAAATGTAATGTATTCTTTATAGGGGGGAATTAAATGTTTAGTATCTTTATATTTTATTTAGGTGCTAGGAGGGGTATGCATTTGTGTGGTGTTGTAACGGATGACAGGGCATGCTGGCACTTGGTGACTCAGGGTTTTCAAAAATAGATGTCTATGATAACCCTGTAAAATTTGTGATACACTTTCAGTAAAGTGTCATTGTTGTTTTCATTACTATGCAATATGTGACAAACAAGAACCAATCACTGTTGGCCAGAAGAAGAGGAGACAAAGTTTTGGGCAGTAACATTGCAGAATATGAAGTAAAATTCTTGTAATATCATCATTCTACGATGGTGAACGTGAAACAAGACCAATAAGGGACAGCGAGGAAAATGACACATTTTTAAATACAAAGAATAGTTTGCCCCATCACAAAATATGGGGGTGATGCCGTTATGTGAAGAGGAAGAACTGATCAGCAAATTCAAGTTTTTTTTTATATTAAAGTGCATCAAAAATGCCATTTTAGTGTCAACATATTCACCACTGGGAGATTGTGCCCATTCCTTGTAAAATATAGCCCTTAAGTTTTTTGGGTCAAGCAGCGATGACATGAATCGTGTTGTCATATCCTTCACAAGTCTGTTGGGAATGTATAGGATTAGAAAATTTAATATGCTGGTTTCCTATAGTAAAATTTACCTTAAACCTATATCCTATTTTTGCAGTTTACTTGAGTTGATGGGCAGACCACTTGTCTTCTGTTTGCCAATATAAAGACTACTGTCATATAAGTCCACTGTGGCATGTTTGTGAAATGATGTGCTTTAGATTGCTAGGAAGGGTTCACATCCAATTAGATGCAAAGCATATAAGGCTAGTAGAGGAACCTATTACTGGTAATGAATTGTAATGTATATGCTTGTAAACAGATAAACATTCAGCCTCAGAGCCTGGAAATTTTCTGTAGTTAAGAGGTTTATTCAATTAACCACTTAAACTTTCATTATATTTTGCCATTTGTCTGCAGATTCACATCTTAAACCTTTATGAGATAAATTTCAGCTGCCCCTGAGCCTGCTGAAATGATGTTGGACAAATTAAAATCTTATTATGCAAATATTGCCTTTGCACAATCTTTGTGTGTGTGCGTTCTCTCACGTTTCGGGGAAATCGTAAAAGGTCAAAATGCCTTCCATTCTGGTAACACGGATCTGTGTGCTTGAACACTGGAAACTCACTGTGCTCTGGTCAAAACAATTTAGCTCTTAAGATTCGAACTATAAGTATCACCCTAACACCCAAATTGCTGGTCTATAAAACAGGTTTTTTTTTATGATTGGTTAGTGTATCTCTCTGAATACACGATAGTATATATATAGTAGAATAGTTCTAAAGCCACAACCCAGTTTTGCTTGTTTTGTTACACTGTATCCAGTTTCCAACATACAAATCAATTGTAGGAGCCTGATAGATCTGTTTGCTGCAGCCAAATGTGATACATGGCTGGCCGTGTTAAGATTGCCTGTACTGTTTTGACCCAACAAAGATATTTACATGAAGGATGCTGTTTCTCCTAATCCCTCACCAGCTGTTGTAGTCATTACCAGACAACATTTCTTAAGTATTTAGGCAGGTGCAAGGAGGTTCAGGTAGCTTCTTTACATGCTGATGGACAGAATAGTTAAGACTGGTCAAACACATTGCTTTTTGCATTCAGAAAGAAAAAAAACATACCTGAACAACATATGTGATTTAACCTTTAAACCTTAGATTGCCTTAACCTTTTTAAGCACTAAGACATGAATCCAGCCACAGTTGTTAAAAAAACATCTTCTTAACATGGATCAGTTATGGTTGTCTCATATTTAGCTTTATTCAAGGTAAGTATGCTTTAGGCTCTAAGAAAGCAGGGAGGACACTTTCTAATTTGTGAACACAAGACCCAGGACAGCTAAAGAACATGACTCTTTTCTTCTACTTTTGGCTCATTCCTGACATGTTTGCTTACTGGCTAACAGGTGGATTGTCACATGCAAGATTTTAATTCATCCTAAACCTAGCAAACATCTTGAAGTGTTTGCTCACTGAGAGAATTTTTGGTTGAGTTTTTATTTTGTTTGCTAGTTGCAGGTAACAAGGATCTATCTATACAATAATTTACTCAAGCTATACAAAGTCCCCATAGAAAAATGTCATATGTTAATACAGGTCTAACAATACATTAATACCGCGTTCACATTACCACTGCCTAAAAAGCTGGCTTTTTAGGCAGTGGGCAGAATTTTGCGAATTTCAAAGTGGTGCGTGGGCAGAATTTTGCAAATTTCAAAGTGGTGCGTTCAGACTGAGCTGAAAGCATCGGCTTTTTAAAAAATGTATTTATTTATTTTTTATTTTTTAGAAGCCGGCAGCAACGAAAAAAAGCCGGCTTTTTAGCTCAATCTAAACGCAAAAAGCCGGCTATTGAAAAAGCCGGCAAAAACCCTTCTTTTTAGCCGGGTCTAAGACCCGGCTAGAGAGACCCTGGGTTTGCGTTCAGATTGCCAAAAAAAGCCGGGGTTTTCATGAAACCGGGCAATTTCATGAAAACCCCGGCTTTTAGGTGGTAATGTGAACGGGGTATTAATGTCTCATTGCAAATTGCATTGGGGCAACACATAATAAAGTGGAAAAATTATATTGTAACAGAAAGGCAGCACCCTGTCTAATAACTATTTATTAAAAAATAAGTAGCTGGTATAGAATTGTTTCATTCAGTGTGGTGAAACCATTGTAGGAAAATAGGCCTAAATCTGAACATAAACAAACAATAGTCTGCGCTTAAATCACTAATCACTCAGACTAGCTGAATAAGTGCAAGCATATGATACATATAATACATAACAAAAAAGGATGGGAATAAGAAAAATTTATTAATTGTAAAAATTAATTAAAACAACCACTCGCTAAGAGAATCAATGCAAGAAAGGAGGAAAATAAAAATGATGGGTTCATTGAGCATACAGATTACATCAGATGTTACTAGGAATATAGGCTGTTCTGATAATACACACAATAAAAATAATAATAATAAGTAAAAAATAAAAATGTCCAAACGATATAAATATTGCACTTGGGGGTGGATATTGATGATAACGTGGTTAAATCTGAACATTCCACCTTATTGGTAATGTCACTGGGTATGTCTAACTTGATATCCCAGTCCACAGAATTGAGGAGCAATATGTATCTACTTCCATTGCACTGTTTATTGCTATTACATCAAAAATGGCAATTACTTAATAAAAATGCTTTATTACTTAGATCTGAGGTTCTCAACCAGTGGTACTAGTACAGCTGGTGTTACTTGGTCCACTGTCTGGTGGTACTCAGGGCAACTGGGCAATCTTGTCAGGAAGTAGCAGCCGGATTTGTACTTTAACTTTGTGCAACAGCAGATTGCAGAGGTCATATTTAATACAGTATATCGTGGGCTGAATGGATTATGTAAAAATGTATTACAAAATATGTAAGGAAGGGGGGAAAAAACTTGATTTCGTAGTGGGATTGAAACATTATTTTATAGTTACAAATACAAACAGCATTAAAGGCAAGGAACGGCTCACTTTACCAATATTTATCTGAAAGGGTTCCTTTAAACCCTGCATTTCCTTTAACAACAAAACCCTGTTATTTTGTTGCTCATGTGACACTGGCCTGAGCAGTTGTACCTGAGGATACATTTTATTCTTCTTCTTTCTCGAGAACATTGGAATAATATATCCATAAAATGATCAGCGTTTATACTGGCATTGAGATCTATGATGACCAGGGGGGCCAAGCAGACTTTGACCATTTGAACTTGAAACCCCCAGAGAGCCTTTTATTCTAATAAAACAGCAAAATATTGGTTATGTGACACCCCTCCATCAAACTCTATCACATTAAGGAAACCTTAGAACTTGGGTCTGCAGTCTGGCCTGATACATTACAATTCATCTGGGAGGCTTAGAAGGAATAATTACATCTATGTATTTATTCCACTGTCAGAATGTTGACACTAGTTTCATAGTGTCTGTGTCATTGAGAGTCATAATTAAATAATATGTCAAATGTATTGATTATGTGTATATGGATCTGGCTGATATGTCTAGAAGGCCTTTGTCTTGGCGAGGTAGCAAAGGTTTAATAGAAAAACTTTGCCAAACGGCATCAAGTCAGTGTTTAGTATTTGATTTACATCTAATAATGCCTTGATTTTCTCTTGCCTTTTCATTTTGCCATTGAGTAAAACATCATATTGTCCAGGGACCATGTGGCATCTGTTAAAAGATTCTGTTGTAATAATGGCTTACGACAGGAAATGATATTGACCGGAAGTTTAATATGTGTCATATTGATACTTTGATACAATGGACAATAGGTCAATCAATAAAAAAAAATAAGATGATAGATAGCATGTAAGGATAGCAAAATTAGCCTTTATAATTTAGGTCACTAATGATAAGTAATCATAGGTTGTGATATTTTATGAGATATTTATCACATCTTATTATGACTGTGGTATCAGACATCATAACAACTTTTCTCGTAATAAATGTTTGAACATGAATCCCATTTAGTAATCAGTTTGGAATAATCGTTTTTAGCTCTTCAACAATCTCTTTCTCATATACCTCTACAGATGGGAACCAAAGAGCCTAATTTACATGATTGCTGTAATGCGTTGTACCATTATATCAGCAACGGAGCACAGCCGACCGATACTGCACTCTGTACGTATCGGAACCCCCCATGTGTAGAAGATACACATGGGGGGTGGGCAAATGTATGCAAATCGTACAGTAAGGTTTGGCTAAGTATCCCGCAACGAAGGGTTTCCGTGCAGAATGCTTAGAGTAGAGGTCCTTCATGCGGATTCACATTTTACACGTAGGAGAGCAGGGGGAGTGTCCTGCTCTCCTACATGCGGACCTCTGAATCACAAAATCCATACAATAGCCTCCACAGCGGAGGATAAATCCATCTTAAATGTGAACACGGTCCCATGTGAGCATTTGCAGTGGCAAACGCAGGATTTTGAAAGGGGGGTTTCCAATGTGTGTAATACATGTGAGGTATATTATCATAGCTGCAAACGTTTTGTAGCCCGAAAACGCGGCAAATAAGCTCCGCTGCGTCCTGCCAAGCTCTAAAAATTACCCCTAGTGTGTGTGTGTGTTTTTTAGGGAATTAGACTAATGTGGCAGAAGTTGATGTATGTAAAATTACGAAGAGCTACTTAATATGATGCACTGTTAAAAAATGTAAATGTAAAATGACAATACTGATAATATGGTCGTACTATCTGACTGCCAGGACATGTAAGACATCCAGTAATGTTCTCTGTGAAAGCAGGACGTTATGTAGATTTGAAAATAATAAAAATTCTACATTAAGGAATTGCTTTAGTTATTGGCTGTAACAAGTCCTGTTCTGATATTTTTTTGGTTATTGGCTGTAACAAGTCCTGTTCTGATATTTTTTTTTTTATAGGTGATTTATAAGTTACTTCTTTCACACAGTAAAATAGTAGTTTTATATTGAAGGAACAGATCTAATAGTAATAGCAGTATACAATGCATTAGTAGAGCACGAGCACATTACACAATGTACAGAGCATGTGTCAGTGCATAAGCACTGTTTCACCATTCCCACCTGCTTTCCTAATGCAGCACAGGCCAGGACCATCTTCATCCATGTCAGTCCAGATCACATGGCCGCGAAGCCACGCCCATTTCGCGGGTCCCGCGAAGCCACGCCCCTTTTTTAATTTCCACCATGTTTGGCTCATTTTTCAATATTTTTTTCTTTTTTCAATCTGGGGGGTTTCTGGGCAACCAGAAACCCCCATGGGTGCGTCACTGATTTGGTTAGTTAGAGGGACATGCTATGCAGCCTCTAAAGTGTTTCATGTAGTCTATTTCGACTCAACTTTAAATGAGCTACACGTGAAATTATTTGTAAGTATTCTGAATAGGTATGACTTTACTGGTAATGTATATAGAAAGCAAGAAGACTATTGTGTGACATAAGGTTAGCCGTCTTGTTTGATTTAGTAGTCCCCAAATGATGTCTCACATCTGGTTAAAAGCATAGAATGTGAATAGAATGACATGGCTGAAAAATCAATAGCACATAGGGCTAAATGATACCTTTTCTTCCTGACCAGTTATGATGTGAAAAGAATCAGATTGCTCTGTGCTCCTGATGCTCTGCTTCATACCCTTAGAGCAGTGTAAAGAATCTTGCCGATGACGTAGCAGCATGTCCATATACAGCACACCCTGTCATCCTCCTCAGTGTTTTATAAGAGCATCAGCCACTGTACAAAGAATCTACTTAGCTTTTCTTGGTAGCATGTAAATGGAAACTTGGTAAATGAATGTATGATGTTTGCTTTGTAAATGGGGCAAGAAGGTTTCTCCTCTTAGCCATGCTATGACTTAGTATTAAAATCTAAAGTAACAGACTTCATTTTAATGAGCTTTGTAAATCTGACCTAAAAAGTGTTGCCGGGAGTCTTTGAAATGAGTTTCCTTCAACTTCCCCTGAGCTGATTGTGTGTTTTAGGGGAGGTTAAATGGGTTAAGATTCTTAGCTGTTCTAAAGCCATATGAGTGATTCCTTATTAATCTTTTTCACCCCTAAGACATCGTCTCCAGATCAAGGCGGATTTACTGCATAAGATAACATACTCAGCAATGGGACACGGCTTCTGAAAGGACAAAAGGGTGACAGCATTAGAAAGAACAAGCTGCTGTTGCTGTGATCCATATAAAAATAAATGTATATATGCACGATCTGATAATGCATCTCATCATGCTGTGACAATATTGTGACAAACATCTTTTGTAAAGGGGCAGTAGGTTGTTTTGTAAGCTTATGCATCATTACTGGTGTTATGCTATATGTCAGGTTGCACTCAATAGCATTCCTGTAAAAAAATAAAAATGTTTGCAAAGAAAGAGCTACCCGAAGAAATAAGATCCAGAATGTAATGGTACAGGGTGACCCAGTTATTATTTGTAAGTTATCTCAATGAGTGTCTGTATTGGATTAGGACAGTGATACGATTCAGACTTTCACACAATTCAAACGTAAAATGACAGTAAAAAATAATAAGATGGGGCCCATGATTCATAAGTATATGTGTGTAAGGGGAGTGATCTCACCTCACCTCACCTCAAATGAACAGCACGATGGCTCAGTGAGTAGCACTTGTGTCTCACAGCTCTAAGGTCATGAGTTCGATTCCTGGACTAGTTCTTATCTGTGTGGAGTTTGTATGTTCTCCCTGTGTCTGTGTGGGTTTCCTCCAGATCCTCCAGTTTCCTCCCACACAAAAAAACATGGTGGTAGGTTAATTGGCTGCTGAATAAATTAACCCTAGTCTGTATGTGTGCGTGTGTGTGTACGAGACCCTGGATTTTAATATAAAGCATTGCTCTTATGGTGTAGTATAAGGCTAAGATATGTTGGTTGCACACTGCTGAGACGTCATCTGACATTTAGGAAAAAATTCTGTAATTCCTTTTTTAATTAATACACTTTTTATTGTATTAATTAACTGAGTGTAATTCCTTTGCTTAATGAATAATGATATGTTACATGGTATATAAGTCATACGGCTTTGTTAAATATCTTAATTTTCTATATAAAAACAAAATGTGATAGAAATAGATACTATTTGCCTTCCTTTTTCTGCTACTATAGTTATATCATGGAGCACAGCATTTGTTTAGTCTTGTGAGTGTCAGTTATATCTTATAAGACTGCAGCTCTGTTCAGTGTAAATGTAGAGACTACAAATAGAGACATGGATGATCGTAAGTGTCTTATCAGAGCTAGATGGAGAAGGTCAAAATAGATAATTGTGACAATTTGATCTCAAAACATTTTCCTGGGAAGTCTAAGTTTAGTGAGTGAAAGGCATCATCAGTGAAGACCCTAGAGCTATTCACACGCTGACCACCCCAGTAACCTTAAAGTGACCCTCAAGATAAAGGTTGGCTTTTTGTTTTCTCATTCATATCTTAGTTTTATGCTTGCCACTGGTTTCTGGTTATAGTAACACGGATAAAGACTATGACAAAAAACACAGCAAAAGCGATTGTTTTAAAACCCGATCTTATGGCAAGACTTGTGATTTCCAAAAACCAGATATTCAGTTGTTCTTATTGTAAGCCTGAATGACGACAAAAGGTCATATAACTGAAGCACAGTATTATTTTCAACTTCCAGAACTTGTGATGTCTTGGCTTGTTAGGAAGATAACCATCCATGCATCTGACAGCTTAAACATGGACTCTCTTGTTCTTACTATGTTAAACTGTTTACTGCCCCCGCTTTAAATACCTTGTGATGGTCCCCCTGTTCAGCTGGTATTATAAAGAACAAACATATTTGTTTACATGTTGATGGCACTTCCTGAGAAACGCTGGGTATAAACACGATACGTTGATAAATGTTATTTTGCCTAAACCTGTCATTTCTTGTGAAATATCTACTTTAGAAAAAGATAATGATGAAAACACATTCTGATTGTCAAAATAACAATAACTTTCAAACTTTTGCATGTTTACTAATATGGTAACTTGAAGCATCTCATATCATTTTATAAGGCTGTGATTTACAACTTGAAGGAAAGCCACTTCTCACAGGGATTTGTGTAAACTTAGATGTGACATCTCTGCTGCCAAGGTCTTTTTGGGACATGGTGGGAGTATTCTCTTCATAAGAGAGGACCAAAATCTGTATTTGCCTAATAGAGCCTTTTAGTCATTTTTATTGCTGGTAATCTGACTGTTTCTCCTGCTAAGCGTCTGCATGGTTACCAATACTCTTAACTACTAATTTACATTGCAATTGGCACCCGACCTCGCATGACACATGTAAGACTCTTAGACAGATAATCCTCTCTTCATCTTGAGAATTATGTCGCCATAGAGGGGTCAGTGGTGTGAGATGGCACAGCTTGAGGTGCGAACTACAGCCGCAGCTAACACACTTTACCTAGCTGATACTGTGAATCCCTTAACTGGCTGATCAGGGGTTTTAAATAGAGTCCCTTCTGTTTTGACCTAAGAAGGACTTCTTACCAGCTTGACTTGTTGAGGCCAGTTTGTTTCATTTTATCCACCAAAATGATTTTATTAACTATTTAGATAAGACATATCAATTTAAAAAAGTGATATGTTTTATCCATTAATATTGTAATACATGCTCTTTTTTATTTTTATAAGTGTGGCTAAATAGCAAGAAAATCTAAATATAATCTTGTTTCTTGTTTAGGATCCAAATAAAGTTTGTAGCACTATAGATAAATGTTATTTCTGAAGCTCTGACATTTTCTGGGCTTTAGATCTAAATGTGAATTTGGACTTTTCCCAACTACAGTTTGTTTTCCTGAAGCAAAGTGCGGCAAAGGTCTGTATATGGAAACCAATACTATATGTTACTGCACATCATGCATAACCTTCCTCATGGTGCAGATTTGGATACATTGTGATATGCATTGTGATATCTCCAAACATGGATGTATGGGAGTCTGGACGTGGCACAGCGTGTCTCAAATGGAGGCATAGCCATTGAAGTGCTAGATAGTCCCTTAATACTCTCTCCTCTGCTTAAAATAGCTTTATACACATCTGAAGGTATGCATAAAACTTCTTTATTGCTGTTTAGCAATGAATGGTTATACCTCGAAGCCACTGTCCTTACTGGCAGTGCCACATTTTCCACAGTTTAACTGTGACTGCCTAAAATCCAGGCTCCTTATAATATTCCTATGCATTGCCTTGTTAAAGAAGTCCCATAAGGGTGCTATGGACAATGAAAATGCTACTTCTGGCTCTGGGCTCGCAGTAGTGCACTGCTTTACGTGTCTAGACTTCATGTCGGTGCTGGATTCAGAAGCACACAGCTGAAAAGTATACTGGACTACTGGAGCAAAGGAAGAGGGACCTATCAGAAGACTAGTTAAAATATTCAATATGTCAGTAACATCACCATCCCTAACACAGACAAAACCTGAATAAAATAATTATGAATTGTATTAAAAACTTTATTGTTTTTATTAAGGTTTTGTCTGTGTATTATTCTAAATTGTGTAATAAATATGTGAAGAAAAATGTCTATACGAGGTATGTCTATTAAATAACGAGACTGATTAAATAACTCACTTTTATTTATTGGTATTGCTAATGTAATGCTTGTCCGCTTCAATATACTCCCTATTTGCACTAATACATATCTGCCGTTTTCTTCAACTGACTCAAAATGTGTCCCTTTAAGAACTGATTTAACTTTTTGGAAAAGATAAAAGTCACAAAGTGCTAAATCGGGCGAATATGGAGGATGTTCAAGTGTAGTAATGTGATTGTTGGTCACAGAAAGTGCTGTGTGAGCAGGCGCATTGTCCTGGTGAAGAATGAAACCATTTTGCCACAGTTGCGGCCGTTTCTTTCTGACTCTTTCTCTCAGCTTTTTCAGAACTTCCTTATAATAATGCTGGTAACTGTTGTGCCTTCTGGAGCTCATTCTGCCACCTGTTTAGGGTCACTACGTATGCAGTTATAACCGGTTCTGACTGCTTTGTTTACTAGGTGGAATCACAGTCTCGTTATTTTATAGACATACCTCGTATTTCTAAAAATGATTTATTAAAATACAGACAAAACAAATAAAATCATTTTGAAGTGTGTAACACAATGGATAGTTATTTTATTCAGCTTTGTCTGTTTAGGTATTTATAGATCTGAATGTATAGATCTGTATATGTGCTGCAAGGTAAGAGAAGTCCAATTTTTTTTATTTAACTATATTGGTGACCATTTTCGTTATGGACTGGATCCAGATTCTGATGCCACTGTATTCGACATTTGATGCTGAATCCCAACTGGATTCATCTTTCCTTATGGGCAATAGGAGGCCCTCCCCTTTCTCGCACAGACCTACATCCCAGTCCTTAAATCTTAAAACTTATGGACAGCATGGAAGTATGGGTAGTACAGAGGCAGCTATGCACGCTCCCACTGTACTATTTAATACTAGCCCCCTTCCACATAGCATAAGCACTTCTACATCCCAGCACTCCAACATCAGAATTGCTATTAGAATAGGTATTGCCTTGGTAATGCAGGGTTCACATATACACTGCTTACTAAAACTGAAATTTACAATCGTAGTTACTAGAAAACACCCCCTTTTATAATATCTGTCTGTATCTGGTCCTATATCACTATTTACCCACATGGTAATAACACAGATGATAAATAAATAAATAAACATATAGGGCCTGATTCAGACTTAAGTAGGAAATAAGTACGCTTGGATTCGCAAGTGCTCTCCCATGTTCTTACAGATTTTTGCTGACTTCCGCCATTATAGCTCTACATTAACTTTCCGTGCATATGTTTGTGTGGAGTTTGCTAAAGTAACCCAGCCCATACTGTCCACTTTAAATGCCTCCCCCTACACACTTTGCGCATCATCGTTATTACGTAGTGTTGGTAAGCTCCTTCTTACAGATGTCATAAGGCAAGGAGATCAACTCCATCTGTAATGAGTTGTTATGCGTAACATCTGCACAGATAGCATAAAAGCGCAAACATATACACACATCCTGCATGTTTTTAGGAATGTTATTAAGTCTGAATATGGCCCATAAAACCTATATACAACCACTATATATTGTGTAATCCATATGTGAAATAACATAAAATGTGGTGGCCACCTCTTATCTCAAAGCACCCTCCCTGATAGTTTAAAGTGTAAACCCTAAAAAGAAAAAACACTACATACTTCATAATTTATACAGGTTATGTCTATATATTAATATAATTTGTCTTATAATCATGTGCGTATTGTCATATATGGAAGCAGCCCATGTATACTGCAACTTCTTATACTTTACTCCACACTGTCTGTCAGGCAAAACAGAGCCTTCATTACAACCAATCCCTCATTATAATTTTTTTTTATTTAAGTGAAGTATAATTTCCCCCAAACCAACTCTGCTCCCCACTGCCTTGACTCTGCTTGTTCCTGCTTTCTCGCCAGCTACTACTAAACATACTGGACTGGATCCAGACCAAAGAGCGGAAATCCACACACACAGAGATCACATGAGCATAATGCACTCCCACCAGCACTCCCCTCAGTCTAGATGGGGATTAGATGACTTAGACTGCCTTGTCATGTGGAAGTGTCTAACTCAGCCCATACTGTACGATTTAAATCCCCCCCCCCCCCCCCACCCCCCCCCA
>WWET01000049.1:420867-442704 GCA_011038615.1 Limnodynastes dumerilii
GATGATTGGGAGACTGAGGGGAGATGTGAGGGGAATTAGTGGGAGGCTGAGGGGAGACATGAGGGGAGACATGAGGGGATTATTTGGAGGCTGGGGAGACATGAATGCGATTATTTGGAGGCTGAAGGGAGACATGAGTGGATTATTTGGAGGCTGAGGGGAGACATGAGGGGGATTATTTGGCGGCTGAGGGGAGACATGAGTGGGATTATTTGGAGACATGAGGGGGATTATTTGGAGGGTGAAGGGAGACATGAGGGGGATTATTTGTAGGGTGAGGGGAGACATGAGGGGGATTATTTGGAGGCTGGGGAGGCATAAGGGGGATTATCTGGAGGCTGGGGAGACATGAGAGGGGTTATTTGGAGGCTGAGGGGAGACATGAGGGGGATTACTGTGTGGCTGAAGAGACATAAGGGGGCTTATTGGGAGGCTGAAGAGACATGAGGGGTATTATTGGGAGGCTGAAGAGAAATGAGGGGATTATTGGAAGCTGGATAGCCATTAGGGGGATTACTGGGAGGCTGGAGAGACATGAGGGGGATTATTGGAAGGCTGAAGAGACAGGCTTTGGGGCGGCACAATCATACCTATTACATACCAAGATGGGAGGGACGCACCAAGGTAATATATATCAATCACAAAAAAATTAACGGGGGGGCGCATTTTGTTATTTGCCCCGAGTTCCATTTACACTAGTTATGCCTCTGTACGATTGGTAATCGTGATTTTTAGGGCATTCATAAAAAAATCATTTTTATCACAAATAAATCAACATTGGAAGCATACTCACTCTTGCAATACTGGACCAAGTCATCGCAGATTGTATGATTGGCCAGATAATAGGATAGGTGGAAGCAATCTCATCGCTGATAACAAGACATTTGTGTATTTGGACTGTAACCACTCCTACTCGATTGCGCAGATTTTTGACAGAATAGCTTACCTTAATTTTTACAATTTAAGCAAATAGATATTTCTGGAGGTGCAGATGTCTGGTTGTGTATACATTTAGAGACCCTCTGTCTAAAGTGTTATTGCTCTTAAATCTAGAAAAGTTACGGGGCTAAATTTACTAAACTGCTGAAAAGTGGAGATGTTGCCCATAGCAACCAATCAGATTTTAGCTGACAATCACTAGTATGTGATAGGAAAGTGAAAGCTAGAATCTCATTGGTTGCTATGGACAACATCTCTACTTTTCCTTTTCCACAGTTTAGTAAATCTAGCTCACAATGTGTTAAGATTAATTTGCATGAATATGCATGCAGGCACAGCTTGTGAAAAATTCCATAAATCTGAAATGCAAAAAGATTTGGCAAAATTGGGAAGTCTGAATCTGGTCCAAAAAAAAATTTCCCTGGAAGTTTCAAATCAAGGTTTTTAAGTTTAAGAATTTTAGCTTCAGAAGAGAGATCATTTACTTGCTTTATAGGTGAGTGAAAATAACATAAAGACTAGTAATACATGTAAATATAGTGAAACTCTTCTCAATGAATACATGTGAATTGTTAATGTGTGTTTATATTAAACTACATTAAAAATACTCCGATTTTAACACGAGATTAAATAAGTCATAAACATTTATACATACAGTTCCTTCATAGCAACCTACTGTGCAAAATCCCTTGTTCCTATTTATATACTTATTTCCTTTGTGTATTCAGCCTGAATTGTTGAGGCACTTTTGCCAAAATACAAGACACCTCTAGATTTACATATTTTTTATAAAATGTTTTCAAACATCACTTTTATGATATGTATATAGTCGGGGGGATGCTCATATTAACAAAATGATGTCAGAAGAGTAAATGTGGTTTTAGTGTCTTCATATACAGCCTGACGTCTGATGCCTGCTTTAGGTCATAATTCTACAAAACAGAAAAGTGGCTTAGACAAATATAATCCTGAAAAGCTAACCTGTTGTAATTTATTCCTCACATGACTGCATTTCAGAACTTATGTTGTCCCCTACAATTAAATAAGGAGAAAAACAGGCCGGATCCAGAGTTCATAAAGACAGTCGACTTACGTGTTGGTGCTGCACATGTGCAGTACGGTGAATTTCCGCATTGAAACACAGCTGAACAATGCTGCACTCAGTACAGAATTCACTCTTCGACAGCGGGACGGGCCCACTCACCATGTATACTTAATATGTATGGTGGGTGGGATCAGGAATGTAGATCATTCAGTAAGGGTTTGGCTAATCACATACATACAATCGTCCCTTCTGTATGTGGACCTTCCATGTGCAGAGACTTAAGGTAGTGTTCTGTATGCAGTATCATGGAAATGGGGAGGTAGGTGCGCTCTAGCAACTGGATATAATTGGGTAAAATAGAGTATAGGATGTCTGGAGGCAAAGTGGGGGGGAGGGGGAAGGTGTTCAAATTCCTTGTGAGAGATGGTATATACAGTCATTTGCCCAAATCCAGAACTACGCTTGTGTGCAAATTTACACGTAAAATCGCTTTTTTGCATGTACTGCGCATGCGCACAACAGAGAATACGCTATGTTACGGAATAGAACTCTGAGCATATGGGTCATTCACGTATTTGCTGTGTAAATTCGTGCGTGTGGGCGTGCCAATTTTACGTGTGGCAAAACTACGTCTAAAATACACAATGTAGGTGGGGGTTTCATTTAAAGTGTACAGTATGGGCGTGCTTAGCTGCGTAAGTCCATGTTGCCCATCCGTACGTGTGCGGACGACAGCGGTTACGCGGCCAAAAGTTAAGGTAGGGTTTGGAAAGCGGAACTCGGACAAAATACGTACATTCCAAGGGTGTGCCAAGGGGAGTGTATAGAACGCGTAAATACGCTACACTAGTAAACGGCTTGCAATCAGACTTCTGGATCTACCCGATTGTTGTTAAAGATAATAATAATAATAATAATAATCAATATTATTATTATAAGAATAATTCCGATGTGAGTATGGTGATTAGAAGACTTGAACAATCCAGTAAGGTGGTTGACATTGACATCCGCAATAGGGTAATAATGCTTAGTAATAATAATAAATAAAAGAAATTGCACTCACAAACTTAGGCTTGTAGATGCCTCTCAAGATTTCTTTAGGGAACAGCTTGGTTCTGCGCTCTGCCATATTTCCTCTATTCCTCCAGACTGGTAACACATCCTTCAACAGTGTTTTACGGGCGGCTTCTCAGGTGGACACCTCCGCTGGGGGTCTGTGTGGATGCTGTGCCTTTGGGTAATGCTTGTGTCCTTCCTCTCTGTGCCATGGTTTGTAGTGCTGGATGGTGTTCTCGGCTAGTTCTGTCTACCAGATTCGTACCTTAAATTATACGACTAGGTCTGCGGCCGCATGGCTATTTGTAACGGGGCTTCAGCTTCCATGGCTTATATGGTGGGGGTATAGCCATCATAAGTGAAGGGTATACACCTTCATAACTTCATTATATATGTTAGTACTTACGCACAGGGAACATCTGGTGCATGCATGCCGATATTCTCAGACAGTGGACTTACACAATTGACGTCTGTATGTACCCTGACGGCCGAAGTTCAGGATCCGGCCCAATGACTGTATATAACATCTCCCAAGTTCCATACGGCCGTAAACCTAGTGGTAAAAGTTAAGGTAGCAAATTTACTACCAAGAGCGGGGAGTGCAGGTGGTGTAACTACCGATGGCCCGCACGCACGTAAAGCATGTGGGGGTCAGAATTTGGGCCTGTGATTGTATATACCATCTCTCAAAAGGAATTTGATCACCTTCCCCCTCCCCTCTCCCACATTGTCTCCAGGCACCCCATACCCTATATTAGCCAATCATACCTAGTTGCTAGAGCGCTCCTATCTCACCCCCTTCCATGATTAATTACTCTACTAGTGTATTAGGGACACTGGGAGGTTTAGTAGCAGCTTGCATCTCTTTTATCATCTATTTACACACAATAGCAACAACCCTCCCTTCAGTGACCCCATTCAGCTGCCTGAGCACGCTACCCAGGGCCGGCGCGACCCGCTCCGCGGGGGGATGCGGTGCATCCCGGCGCCATGCTGGATAGGCGCCGGACATCCCCCCGCACCACGATATACAGAATGGCAGCGTTCATACATTCTCCTGTATGAACGCTGCCAATCTGTATAGCGGTGAGCGGGGGAATGTCCGGCGCCTATCCAGCATGGTGCCGGACCCCCGCTCCGTTATACAGCCTGGCAGCAGCGCTCATATAGGAGTTCCTGTATGAGCTGCTGCAGTAGTCACAGAACATCTCACAGCTGCAGCAGCTCATACAGGAACTTCCTGTATACACACTTCCTGTCTGCAGACACAGCGCCGCAGAGGAGGAAGGGGACAGGTAAGTAAGTAATTGAGGGGGACTTGAGCATTATTATGGTTAATACTGGGGAGAAGGAGGGGAGCTGGGGGCATATTATGGTGAATACTGGGGGGGGATAGGGGAGCTGCAGGCACATTATGGTGAATACTGGGGGAGGGAAGGGAACTGGAGGCATATTATGGTGAATACTGGAGGGGGGGAATAGGGGAACTGGAGTTGTAGGGCTGCAGAGACATGATGGAAAAATTGAGAGGCTGCAGAGACATGATGGGGATACTGAGGGCTACAGAGACATGATGGGGAAATTGTAGGGCTGCAGAGACATGATGGAAAAATTGAGAGGCTGCAGAGACATGATGGGGATACTGAGGGCTACAGAGACATGATGGGGAAATTGTAGGGCTGCAGAGACATGATGGAAAAATTGAGAGGCTGCAGAGACATGATGGGGATACTGAGGGCTACAGAGACATGATGGGGAAATTGTAGGACTGCAGAGACATGATGGGGCTGGAGGCAAATGATGGGGAATACTGGGGGGCCTCAGAGACATGATGGGGATACTGGGGGGCTTCAGAGACATGATGGGGATATTGGGAGGCTGCAGAGCCATGATGGGGAAATTGTAGGGCTGCAGAGACATGATGGAAAAATTGAGAGGCTGCAGAGACATGATGGGGATACTGAGGGCTACAGAGACATGATGGGGAAATTGTAGGGCTGCAGAGACATGATGGAAAAATTGAGAGGCTGCAGAGACATGATGGGGATACTGAGGGCTACAGAGACATGATGGGGAAATTGTAGGGCTGCAGAGACATGATGGGGTGACTGAGGGCTGCAGAGACATGATGGGGAAATTGTAGGGCTGCAGAGACATGATGGGGTGACTGAGGGCTGCAGAGACATGATGGGGAAATTGTAGGGCTGCAGAGACATGATGGGGTGACTGAGGGCTGCAGAGACATGATGGGGAAATTGTAGGGCTGCAGAGACATGATGGGGTGACTGAGGGCTGCAGAGACATGATGGGGAAATTGTAGGGCTGCAGAGACATGATGGGGTGACTGAGGGCTGCAGAGACATGATGGGGAAATTGTAGGGCTGCAGAGACATGATGGGGTGACTGAGGGCTGCAGAGACATGATGGGGAAATTGTAGGGCTGCAGAGACATGATGGGGTGACTGAGGGCTGCAGAGACATGATGGGGAAATTGTAGGGCTGCAGAGACATGATGGGGTGACTGAGGGCTGCAGAGACATGATGGGGAAATTGTAGGGCTGCAGAGACATGATGGGGTGACTGAGGGCTGCAGAGACATGATGGGGAAATTGTAGGGCTGCAGAGACATGATGGGGTGACTGAGGGCTGCAGAGACATGATGGGGAAATTGGGGGGCTGGAGACACATAAGGGGAAGTACACGCAAGGGGGAGAGATTGGATGAATATATACACTACACACACAAACTGGATAACTTAGTGCTTAAAAGGTTGTGCTTCTATTGTATTTTTGTCACAAATGTTTTCTGTTTTGTGACTGTTTTTTTAACTGCATTCAGGTTACAAGGATGTTGAATTTATTGTACAGTGGTCGGAAAGGATGTAGTCTGTATGGTGGCCTGTATGGTATAGCGGTCACTGGGATAATGTCGGTAAGGTATGTGTCCCTAAGATATATGGTCTGTATTGTGTTGCAGTGTTTAGGATGAAATGGGAATTGTATAGTGGAGACTAGAATGCTGCCTGTATTGTATAGTAGCGGCTATGATTTACTTACTTTTATTGTGTTTACAAGATTGTGTTTTATGATGCTTACATGGATACTATACTATAGAAACTCTGATGACAAATTGTTAAACAGGTAGGCGCAAATTTAAAGTTTGCAGGGAGGCGCCGAACACCCTAGCACCGGCCCTGGCGCTACCCTTTTATCTCCATCTCTGCATGCAGAAGGCCTCTGTGTTCGAGGAGAGCAAAGGGTTTGTGAACTCTGTTTGTACAAACAGAATATAGGATAGCAAATTCCATATGTTAGACTTCACAACTGAGGCTAGCGTACAGAATCTTCCGTTATTTCTGGCAGAAGAAAGGTGTTGAGTTGTACACATTTAGACATACACCTCTTCATATTGAAAGGGTGAAGTGGGACCTTCCCATATGAGTGGGGTGCATGCACATGCATGTTATATGCAATGTTTAGTTGTAAAATACGCACTTACTGTTACTCCTAAGAACACATAGCGGTGCTGTGCAGTCTTTATAAATACCTCGTTATTGTGATCATTGTTATTGCAAATGCATACTTTTAACAGCAAAAGAATACAACCTTTACATCAGACTGAGAGTGAAGCAAAATACATATACAGCTGTTTTCTTTGTATCCTACCTATTTTTTATGCATTCACTTATGTGTGTAACATCTAGAAAAAAGAAAACTGAAGACCAAACCATCTGCAGTCACAGAAGCACTAAGCTAGAAGACAGAAAAGACATCTCTGGAGCCCTGAACTGCCCAGATAACTGTGGGGCAGGTAAGTATTACTAAATATTCAGGGCCTGTATTCAGAGTACCGGACGTATAACATATACGTCCGGTGTTTAGCGATTTTTACTACTGCACATGTGTAGTAATTTTTTTAACGTAACCTACCTATCTTTTTCTTACGTAGATTGCCTAAATACGGTCTTAATGACGTAAGAAAAAGATATGTAAATTATGTTAAAAAATGACTACACATGCGCAGTAGTAAAAATCGCTAAACATCGGACGTATATGTTATACGTCTGGTACTCTGAATACGAGCCCTGATTAGTATGAAGCATCAGAAGCCTAAGCTCAAAAAGATATTGAATTAAATTACTACAACCTTTCTTTGACTTGAAATTGTATTATTTTCTATTAAATTTATTATTATTATTATTATTATTAATTATTATTATTATTATTATTATTATTATTATCATCATTATCATCATCATTATCATATCGTAAAGTTCAGGGTGATTATCTTTTAATGCACTGTAATGAAGACTAATGGGCAATTTCTCCAAATTTTTGGGTAAATATTTTTTTTTATGTAGCTAAAACAATAACAATAGCTTGGAAGAATGTTACATTTACCTTTTAATATTTCCCCTCTGGGGAAATACTGTAGTTACTTGGCTACACCACAAGACAAGACTTCCAACTCTTTATTATAATAATCAAATCGAGTAGATAAAAGGCATTCTGTCCTGCCAATTTTTTTTCCTCAGTCTATATAAGGGGCAACATACTCTACTTTGTGTGAAAAGTTGTGTGGGTTTCTGATTTTTTTTCTTTTTGTTTTTTAATGTCTGAGCTCTTCCTGTTGCGTTGTGGTCAGAGTGTCTCTGTGATGACCTGTTGGTTATGAGTCTACCATATGGAACTGTTCTTCGTCTTTTGAATCATTTCTAAATATTTTTGAAATCAGATCCACAGATGTGTTTCTGTTTGGAGCAAAGTTGTGAGAATCAAATTATACTTAAGATTCCACAAATGAGTCATAAGACTAAATGCACTGGTTTTCAATGCTCATCTTGTAGTTGTTTCATGTATTAGTGCACCATTCATATAGTGTAGTGTAATTTCCATTTCTTCTTTCAGATAATGAATCATTAGTTGATTGTTAGTGATTTATAGTCTTGGAGAACCCACAACCAATTTACAGAGCAACCGAGCTTTTGACAAAAAAAAAGTTTTAGATCATCATAAGTCTAAGGACCAAATTTATTAAGCTGCGGGTTTGGAAAAGTGGAGATGTTGCCCATAGCAACCAATCAGATTTTAGCTCTCACTTTCCTATTACATACTAGAGAATGTCAGCTATAATCTGATTGGTTGCTATGGGCAACATCTCCACTTTTCCAAACTTAGTGTTTGGTGACTTTTTAATTAATAATATGTTTGCAAAATAAGCTCCTGAGTCACGGTGCTCTATATTTTAATTTTCAATTCCAGCTAGTACTTTATTAATGTGAAGTGGTTTTCAGGGACCGAAGTAGACACAGTCCATAATAAGGACGCTGGCAGGAAGGGGGGTCAGAACAGTGACCATTTGGGCAGCAGGCTTGGTGCTTTCCTCTGCCAGAAGTGGACATCCACCCGCCCCCTGCTGGCAGAGGACACCTCTAAGCTGTCAGCTGCTGGCAAGTTATAAGAACATGCTAGCCACTGACTGCTTACTGCTGTGACTTTTGGCAGGTGTACTCTCCATGGGGTTAGGGTGGAACGTTTCCTCACCCTTTCCTCCTCTAAGCCTCTTGGCAGCTGCACCCACGTTAGTAGCTTTTCTGTGTGTGTGTGTGTGTGTGTTGGAATATTCTTTTCAGCTCCAGTAAGCTAGAGGCTGTTGGGCATTATGAAATATTCTCTGTAAATATAATGGCAGCAAGATTGTTCTTGAGAGTGTATGTGCTTCTCTGTGCCTCTCCAGAAGTAATGCTTACTTCTAGATTCATATGTACTTTCTTTAGTCTCATTAGTCATGCTGTGTCAACAGCAGCTAATGTGACCCTTTAAGCAATGGAAATGTTGTAACAAATGTTCAAGAAGATGTATAGCAACACTTGTACTGTAATTTCAGCTATGTTATGATAGCTTGAATGATATACCTGTTTAAAATGGAATGGTATGTGTCAACATGCTGTGAAAGCTAAAATTGTTTTTTTTCTCTGGCAGTGAAGTTATCTCCATGCTTAACCAGAAACCACTTATCAATTAATCTTCAATGTGGCCTCCTTCACCTTCTGGTCTCTAGTACTTGAAGGGCTATGGATACTGTGACTAAAATGTGACAGCACTCAGGATATCTTTCATAGCTATTTTTCTACATGATATTGCCATGTTTGGTATATTTACTGAGGGGATACATAAATGATACACTATGATTCGTGTTATACTTTGTTTATTTCCTGTGAACAATAATTTATTAAGCTCAAAACATGTTTGGAAACAAAGCAAATAACTTAAACAAAACAGTTGGTGATATGATAATACTAACATTTGAAACCATTTATCAGTTAGGGTTTATGGCCATTTTAGATTTATTTCAAGTGACACTCATCAGATTCTATGTTTATGTGAACCTGTCTTTGTTTCTCTTCAAATACTTACTCAAAATGGGGTAGATCCAGAAGTACGTACGCGAGCGATTTTACACTAGCCGTTGACGTCAAATCGCCCATTAGTATTTACGGCGCATGCGCCCGGCAGATGTTACGCCACGTAACACTGAACGTACGTACCAACCTACTATCAGCAACGTAACTATGAATAAAGGGGTGTGCCAGGCATACAACACCCGTAGTTACGCTTCGGAGGTGGGGGGAGGCATTTAGATCCAACAGTCTGGGCATGCTTAGGCACTTACGTACGTGCTGCCTGTACATACGGCAGTAGTTACGCTGTGTAAAGTTAAGGCAGGGTTTGGCAAGTGTAAAAAGTATGTACGGTCGGGGGGAGTGCATAGTAAATACAATACATCTTGAAACGTAATAGAAACATAGCTCTGGATCTGGCCCAATACGTGTAATATGTTTTATAAAAAAAATAATACATTTAAATAAAAAAAATCCTTGTTACATTTACACAACATGTGTTAGTCCAATATAATGATGCACTTTCATTCAACACTGCTCATGTTCCAAGTGATGATCAAGGCTAATGTGTATCACAGAAGCATCACATACAGTCTTGCTAGTTAAAATCTGTATTCATTATTTCATTATTGCTTACAAAGAGCTTGTACCTATTTCATCCCATTGTGGTCGGTGCTTTTTTTTCATTCTGCAGTTGTATTAGCCAGCCTGTTAATTAGACCTACAGCATTTCCCAAATGTGTGCTACACAGCACATTGAAATACTTCCACCACTGCTGGATGTGCACCCAAATAGAATATTCCCCCATTTGCTAAAAGATATCAGTGCTGTGTTTATGTTATTCCCAAATACCCTTCTACTCCTCAAATTGTTTAGAATTTTAAAAGGTGATTTTTAGAAGGTGGCTCGACACCACTTTCAACAGCTTACTTGCAGCACAGCTCCCATGAACTGCATCAGTTGATATTTATAAAGCAGGACACAAATCACTGACTTTTGACCCCATTAAAATAGAGAAAACACTTGAGATTTCTATTGCTCTTAAACTTATAAATAGCATTGAGTTTTTCAGGTGTATGTGTTGGCAGCTTCAACTTAAGTTCTGTATAAATCATGACTATTGATAACATTCAAAACACTACCTAATATATTATCAGTTCATTGGAAATGTAACAGTTAGGTTATTAAAACGTTTCCATTGTGACAAGTATTTTGTCTTCTATAATGTGAATTTTTTTTACATTATTCATTTAAAACATTGTTTATGTACTAAAAACAGAGCTTGAAATGGGTGGTATGCCATACAGTCACTTTTCCTACGGATTTAATTGAAACACTATTAATCTCCATTCACTTCTATTATTCATTTTGGGTTCATACCACCTATTTTAAATATCTCTACCACCACTTTTTAAATTTCAGTTTGGCCACTGATTAAAAATCTAATATTTTGATATATTTGCATTAAATGAATGAACATGTTGAATAATAAGGGGGGTAAGTTAAAAGTAAAGTATCATGAACAAGAATAAAGGATTAAACTTTTGCGCCTTTTCTTAAGAAAATCACGCAATTAAAATGCTAGATTCACTTTAACTAAATTAATGGGCAAATTAGGCAAGAACCAGCCATTTAAGCAGAGAAGACAGATCATGGACTGGATCCAGAAGTAATATCAGATTCCATATGTTTGCCTCCATTGCAGAGCCTAATGTATGGAATTGTTTATTCTATATTCCATTAGGGGAGAGTAAACCCCCTGTACTCTGCTCGCACATACGGCCTTCCACAGGCAGAAACCTACCTTATAGTTTCTGCATGCACAAGGCCACATACGGAATAGAGGATTATACGTAAGGGCTTTGGAACGCCATTACTGTATGATTACTTTTTTTGTCTAGTTACCGTGTGTATCTCATACAGCGTGTGGGTCTCTGTTGAGAACGGCCCTATTTGGAAAGATTGTGCTCCATATGCTAAGTATAAATTTAACCCCAACCCTTTCCCTAATCCTTACCCTAACCCTCCCTTCCCTGCAGTCTAACACTAACCCACCCTTCCCATCAACCTAACTCTAAGACTCCCTTTCTGCAGCCTGACCCTAAGTCTCCTATCTCCGCAGCCTAAATCTAAAGGTCCCTACTCGCAGCCTGACTCTAACCATAACCCTCCCATTCCATGATCCTAACCCTCCCTTCCCCAGTGCTTAACCCTAACCCTAAAAGCCCCCGGTGAGTTACTCACTTCTCCGGTGGGGTCTGCGATGGGTGGCAGGTGGTGGGATCCAAAAATGAATGGCTAAGTATACCAATCAGCATACGTGCCCATTCTAAAAAAATAGAAAATAACTTTTTCTAAATATAGACAGCCGAAAATGAGCTTTCGGCTGTCTATATTGCTAAAGCAGCCATTTCTTGCTGGAGATTGACAACACTCGTGCACGTTAAGTCGGCTTGCCCCGCCATCAGAGATTGAATTCCGTGCGGGATGCAGCATCGACCACCTGAATTCTGGTGTACAATTAACGGTACTGCGAATGTGATTAACAACTTACACATGTAGCATGCCTAAGACGGCTATCATTATTTATTTGTGTTTACTAGAATTTGCTACAGTTTGAAAGATAAAGTTATAATAATGGATTTTTCATCCAAAATAATGATGAAATATATCATTTAAACTTTAATTTCTACACATTTTTTCTATGAGTAATTATGCTCCTATTAATGTTGTATAATTTTTGTGCATGTCAGTTGATTATGGATCACACAGTGCCTGATATTGCTAATGTGTATGTGTCAGCTTTAATCAAATATGGGTTTGGCAGCATTATTTTACACAAACACCATGTTATTATCTTTTTCAAAATACTGGCTCCCTTTATGTGCAATTAAATTGCAAGCTGTTAATGCACACATGGGGCCTGATCCAGACTTAAAGTCGTTTTAAGTACACAATTGTAAACGAGTTACACACTACTAAGTTTAATGCACTCCCGCTGGCACTCGCCTCGCACGCATGTAAAATGCTGACTTACATGTTCTGAACCCTACATTAACTTTTCTTAAGTGCCTCCCTCCTCCCACAATGCGTATTTTCAGCTTGCTTATACCCCTTTCACAAAAAACCTGTGTCTCTGCAAAATCCCGGGTATTTGGTGGTGATGTGAACGGTGCACTTCCGTTCGACCCAGGTCGAAAGACTCAGGATTTCAACCCGGGAATAAAGGAGGGTTTTTCCCAAGTTCTATCTGGGAAGGGTGGTGATGTGAAAGGTCCAGGGTTGTTTTGCAACCTGGGTTTTTCACATTGCAACCCGATTAGATGGAAAAACGGGCAGCGAATGATGACATCATATTATGCTGCCTTTCTTCAGACTTGGAAAATGGCGCACTGGCGTGAAGAGGAGATCCAGGAGCTGCTAAACATGGGCTGAAGAGGGGATATGGGAGCAGATATCGGGGACGATGAAAGATGCCCATATTTACCACAACATCAGTAAAAAAAACTAGAAGAAAGAGGAATTTCAAAAACTCAACAACAAATGGTGATTAAACTAAAATCTTTAAAAAAAACTATTTACAAACTTACACGACAACAGAAACAAGAATGGCAGCGGCCGAGTGACCTGGTGCTTTTATGACCAGTGTAATATAATTTTTGGATGTTCAGCCACTTGTAATCCTGTGGCTCTTTCATCGTCTATAAGTGGCCACAAAAAGTAGCTCACAGGCAATCAAGGCATCCCACCCTTCCTCGCCATTAATGTTTGAGGATGAGGAGACAGAGCCGGAAGATTCCAGTATGGATGCATCCTTTAGCACGGAGGAGCCCAATCTATATAGTGCTGTTGCCAATCAAAGTGAGTAAAAGTCCATATAATTATTTGCATGTAATTTGGAAGTCCATAAAGCTCTTTGTTTGTAATATAAAAGTCCAGAATAGTCTGTTCATGCAATTTGCAAGTCCAGAAAGCTCTTTGTTTGGAATATAAAAGTCCAGAATAGTCTTTTCATGCAATTTGTAAGTCCAGAAAAGTCTTTGCTGTGAATAGAAAAGTCCAGAATTTTGTTTGCAGGCAATTTGGAAGTTCATAATTATGTTTTCTGGTTGTATTTTCAGTAGTTTGTCAGTCTTTTTTACAGTATGTTTTGGTTTTTCTTGTCTTTACAGCTCACCGGTCTCAAACTTCCGTTGACGAGCCTGTGGCTTCTAAAAGTGTGCACAAAAAAGGTAAGCATCATGTTTTGTATGATAAATGAGTATCCATCTTCCAGAATGTCTATATCTCGAAAACAGATGTAATGGTTTTATTATTATTTATAGGTCATCAATCTAGAAAATGCGTCCAAGAAGAGCCAGTCCTTACGCCATTGGAGCCACATCATAGTAAGTTGAAGCACAGTTGATGTAAAGAGGGCAACAGTTTTATTAGGCATCTATGTGCTGGTTATTTGTTTTTAGGTGATACTTCAGATAATGTGATGGAAGAGACTGGTCCTGTGCAAAGTTTAACTCAAACCAGTAAGTATCTTTTTTGGGTGGGTGCACACAGGTGTGAAAATGAGGTGCAGAAGTTGCTCAGCATAAGGGCTGATGAGGAGATAAGGGTGCAAATATCTGGGACTGTCAAAGATGCCCATTTTAATAATTAAAGTGGCTCAGTAATAAACAATGTCTAAACTTAATCAATTAGCTATTACCTAAAATATGTCCAAATGTAAACAATTTAAACAATTTATACAAGTAAAGAACAGGTTTCAAATAACAATTAAAAAATGCATGACAACAGTTATATTCTTTTTTTTTTAATACTATAGCCATTGCCACACTGTCAAACACTCCAGATGAGCCCTCAACTTCAACAGGATTGGGTGGAAATAGTAGGTTATTTTCATGTTTAACTGTTTGTTGTTGCTTGCAAGAAGTGCAGGAAAGATGAGGCCTCAAGCACATGGCTTACTAAACAGCTGTTTAATTTACCATAAAATAAAAACTCTGACAATGTTTCTAAAGTAGTTTGTTTTTCCCTCCCCATAGTTTTTAACATTTCTAAAAGAAAGAAGCGCATGAGCAAGGTGAAAATAGCAACGAAAGCGATGACTGCAACCATGTTGGAAAATTGGACAGCATGGACAAAGCAATGCAGAAGAACGAGGATGAGAGAATGGAAAGGTTCTTCCAGCATGAGAGGCAGCTCCAAGAAAACTTTCTTGATAGAATAATGACCATCACCCATGAAAATTGTGAAGCTAATATGAACTTCATAGAAAGAATTGTGCAAGGCATGAGATTTCACCAAACACAACCACACACACACACACCCTTCCCCGTACCAACCTTACCAGCCAAGCGGACAACCTTTTCCTGCCTACCCTCCCCACGTTTACCCACCACCGCCTCCAAATCCACCTTCATGCCAAAATACACCTGCTCCTCCTCAAGAGCACTACCCACACTATCAGCAACTGTGATTTGTTGTGATGGTTTTCTTATAGCACTATTGACCCTTAATGTTGTTGTTTTATATATTTTTATATGTTTATACGTAAAATTGTTTTACAAAAAAGCACTTTAATGTAAAAAAAAAAGCATATGATTTCTAATATGATATACTTCCAATAATAACAGCACTTGTAATAAACAGGTCATATTTTCAAAAAGTTTGTTTTTATTAATAGAAAGAGGAAAGGTTGTTGGATAGGGCTGTGCGGATGCTTTCCGCACTGGAGGTACGATGCACACCCTCACTTGGCTTAGAATAAGAACATGGCTGAGGTAGTTCGGAGTCCACAAAGGTCCATTCTGGTAAAAAGCGCTCCTTGTGCATTTCACAGATGTTATGTAACAATCGCTGCCACCTTCCCTTTAAGCGGCCAAAGGCGTTTTCCACCACCATCCGAGCAGAGCTGAGTGTGTGGGTATAGCGCACTTGCTCCGCCGAAAGATGATGATGCTGGGCGAATCTCTTCATCAGCCAATGCCGCAAAAGGTATGTAGCATCACCGATGATGTGCACGGGGATCTCCACTCCGTTCACAGTCTTTGACTTCTGTAAAGAAATACATGCATGCTCAGTCTCATTTCTTAATACATATAAACAGGTACAGGAGGGACAGGGGTTAGGCATTATAGCAGGTGATATAAGCAAGTACAGGAGGGATAGGGGGTATAATAACAGGTTTAAGCAGTTACAAGATGTACAGCGGTTAAGTTATTTATTTACCTCTCTGGGGAACAAGTATCCTCCTCTAACCTTTGCCAAGACATGGGCGTCATGCGAACGTCCAGGCCACCCAACAAAAACAATTTACGTATAATCAGAGTTACTATGCCCAACATCTGATGTGCATATGCGCAGTGCGTTCAAACAGCTAGAGTTACACATACCATGTGCGTAAATTGGCCATTGTTATTAAGTCTGGATCAGACCCATGGTGTGTTAACAGGCATAAGCAATTTTGCAATGGAGACCTTTTTTTTTATTTCTAGTTTTCTTAGTTTTCTAGTTACTGCCCTATTCATCCATCTATAAAGGATATCAATATCAAGACTTGATATGTCTAGTTTTTCTGAAATCCTGGGGGGAAGCAAATTAAGTTTATTTTCTTTGTCTCGTAATACCAACACAGTCACAGTTTTAAATCTGCAGGTTTTTTCACTGTTGTAGTATTAGTATTATATGTAGTCATATAATATATATATTTATTGTAGTTGGTTTATATCATAGTTAAACACATACACACACAATATAAAGAGTTATAAGGTTCAAAATGCTATCTATCTACCGTATTTTTCGGACCATAAGACGCACCTGACCATAAGACGCACCTAGTTTTTAGGAGGAAGAATACAGAAAAAAAATATTTTGAACCAAATAGTGTCCAGCACCCAGCATCACCCATCATGTCCTGCACCCAGCATCACCCATCATGTCCTCCACCCAGCATCACCCATCATGTCCTCCACCCAGCATCACCCATCATGTCCTCCACCCAGCATCACCCATCATGTCCTCCACCCAGCATCACCCATCATGTCCTCCACCCAGCATCACCCATCATGTCCTCCACCCAGCATCACCCATCATGTCCTCCACCCAGCATCACCCATCATGTCCTCCACCCAGCATCACCCATCATGTCCTCCACCCAGCATCACCCATCATGTCCTGCACCCAGCATCACCCATCATGTCCTCCACCCAGCATCACCCATCATGTCCTCCACCCAGCATCACCCATCATGTCCTCCACCCAGCATCACCCATCATGTCCTCCACCCAGCATCACCCATCATGTCCTCCACCCAGCATCACCCATCATGTCCTCCACCCAGCATCACCCATCATGTCCTCCACCCAGCATCACCCATCATGTCCTCCACCCAGCATCACCCATCATGTCCTCCACCCAGCATCACCCATCATGTCCTGCACCCAGCATCACCCATCATGTCCTCCACCCAGCATCACCCATCATGTCCTCCACCCAGCATCACCCATCATGTCCTCCACCCAGCATCACCCATCATGTCCTCCACCCAGCATCACCCATCATGTCCTCCACCCAGCATCACCCATCATGTCCTCCACCCAGCATCACCCATCATGTCCTCCACCCAGCATCACCCATCATGTCCTCCACCCAGCATCACCCATCATGTCCTCCACCCAGCATCACCCATCATGTCCTGCACCCAGCATCACCCATCATGTCCTCCACCCAGCATCACCCATCATGTCCTCCACCCAGCATCACCCATCATGTCCTCCACCCAGCATCACCCATCATGTCCTCCACCCAGCATCACCCATCATGTCCTCCACCCAGCATCACCCATCATGTCCTCCACCCAGCATCACCCATCATGTCCTCCACCCAGCATCACCCATCATGTCCTCCACCCAGCATCACCCATCATGTCCTCCACCCAGCATCACCCATCATGTCCTGCACCCAGCATCACCCATCATGTCCTCCACCCAGCATCACCCATCATGTCCTCCACCCAGCATCACCCATCATGTCCTCCACCCAGCATCACCCATCATGTCCTCCACCCAGCATCACCCATCATGTCCTCCACCCAGCATCACCCATCATGTCCTCCACCCAGCATCACCCATCATGTCCTCCACCCAGCATCACCCATCATGTCCTCCACCCAGCATCACCCATCATGTCCTCCACCCAGCATCACCCATCATGTCCTGCACCCAGCATCACCCATCATGTCCTCCACCCAGCATCACCCATCATGTCCTCCACCCAGCATCACCCATCATGTCCTCCACCCAGCATCACCCATCATGTCCTCCACCCAGCATCACCCATCATGTCCTCCACCCAGCATCACCCATCATGTCCTCCACCCAGCATCACCCATCATGTCCTCCACCCAGCATCACCCATCATGTCCTCCACCCAGCATCACCCATCATGTCCTCCACCCAGCATCACCCATCATGTCCTGCACCCAGCATCACCCATCATGTCCTCCACCCAGCATCACCCATCATGTCCTCCACCCAGCATCACCCATCATGTCCTCCACCCAGCATCACCCATCATGTCCTCCACCCAGCATCACCCATCATGTCCTCCACCCAGCATCACCCATCATGTCCTCCACCCAGCATCACCCATCATGTCCTCCACCCAGCATCACCCATCATGTCCTCCACCCAGCATCACCCATCATGTCCTCCACCCAGCATCACCCATCATGTCCTGCACCCAGCATCACCCATCATGTCCTCCACCCAGCATCACCCATCATGTCCTCCACCCAGCATCACCCATCATGTCCTCCACCCAGCATCACCCATCATGTCCTCCACCCAGCATCACCCATCATGTCCTCCACCCAGCATCACCCATCATGTCCTCCACCCAGCATCACCCATCATGTCCTCCACCCAGCATCACCCATCATGTCCTCCACCCAGCATCACCCATCATGTCCTCCACCCAGCATCACCCATCATGTCCTGCACCCAGCATCACCCATCATGTCCTCCACCCAGCATCACCCATCATGTCCTCCACCCAGCATCACCCATCATGTCCTCCACCCAGCATCACCCATCATGTCCTCCACATATATATATATATATATATATAAAAGAGAGAGAGAGAGAGAATATATATATTCTCAGTAGATAGTGCTTACACGTACAATTATAGCTTGCAATTATTTATAACCTTGATAGTTTTAACAATATACTACAATAACAAGTTATTCTAAAGAATCTAATTAATTTCTGTGTTTGTTTGAGTTCAACTATAAAATATTGTGTGGAAAAAAGTATTGTAAATTTTTCAGTTTATTCTAAAGATACTATTGATACAGTGATACTTCTACCACCATAAGCAAATGAAAATTTGCACTAGGGTTACCCTAAATCAACCACTTTTACTATGGACAGTTCAAATCTCTGCAATTTTCTGTGTCACTGCAACTCAACTTACATATATATTAGCTTTCTTGTAAAACAACCCTATAATTTCAGTTGGTAGTACCCATTTAAGGGCTAAATAATATTTTGGCTTTGCCAGCTATTGAAAATTGACATTGATTTGCTTGTAACAAATGAAAAGCTTCGTCTTTCAAAACATTTGATTTATTTTCAGATCAACATAAGTGTCAAAGCTGAGCGTGTGTTTTTCCCAAGATTTATTTGATGTAACTTTTCTGTTGTCATATTGTATTGTATAGGCTTCTACATTCTACTGTTTTATATATTTCTTGCTGGGTTGTAGGAAAGTGAAATCAGTCTTATCTAAATGGTAGCTTTCTTGGAAATTCCTTCAGCCATAGACTGTTCTGAAGATGATGGGGAGATGAGTTAAGTGACTGAAAGCCGTAGGCCAGGACATGTCAAATAGAATAACTTCGTCACTCAATCATCTCACCTTCCAATGCCACTCTGCCTTATGCAGACACCAGATGCCTGATGAATAATGCAAGAGACAAGGGCAAAACTACTCGGATCTGTGCAGAGGAAAACTTTGGACGCTGTGGCTTGGCCTGGTACTCAATGATTTTTTCAGACACATTCTTCTGGTACCATCTAAAAGTTAATACCCTGTGGATTTAGATTTTAAAAGAAGTGCATTTAGTGTTTATCGTGACAGATTTAGATAACTTACATCTTCTGTTTTTTGGTCTGAAAGAGACAGATAAAAATAGAGAACCAGCGGCTTTGCAGCTTTACCTGTCAAAATCACTGTGCAGACACCTTGTCAAAGTGTAAAGCCAAGAAAGTAAGAGCTCTAGGTACAGAACAAGGGCATCCAAAGCACTTAAGTTAAGGTTGCTTTCAACTCACTCACTTCCATGGATTTGCTTTAGGAGCTTTTTGTCTGAATTTCACATATCCATAAAATAATTTACACATGAATAATAACATACTTCCAGCTATATCTTGGACTATATGAGCTACATGTGCATCTACCACTTCTTTTACTTTCCGTGAGAAATAGAGATAATGTAAGCTTATATATGTGTCTGTGTTTGTGTGTGTCTATCTCTCTCTATCTATGTATAAACAAAACAAAGAAAATCCTAGCCTGTCTAACTGAACAGTAATAGGAATCCCTGATCTTTGCATAAGTGTGCAGTGCAGGTCAGCATACAGCATTTTGGGTGTCTCTTGGGAGATACTTTCATTTCAATAGCTCAGGATGTGAAAGACACTGGAAGTTCAGCCTGACATCCTCATACATGTGTTGTACTAATTATCCTGCTTTCAGGTTGGAGGTCCTAAAGACCAGAGGTAGGACACCTCCTTTTCCCTCCAATCATAACCACAAGAACCCTTAATTTGACTTTTACCAAAGCCAAACTATATTTACACCGTACACCTATACCTTTACAGGAGGATACTCTGTGTATGGAACGCCCCTCCCCCACACTTTTTCCACCTTCATCTAATAGATTTATCTATACAGTACTAATTTATTTAAATTAGTATAGGCTCCAAGGGAAAAAGGTGAGTAAGTTAATGAATGTTCATTTTATATATGCAGTACATAAATTAATCTTGCATATTAGTTATACTGTAAAATAGCCAAAAATCTGTTGTTACTAACAGCAATCATAGTAACTGCATTACACCACTTTGATGCAAACTGCATTATCAACTCTGCTTTTGCGATCAGTTAAACTGCGCATACCCAGAACCCAAATGTATGTACATAAACCATGGACTGATTCACATACATGGATGTCAGACTTAGGACTGATACACTCATCGGCATGGAATGAGTCCTGCATGAATGGATAGAGGGACAAGACTCTTAATGCAAATGAGCATCAAGAACAGTTCCAACAGAGTCCGGACTGATTCACAAGTTTTTTATTATTATTTTTTAAATGTTTTATGAAAGCCTCTATATGTAGTGGATCATTGTATTTCTAACTTCATGCAGTATGTTGTTATGTGTGTTGAAAATTATGTCATGATTATTCTTATTTCTAGTTGTATTTTTAATGGTTACTTTTGTTTGCATATGTTAATGAGAGTGCTTGCTGTTTTTAGAAATAAAAATGACTTTACTTTTCCAAAGCCTAATCTGTGCATTTGGTTCCATGGGGTAGATCCAGAACTACGTCCGTCTTCCATAGGCGGACGTAATTCAATTAACAATAGCTACTACACATGCGTAGTAGCTATTGTACGTAATCTGCGTATCGTTTCGATATGTAGATTGCGTATATGCGGTGTTTTAGACTATTGTTCATTGAATTATGTCCGTCTATGGAAGACAGACGTAGTTCTGGAGCCGGCCCCATATCTTTGAATCATAAGCAATTTTAAGCACCAAAACGCACAACTGATTTACAGCTAATAAAGTCTGCATGTACCTAATTATATGCAGGAAACACTTACATCCAACACAGGGGTAGTGGTTAACCAGGTTTTTTATTTTCTCTGAATCGGTATTGCAAATTTTTTGCATGCATATAATTAGGTAGGTTCACAATTTTATTCCGGGCCCTTAACCCATTACTGCGTTGATTAAAGCTATTAGAAGTTAAGTTTTATTCATTGGTGTACACAGATATAATGGCCATTTGATTAGGATCTCACTTTTTGATTCCCTTTTCCTGTTCATATAATTAATTTGCCATATCTGTTGCACCCACAGAAGTGGATTATCAAGGCATATATTGCTATCAATACATTGATCTTGGTAGCTTCTCCTTTAAAATGTAAAATTTGGATCTGTACAGCTGTTTTTCCTTACAACGTGAAATTTGCTTTTGCACACTGTCATTAAGGTGATTTGGAGTAGAATATTTCTGTATAGTACTTGACTACTGAATCCTGTTAATAGTGATGTATAAAATATAACACTTTAACAACACACTCTAAGCCTAGGTATCTTTCC
>WWET01000049.1:442726-457017 GCA_011038615.1 Limnodynastes dumerilii
CCTAATGTGGCAGGGTTAGCACCATAAAGATACTGGCTACTGTGAGTATGGTTTGAGAGTGGTGCTCCAGACTTAAACTGCTATGTTTAAGAAGTTTAATGTTGCTTTAAACTCTGTGTTTCTATCGTATAATCACCTTTTTTGGGAGCAGCCTGCTTTCAAAAATAATGATTATTTCTTAAGTATGTTTAAGCAAAACAAAAAAAGCACTGTGGATTCTAGATTCAGAGTTCTCGTCTTTCCTCAAACCCCACAGTGTCTCCTGTTTAGATTCTCATGTTTAGTATGATTGGCGGAAGATGGAGTGTCAGCTGGAAACAATGATGTAATCCACAGGAGAAATGGGAATCTAATGTACTGTTATTCCTACAATAAGGAAATTATTTTTACTTCATTGTTATCTGATCAAAACACTGCTTGGTGTTATTAAGGCCATTTGTATAACTGAACAGTTTGTTTGGCTGTGCTGTCTTTTGTTTCAGTTCATATGTGGTAGAATGGTTCTTACTTGCTCATTTGGGTATCGTTTCACAAAGTTGTGTTTCAATTTTGACATTCATATGAACATGAACAAAATAATAAAGTCATTGCTAAATGACCTGCCATTTGGGTCACTGTTCACTGTGTTATAAAAGCATTTTTCTTTCCACTTAATATAAAGCTATGGAAATTTGAACAGATAACAACTACTTGGCAAACGATTAGTACTCATCTTCCTCTATGCGGTCTTTAAAACTAATGTAAGTCGTGATTTTGTATTTATTTTCTTGAACTGGACAACAAATGATGCAGAGATTAGTGTCTCATCTACTTGTAGATATGCTTTAAACTGTTAAAAGCAATTCTGGCAGCAGTTTGAGCAACTTTTAAACCAGTGAAAAAATAGCGGTTATGAACTGAATCCCCGCTGTATTCAAACTTCGATGAGAGCGAGGGGAGACCACTTCCCTCACTCGTAAGGAATTCAAACACAAGACCCTAACACTTTTGTGGTGTCTTCTGTAATATGAGGATGGCTTGGAAATCTGGATACAATGGAGAATGCTTAGACCATACTCACTGTACCATTTACATACTTTCCGTGTAGCAGAATCACTTTCTGCATCTGCCCCATCTCCTTGCACCATTGGAAACACTCCCACTAAAGAAATCCATACCCGGAATGTGACGCATGCAAATTGGACCTAAAGCCCTCCATTGCATGTCTAATCAAAACTCATAAGGTTTCTAATTATGGGGTGGGATTTAATGTCATCAAACCCCGCCCACCCTTAGTAAAGCTTGGGGTTGAGGCCATGGTTTACAATAAATCACTTGCTCCAATCCCAAATCTAGGAATGTTGTCAGCTCTCCCAGTTTTCTGGGAGCAATGCCCAAATTTTGGGAGTCTCCCAGAAATTCTGGGAGAATCGGCAACTATGGTTTCATGTATCTGTAAAGAAAGGTGGTTAGCTATTTAAAATCCGGATAATATCTCCTGAATTGTTCTAGCTTTATGTATCTGTTAATTTTATCAGCTATTAAAACATTTTTAAATGTTAATATTAAAATATGTTTTTTATTCGATTTATATTGGTGCATATTTATATTTTAGAAACCGATAAACTGTACTGCTTAATGCCCAATTACTGCATTGTCCACAGTATCCTATTTCTTTGAAAGGATGTACTTTAATAATATCTAGGATATTATTGAATAATAATATCCTAAATATAATTGGAATAATTGACTAGCTCAGATCCTTTTTTACAATTAAAGTCTGTATTTCATTGAAGATTAAATCCTATCACACATTGTGATAGGAGATTGTCCTCACTGTCCTTTGCCGTCTTCTGCTTTCAAGAATTATTGTGGACACTATACATAAGTGATAAAATTGCATATTTTTATAATGAATTATATCCTTCAAACATAAATACTTACATTTTCTCTTTCCATCCCTCTCCCTTAATTTTTTATTACATAATACTGAGTGGATTTATATTATATAATATATGTTATTTATTTGATGTACTTGTTTTTTTCTTTTGTATATACATATTTTCCTGTGCAGTATCCTATAACTGGCACCATGCCCAGACATGGTGTAGAGTTTTTACAGTACACCATCTAGGTAAAGTGAATTCACATGTAACCAGTTGTAATCCATAGCACAGCAGCTACCACAAACGTCCATGAAACAAGACAAATCCAATTTAGTGTCTCTGAGAAATTCAATCTTCTGTTTTTGTACACTCTAGAAACTCTTGCACTGTCAGATCTCCTTTGCTTGTGGGTAAATGTGATACCCCATGTTGATCTGCTATGTATCCAGTCTACGTTTACATGTGTATGTTAAAACCACAGGGCTCCTATTTACACTGCTGGAGTTTTCTTGTCTCCCAAGTGGGGAAATCCAATACACTCCTAAATTATGTCTTCCACGAAATTCTCTTCTAACACACCAGTCATGTGGCATGTCAGGTGAAATAGTTATCTGCTTGGGTAAAGAAAGAGGGTGACTAAGTATGCAGGTAGCTCAAGACAATAATATCATTTCTACCAGATCTATGAGAGATGTCTATAATATCATAAACATTTGAGGTTGTGAATGGTAATATTCAAGTTTGAAAGATTCATGGTGTGTAGTATGATATCCCTACATATATCTACATCGTCTACTTTAGAGAACCAACTAAAAGGGTTGGCCAAAAGTAGCGTAGCATGTTGCCTTTTTGTATGTGGATTAATAATCTTGTCTTTGCAGAGCATATGTGTTTTTGCCCCTTGGCTACATCTAGTTGGGAGGTCGGCTCATTTTCTTTCATATACTTAAAAATATAGCTAAGTACGAAGGGCCCTTTCATTCTTCAGTTATATTACATCTGTCTGTCTGTCTATCTAGCTATCATATTCAGGTTCTCCCATTTTCCCAATCTGTATGAATTAGGAAGACTTGGTGATTCTGAGTGGGCGACGTCATAGGCTAATAGTTTTTTGTTGGTTTAGTCACACCTATTTAGGATAAGTATAACCTGGTGTTTTCCCCATAGTCATTGTGGTGTACACATCCAGGAGTTTACCTTGCAGGGTCTCCATGTGCACACACAGGAGGCTTAGGGCCAGATTTACTAAGCTGCTGGAAAGGAAAATTGGAGATGTTGCCCAAAGTAACCAGTCAGATTCAAGCTGACTGACATTCTCTAGTATGTGATAGGAAAATGAGCTTGGTGTATTGTAAATTGTTGTCTTTGAGGAGGATATACCCATGAGTCTTCCACGCATTTTATGGCTTTAAGGAGCTTTATGGTCAGTCTATGTGGAAAGCAAACAAAGTACTTTTCTGCACAGTCTCTGTAGAGTGCTGACCCAGGAGTTTTCAGTACAGTCTCTGTAGTGTGTCCTCCCAGGAGTTTTCTGCACAGTCTCTGTAGAGTGCTCACCCAGGAGTTTTCTGCACAGTCTCTGTAGAGTGCTGACCCAGGAGTTTTCAGTACAGTCTCTGTAGTGTGTCCTCCCAGGAGTTTTCTGCACAGTCTCTGTAGAGTGCTCACCCAGGAGTTTTCTGCACAGTCTCTGTAGAGTGCTCACCCAGGAGTTTTCTGCACAGTCTCTGTAGAGTGCTCACCCAGGAGTTTTCTGCACAGTCTCTGTAGAGTGCTCACCCAGGAGTTTTCTGCACAGTCTCTGTAGAGTGCTCACCCAGGAGTTTTCTGCACAGTCTCTGTAGAGTGCTCACCCAGGAGTTTTCTGCACAGTCTCTGTAGAGTGCTCACCCAGGAGTTTTCTGCACAGTCTCTGTAGAGTGCTCACCCAGGAGTTTTCTGCACAGTCTCTGTAGAGTGCTCACCCAGGAGTTTTCTGCACAGTCTCTGTAGAGTGCTCACCCAGGAGTTTTCTGCACAGTCTCTGTAGAGTGCTCACCCAGGAGTTTTCTGCACAGTCTCTGTAGAGTGCTCACCCAGGAGTTTTCTGCACAGTCTCTGTAGAGTGCTCACCCAGGAGTTTTCTGCACAGTCTCTGTAGAGTGCTCACCCAGGAGTTTTCTGCACAGTCTCTGTAGAGTGCTCACCCAGGAGTTTTCTGCACAGTCTCTGTAGAGTGCTCACCCAGGAGTTTTCTGCACAGTCTCTGTAGAGTGCTCACCCAGGAGTTTTCTGCACAGTCTCTGTAGAGTGCTCACCCAGGAGTTTTCTGCACAGTCTCTGTAGAGTGCTCACCCAGGAGTTTTCTGCACAGTCTCTGTAGAGTGCTCACCCAGGAGTTTTCTGCACAGTCTCTGTAGAGTGCTCACCCAGGAGTTTTCTGCACAGTCTCTGTAGAGTGCTCACCCAGGAGTTTTCTGCACAGTCTCTGTAGAGTGCTCACCCAGGAGTTTTCTGCACAGTCTCTGTAGAGTGCTCACCCAGGAGTTTTCTGCACAGTCTCTGTAGAGTGCTCACCCAGGAGTTTTCTGCACAGTCTCTGTAGAGTGCTCACCCAGGAGTTTTCTGCACAGTCTCTGTAGAGTGCTCACCCAGGAGTTTTCTGCACAGTCTCTGTAGAGTGCTCACCCAGGAGTTTTCTGCACAGTCTCTGTAGAGTGCTCACCCAGGAGTTTTCTGCACAGTCTCTGTAGAGTGCTCACCCAGGAGTTTTCTGCACAGTCTCTGTAGAGTGCTCACCCAGGAGTTTTCTGCACAGTCTCTGTAGAGTGCTCACCCAGGAGTTTTCTGCACAGTCTCTGTAGAGTGCTCACCCAGGAGTTTTCTGCACAGTCTCTGTAGAGTGCTCACCCAGGAGTTTTCTGCACAGTCTCTGTAGAGTGCTCACCCAGGAGTTTTCTGCACAGTCTCTGTAGAGTGCTCACCCAGGAGTTTTCTGCACAGTCTCTGTAGAGTGCTCACCCAGGAGTTTTCTGCACAGTCTCTGTAGAGTGCTCACCCAGGAGTTTTCTGCACAGTCTCTGTAGAGTGCTCACCCAGGAGTTTTCTGCACAGTCTCTGTAGAGTGCTCACCCAGGAGTTTTCTGCACAGTCTCTGTAGAGTGCTCACCCAGGAGTTTTCTGCACAGTCTCTGTAGAGTGCTCACCCAGGAGTTTTCTGCACAGTCTCTGTAGAGTGCTCACCCAGGAGTTTTCTGCACAGTCTCTGTAGAGTGCTCACCCAGGAGTTTTCTGCACAGTCTCTGTAGAGTGCTCACCCAGGAGTTTTCTGCACAGTCTCTGTAGAGTGCTCACCCAGGAGTTTTCTGCACAGTCTCTGTAGAGTGCTCACCCAGGAGTTTTCTGCACAGTCTCTGTAGAGTGCTCACCCAGGAGTTTTCTGCACAGTCTCTGTAGAGTGCTCACCCAGGAGTTTTCTGCACAGTCTCTGTAGAGTGCTCACCCAGGAGTTTTCTGCACAGTCTCTGTAGAGTGCTCAATGCTTGACTGTTATCTGTATGTACGATCTAGAGCTATATTTACAATCATGCCTAGATCTTAATCCTTCTGTTATTTGAGATGCAATGAATTTTTTTATTTTGTAGTCTGGATCAGGACCAATTGCTGTTTTTGTTACTGGTAATGAGCCGGATCTAGACTCAAGATAACCAGCTGACTGACGTATATTGAGTCAGCTGTGAATTGGTACTGCGCATGGTGGGTGGGAATTACTATGCTAATCGTACAGTAAGGGCTTGGCTAATACTTTAGTTAGGGTCTTGGGCATAGAAATCAATTCTGCATGCAGACATGATGGGGGAGTGTCCAATATCCTGCATGTGGAGTTCACAATTGCCTCCGCAACAGAGACTAACGTACAGAATATGCCCTTAGACTGGATCTGGTCCATACACTTATTAGTGCTGTGTTAATATTCAGAATAGTTGTATTACTATATCCTTTTGTTTCAGGTTTATCTTTCATTATCACTCTCCAGTGTCACTCATTTATGACGCCCCTCTTGGAGGTTCACCCCTTTTTTATACTACTGTTATGTGACACAAGTGTGATGTGTTTTCCCCTCATGGATAGGGATGTCTTCACATGCTTATAGAGCAGAGTAAGAGGTCAGGAATAAAGAGGAACAAGCAGAGCATGCCCATATGAGTAGTGTATCTGGTTTCACATCTGAAACTCAGCCATGATAAATCTGATGAGTGAAGAACTAGCCACATTGATTTATGATCACACATTCCCATAGATTACAAAGTTCAGGCTTCAAAAGTTTCCAACATTTAAAAAAAAAATTAAAAAAAAGAAATAAGAAAAGAAAAGTAACAGATATGTACAGACAGAAGGGTTAGGCCTGACATATTGTCTGTGGTTAAGGAATGTTGCAGTATAATGACAGTACTATTAACTTTAGGATAGTCTTATAAAAATCCTCAACAGCTTGCTTGTTACTTCAATATAAAGTTTCTAAATATATTTAAATTTTCCTATTATTGAAAAAAACCTACAGTGGTACCATTACTGCGACAAAGTGGTGATAACAGAGGATAGCAAAATTTTGGGGGTTCCTTTTTTATTTTTTATTTAGCAGATCTTGAAATTGAGAGTGAGAGTTCAATGGTGACACACTCCATGAGCTCTCACAGGGAAGAAATAGATGTCTGTATGAGGGTGGGACTTTATGACATGAGTTATGCAAATTGCATCATTAAGCCCTGTCCATCACTAATGCAATTAATTGTGTTGGTAGAGGTGGGGTGGGGCTTTGTGACGACATCATCAAGTCACGCCCAATCCCTAGTAACAGTATGGTTTATGAGAGGCAGGGGGCGGGAGTTGCTGGAGACTTGCCTGCTCGCCCAAGATACTTAGAGAACTTAGCTGCACACCTAAGACATCCCAACAGTGATAACATCCATGTGTTGTTCCAATTATCCTCTGGAATTTTGGATCTTGCGGTAAAAATGTTCAAGCCAGAATTCTGCTTAAAGAAAGCGAGGGCATGTGGTCCAAAGGAAAGTTTATATGGGGTGAGGTAGAGCTAGTATTGGGAGATTAGTTGTCTTTCATCTAAGATCTTATCCTTCCCACCTTTTTATATTGTTAATTTATTTAATCTTATTTTATCTTTAACTTTTTTTTTTCTGATTTGATTGTTTCTTTCCATTGTCAGAGTGGGTCTGATCCTTATTTAAGAAAGACAGGGGGCTTAAGCTGGCCATACACTAGAGCTATTATCTAAAATGTGCATGAATTTGCTGATAATCTTCATGATTTTAGCACTAGAGTCCCTAATGATATCAGCGCCATACACTACATTATTTACAGTCGATAATTGTCAGAAATTGTAAAAAAAAAACCATCTGATTTCTCATATACTTTTATTGTCCCCCAAATATCACATTTGCCCATACACCATCCCATATTTTGTATTTGTTGTGCAATTTTTCTTACAAAATTTATATAACGGGCTGTCCTGAGCATGGGGCAGAGCTAACGTTCACTGCAGGAAATAGGACAGGAAATAGGAAGAGAAGGAAATGGCAAGGTGTTGGCGAAGAATTCACGATTATTGGGGAATGACCATACACTGTGCGATTTTTCATTTTATTGTCTGCTTTGGCACAGTTTAAATCAAAAATGTCAAAAGATCAAATAATCCTTTAAAAAAGCGATAATTCAACCGATCATATGATTATTGGAGATTTGGGCAAATAATCGCTCTAGTGTATGGCCAGCTTTACACAAGCCTCTTATGTAAGTCCCCTGAAAAGTAGCATCTTCGGGTTCCAGATCTCATGCTATGGATCTCCTAGGAGATTCGAAGGGGAGTGGCGGCACTTGTCTTCCCTATAGGAAAAAAGGAGTAGATCTCCTTTGAGACAGCTGCATTCTGGTCAACTGTAGTTAATGCGCCAGTGTATCTTGTGATATGACTTGTCTTCCATATGCCTAATCTCAGGCAGACAGACAGACAGGTATAGGGATGCTAATTATGCTCCGGGGGACTGCAATCAGCAGTTCTGCACAGATCTATGTTCAGATGGACGCAGATCCGTGCGGAGAGGTTAAGGCAGCATTCTGGACACATATGTCACACTCCGCACAAGAGAGGGGAGTGGCAGTAAAAGCAGCAGTTAGTAGTCACATGAGTGTGTATCATGGTGTCAAAGCACTCCACAGAGACAGGGCTATTTGTTGACGCCTTCGTGAAAGATGGGTCCTGTGTGGTATTCATGGGGATATACTTGGTGTAAAGTCTGCTTCACAAGGAAGGGTGGTGCAAATTTCCATGCCATGTTGTATCGCTGGAGCACGTGGCTACCCTTTAGGTTTTGGCTGAAGATGACTTGCTGCACTTGGTTTGCCACAATTACTTTAGTAAATATTTTAGTGTATTTTATTTAATTTTAATTGGTTTGATTAGATTCCATTAATAAATGCTATGACCTAAAAATGTTTGCATTAAATCTGTCCCTGAGTGTTTATTTATAGTAATGATGTCCTGTTGGGTATTTGTCTAGTGGAAGTGAATAGCAAACACTAACGTTTCATATATTAGAATGAATTTCTCAAGGGCCAGTATTTACTTTATTCCTTTTATTTTTATATTGATATTGCCTCACTCCTAGCACTCCTATCTCATTCTATGTCATATGTCCTTCAATTGCCATGACCACATGCACTTGCTCTTCCTAGTAATATATAGATCAAGTTTTGTGCATTAATTCAATTCTAATTAATATTGTTTTATTTATGTGGCGCCAAAGAATTTCACATAACATGGATTATATGGGGACATGAACGGAAAAGACAACCATTAAGATTATTGATTGGTGTCTTTAGATGACAAATGATACACTTGGTCAGAAACAACGGCTTCAGCTTTTAAAGGATTTAATGGTGTGCTCACTTGATTGACACAATGAGACACAAATGCGTGTATGTGCAAAGAATGCTAGTACAACATTACACTTAGACATTGTAACCCCTGCCTCTCACCTGTGACGATTCAGATTCATATAGAGTACTAGCTAGTGCTGTGTTGTCCTTGGAGCAGTTGTTTTGTACTCCCAAACAATGCATCAGATTTTGTAGACACTTTTGTACTATTTATATTTTAAAAATAATGATGGGCTGTACTTCTGAGTGCATCCAACAGAGGGGCTGGGCTGTGAGGGCAAGTTGGCATGATTTGTTATGACAAAGTACATACCCTCCAGCTGTACCTATTTAGCCAGTACAGTACTATTTTGTAATGGTCTGTACTGGCTGAAAGGGCTCCTGTACCGGGTTCTGGCTTGGAAATTCCCTCCCCCATATATTCTCTTGTCAGTCCTGCAGCATCTGATCACTATAGAAGAGATGTGGGGACAGACTCCTGCAGCTCTGCTATAGTGGCAAGACACTCTCCTGTGAGTTTTTTACTTATATAATAAGGTGTGAAATGACATTTTACACCTTATTATACATGCAAATGAAAGCAAAGGAAAGACACGCCCCATCGGTGGGCATGTCTAATCCCCTTCATGGACACGCCCACTGGTGTACTGGTTTTCAATGAGCAATGTTGGAGAGTATGAAAGTTCAGGTAGGTGTGGCATTGCTCTGTGTACCTATCCAGATTGCTGCAACTCTGCCTTCTTTTTACGTTCACAAGAGTTGGGTAACTTATATTGGGCATAGCTATTGGAAATCCATTAGCACAAGTGGAGGGGTTAGCAGGTGCGTGTATATCATGGCCATGCAATTATAGATGCCTACACAACCATTAATCACAGATCGAGTCACAAAAGATATATACATGAGGATTATTGCCCTTTATTACTAAACAAGATGTACAAAAAATGTGTAATTTTTAATAGAAATTAGAAAGAAGAGACACTTTTTGGGGGGATTTTAGGTTAAAATTGGGTTTTTGTGAGTTTTGCATGTTTTTTTTTTATGAAAGGTGTTGCTTTAATTTCCTGTGTTATTATTTTCTTACTTCATTACTACAATTCCTAAATATGTTGAAATGAGGCACAATAGCAATTATTGACACTTTTGTAGTACATGGTAAGTTACCACACAGAAAGCCAAGAAACGTCTACTTAAGGTGGCAAATAAAAGTCAAATTCTCTGGCTAATTATTTCTCAAATGTAAGATCAATTTATTTTTCTTGTGACGCTAAGCCACAAATGTTTATGCCTCTTGACCTTAGATGTAATGAGCCTTGAGATGTTTAAGTAGAGTTTTGCCAAAACAATGGAGGTGAAAATGCTCTATTCGTGTCAGTCTTAGTCATAATTTGCTCTGTGTTTGCTGACTTGGAAACATATGTGTGTACAATGAGAAATTAGAGCAGCAATGCCCAGGTAAACATAATGATTGCATTCAAACAAACATCGTGCTCTGAAATAGTTGATTGATTTGATCAACTCTATATAAAAATATGAAAATTGTCAGTTTATATGACAGAGTGTAATTTTCCTAACCTAGAAATGCCACCAGGAGAAATGAGAAAATGTATTTAATGGAAACTGAGGTTTTCTGATCACTTGTGGAGACATTTGTTTCAGAATGTTTCATGGGAAATTTCCCAATAGCATTAGTTGTTGTTTTATATTCCTTTTAATAAATGCTCAAAAGACTTTTAGGATTTTTTAGAAGGAAAAATAAATATAGCAAAATGTATGGCTTAAATTTGGCCACAGTAAACTATTATACATATGACTGGTTTATTTAAATTTTAAATTTCAACCACAGATTTTGATTTTCAATGGATTCTAAGATTTTTGTTGTTCAGAATTATAGCCCAAATTTAGTTGTAAGGATTAAAGAAAGTTCAGAATTAGGATGTTAAGTTATAGCTGTCAGGAAGGTTTCAGCAGTTTGTCAGTAAACACACCCTTGTGTGTCTGCTCTCTGTCAGAGATTTGGTAATCCCTTTAATCTATGCATTGACTTGACTAACATTATTCTTTTGCCCATTCACTTCTGGGCATTCTTTCTACTTTAGAAGTGAAAAATAATTTAATACCAGGGTAAGCCATATTGTCATAGGTTTTTTTTATCTTCTTAAAAGAGCTAAAATGAGCTGGCCATTGACAAATTAAGATGCTAGGCCAAACATGGTCTTTTAATACTAGCATATGTTTTAGGATGTTCAAGGAAACACTACAGGGCTTATTATCTGTTTTTAACCAAAACTGACAGCCAGTAACATTTCTAACCTTCTAACCTCGAATTCTGAAATAAAAAGGGGTTCAATAAAATTTGTATCTAGCATGACAGTTTTATAAATATGAACAGTATTCCAATATACACACACACACACACACACACACACACACATATATATATATTGGCAGAGCCCCGAATACAGTGGCGTTAGATCCTATGTGTGCTAGGAGAGGCCAGTCCCCTTACCTGCAAGCAACTTTAATCTTCAATTTATTTACCTCTCACAATGCATACCTCATGTAGGTTTCCTGCCTCATCCCGCCCCACTGACGGAAAGAGCTCCATTATGGAACACTGGATCTGTTTTATCCAGTTCCGTAACGGAATTGTGTACCGTGCACATGCACAATCGCAAAAAGGGACAATATCCGCTCTTTGTAAGTGGCAAATGTCCCTTTTGGGGAAGTCTGAAGCCATTTCATAATCAATAGTTATTAATATATCAATAACAGGTATAAAGCAAGAACTCAGAGGTGTATCTAGGGGTCTAGGTGCCCCTGGAAATCTAGCACCCCTCTCCATAATACATCCTGTCTATCACACAAACACACACAGCACTGTATAATTCATGCAGACACCCACTGCACCCTATAATACACACAGGTACATACACCACACCCTATAATACACACACACTGCACCCCCTGTAATACACACACTACACCCCCTCTAAAACACACATACACTGCACCCCCTGTAATACACACAGACACACACTGCACCCCCTGTAATACAAACACACTGCGCTCCCTGTAATACACACAGACACACACACACACACACACACAATGCACCCTGTAATACACACAGACACACCAACTGCACCCAGCAAAACACACACTTGTACCTGAAATAAATTTCTCTCAGAAGCAGCAGCACCACAGAGACAGGAAACACTGACTCCTCCACCTGGAAAGGAGAACTGATCACGTGGTCATCACTAGAAATGCCCTGGACTCCTGGCTTTAGCTGATTACTTCCTATGCTGATACTTATGCTGGGATACAGTCTCAGTTATCTACCTGCTTACCAAGGGTGGCTGCGTCCCCCTTTCTCTGGCGCCCCTGGCAAGTGCCATCCTGGCCAAAGGGTAGATAGGCCCCTGCAAGAACTATATATAATATATATACTATATATACTTATACCTTTCCTTTACACATTTGACTATGCAAGGTCTCTTCTGGAGCAACAGTTTAATGTTGTAGGAATATGTAGCAAGTTAAATGTGTCACCACCGATACATCACTCACACGAGAGCAACATTTATTATATTGCTTGACCATAACTGTATTTGCTTTGGGTTTTGTTCTTTCAATCCTCTTTCATCTGCTGTGCTTTTTAGATCTGCTGGTACAAATTAAGTAAGGCTCTAGTCTACAATACAATGAAGATAACTGAGTGACTGCATACATACAGTTACTGTCTGAATTCTAGTCAAACCACAGAAGTGAATGGAAAGAAAGCACTAGATAAAACAGAAGTTCAGAGAATACAGTGTAAATCTCGGGAAGGAAAATCTTTCAGTGTAGGTAATCCCTGGAACCCACACACACATTAACATTTGCACCTCACACGTTGTAGAGAAAAAAAAATCTGTATTTATACCTTGCATGTGCTGGTAACATTATTATTTGTATCTTCTGTTCTTACTCAAGTATCCCAGCAATAAATGATTGACCCTTTATTATGTCTGTTCACACATCCAGTGAATTCTCATTTGGCATAACTTCAAAAACCCTGTTTTTCAAAGGTCTACTTGCAAGAGACAAAATAGTTTTGTTTCTTTATCTCTCCTCAGAATAACACACGTTAAGAACGCATCTTTCATCAATCTTTTCATTTACTGTCAAGGAATGTGAGAAACTTGTCAGGTCCTCTCAAGTTATTTACACTGATATTTATCCAGAAAGGTGTGAAAAACATTCTGCATGAGTGAAATAATGCCAAATAATGGATGTGACTTTTTTTTTTGTTTATTGTGCACGAATGCAAGCCTAAAAATGGATTTTCAAATTCTTTTGGGTGTGATTGTATACTTATTTCACAAATAAAGTGTCATTTGTACAACATTATAATGATAGATTTGTCCTGTCAAATTAAAGATCTTTAGAAGTGAGGTAAATCCACAGAGATTTGAGAAGGCTTAAAGATTCAGAACACTTTATAGTAAGTTCAAATGGGGTTTGCTGGAGTTCAAGTGCAGATGTCACACAAAATCTGGAGTTTTCTGGTGTTGAAAGTTTTCTAGTGCCTGGAATCTGCTGTGCAGGAAAAGTAACAGATACATCAATGTGATTGAACAGAACTGATGAAAAACTGGATCCAGAAACAGCTAGCACAGGCCTTATAAATCCACAAAAGCCATGCCTTATGTTTTGCTAATGCTATTCCAGGTCTGAATTATCTGCCCCTCTTTGCTGATGTATGTATAGAGTAACTGTTTGGCCGAGTGTTTATGAACAGTTATCATCCACTACTTTGGATGTTATCAGAGGAAGGGACGCCTGCCGCAGGGCTTGGTCTCTCACCCTTTCTATTACCACCTGTCATTGACAGAGAGTGTGTGGTGAAGCTGCCCAGTCACTTACTAGGAGTGTAGATAGTTTCTGACGGCTGATCAAAGGGGAAAACCAAAGGGGCTGATAACAAGGATGTGTTTCATGTACTTTTAACTTTGAGAAGCCCAAGCATTTCATTTTTTTCCCCTGTTGGCTGGCAGAAAGATGCTCTGCAACAGTTACAAGTACCTACCAATGCAATAAATGCTTTGTGAATGTTGTCTATTAACCACAGTTTTAGTAAGTGTTTGTATGGTGCAGTTTAGTCATTACATTTATGATCACTAAGCAACAATAATGATAATGGGGTAGATCCAGAACTACGTTTGCCGTACGTTTCCTCGCGTAGCGTATTTTCGTGTGCGTACCTTCTATACACTCCCCTTGGCACACCCCTTGAATGTACGTATTTTGTCAAGATACGCTTTTCAAACCCTACCTAACTTTTGCCAACGTAACCGCAGTGATCCGCACACGTATGTATGGACAACACGTATTTACACAGCTAAGCACGCCCATACTGTACACTTTAAATACAAACCCCCGCCTACTTAACGTATTTCAGACGTATTTTGGACTCACGTAAAATTTGCGCGCCCACACGTAAGTATT
>WWET01000049.1:464402-484006 GCA_011038615.1 Limnodynastes dumerilii
AAAAAATGCATCATGGTAATCAATAACTTTAAATTCTTATCTAAACCGACTTACCGATACTGGCCACTGAAATATAATAGCATATATATATAACAATAAGATCAGGTACGGTACTTCACTTAAGCACCACGCGGGACCGTCCATATGAACGTGTCCACAACCTGAAAACAACCATGAGCAAAACCAACTTTTGATTCAGATCAAATCAAAAGGGATTACCACTTGTAATCCTATTTGCAGACAAAACTGCCGTAGAACAACACAAACAAACATAGGTAAATAAACCAACTACTACCAACGTAGTGTAAAATTAAACCTGCTTTCCGCCTAATCAAAATGCTTAGACCTAGCCCAAAACGTAAATACTCCCATATCAGGTTACTAAGAGGAACTACCAGGGAGGGAGGGCGGGTGAAACCGGCAGGAGAAGAAAGAGGCAGACCCAAGGCTTCCCTGGAATTTTATTCAACCCAGAGGCCCAACTCCTCCCACCACACAAGGACCAATGCGAGGACGCAACAAAGTTAGTGACACTCTCAGGCCCACCCCCACGCTGGGAGTTTATCCTTGCTCGGGCAAATGCTTTAACCCTCCGCTTTCCTTCTCACCAGTGATAGGTTTGGCCCCCTTCAATAGTCATCTAAGCTCCCTGGTATTTACAAAGTAACTGGTACTCATGTACAGTAATGTAACACTAATTATATGGTTAGCGGCCAGCAGTAAACATGGTTATACATGCGTCATTTATATTTTTTCTTATTTTGTTATTTTTTAAACACTGAACACAATGATCATATTTTATTCTTTTGTAATACATTAGAAAAAGGGACTATTATACATGTTGCTTTGTCTGTTTCAGTGAAATAAATACACATTTGGCAATTTGCACAAATGCCATGAAACATTCAGAATTGTTGGTTTAACACTTTCTAAGTGATAGATGGTTTACATGTGGTCATTGTGTGTTCATTTTATTTTTAGTTTAAACACACAAGTAAATCATCAATTACAATCACTTACAAAAATGTAAAACATTAAAATTGCAACTGAACGAACATAAACATAGTAGGAAAAGATTGTTATATAAAGTTTAAATTTACAGCCATGGCAAATATTTTACATGGTTGAAAAAAATAAAAATAAATCCAATCCAACAAAACCAAATTCACGTCACAAAAATAGTGTGATCCATTTTGGCCTATTAACGTGTGTGGTATGATAGGCCAGATCAGGCTTCAGATTTTTACCCAACTTCTCTGTGTTTCAGGTGGATTACATACACTTTTTGCACTGCATCTGTGAGAATCCATACTAAATGGACGACATGCACTCATTCATTCTTAAGTGGTTGAGTCAGCTGAGTTTTAAAATGGAAGTTCCCTCTTAATGTGTACGCAGACAGACTTTTTCAGAACACAATTTTCAGCACGTTTGACCCTTAAGGCAGACCCTTACTGTCTGTGTGAGTTTGAATGGTTACTTGAATGCACAAATATTTTAATAATGTGGGCTAGCAGATTTATATAAAATCATTTACCCAGGGATCCAACTGCATTAAAATAAGAAGTCTGAATTTGGGATAACTGGTCTTTAATCTTGGACCTTATACCACTTTGGGCATCATCTGTATGACTCCTTTAATATGCAATCCACATCCCTGATCAGATCTAAAATTCTGGTTTTTGTGTACAGAAATTTGCTGGACCTATCCAGAAATTTATGAATGCACTTGTTATCCACCAATGTTGTTCAAATTCAGGCAACTAGGGACTACCTCACATTTTCCATCTTAAGAGTGCAGTGATTCTCAGAAGTACAGAAGTCTGGATAAGTGCACTGAGAGAAGGAATTGCATATGCTATAAATTCACTAAGAGAAAACACCCAGTTGCAAAGTTGGTCCAGTCCCTCTATATTCCAGAAATTAGCTGTAACCTCCAAAAATGTCTAATCCGTTGTAGAACGATGGAACATACAGAATATCAGAGACAGCCAGTCAGATCCAGATTAACAATGAGGTACAATAAAGTATACTATATAGTGTGGGCCCTTGATACTTTTCAGCGTCCTCGCTAGTCAATGACCATAAAGCCATAGCTTCACCCATGTATTGTCTAAACCCAGTTCCACACAGCAGAGCAAACCCTCTTTAGCAGGCATTATACTTTCAATAAATGAACAGATCAGTGTGCATCGTTCTGGAAATCAGATACTTATCTTACTTGTCTTATACCAAATAACAATCATAAAATCCACAAACACTTTATATACCAATAATGTATTATTGATTAATAGGGATGCATTCACCGCCTTGAAAATTCCATTTTAGAATACAGACAGCAGAAAGCTTATTTTTTGCTGTTTCTATTTTGAAAATGGTACTTATTAGAAACTTTAATCAAAGAATGGGTAAGTATGCCAAATGTATTTTTCGGCATACGTACCCATTCATAAAGTCAGAAACCACGCCACAGACCCATCGAACTGCCACAGACCTGCCGGACAGGTGAGTACTACAGGGGACTGTATGGAGAATTTTATGGTTAGGAGTCTATGGAATTTTTAAGGTTAGGCTGTGGGAAGGGTAGTTTTAGGGTTAGGCTGTGTGGAGGGGAGATTTAGGGTTAAACTTTGAGGAGGGGAGTCTTAGGGTCAGGCTGTAGGGAAGGGAGTCTTAGGGTCAGGCTGCGAGAGCAGAGTTTTAGGGTTAGGCTGTGGTGAGGGGAGTCTTAGGATCAGGCTACCGGGAGAAGAGGCTTAGGGTTAGGGTAATGTAAGAGGAGGGTTATGGTAATGGTAGCGGAGGGTTAGGGTTAGATGAATACTTACCATTTGCCGCCACATCTTTATCCTGGGGATTTGAGAGCCAGTTCGGAACTAGCTAAGAGAAAATGTCCCATTCGTTGCCAACACACACCCAATTAAAACAGAGCAAAGACTTTTATAGCTTTAAGGATCCATGAGATTGACATTAATGCTGCACATTACAGAGGGAGAGGCTATAATTATATGATTCGCTATGTATGTCAATAAGCCATACCTACAAATACTTGTCTGGACATTAGATGGTATATGTGACTTGTTCTCCAGGAAAAACTGAAATCTAAAATTTGGAAACTTTTAATCATTCAGATGCATTATAGTATCTGAACAAAAGTCCTTGTGTCATCATGGTTGAAAAGAAAGATTTCATTGCATAGTTTGCATGGTGCCATAGGAGTGTCTGGCAAGCTTTGCAGCGTAATACATTTATGAAAACAAAAAATGTGTAACTTGAGGTTACCCTTTCTCAAGCAATTATAACACCATAATGTAGACTGTTTTACAAGGTTAGTGGTATGCAGGTGCTGTATGTAAAATTACATGTAATAAGACCAAACATTTCTACTCTGCAGTTTCATTAGTTCCTGAAACAGAGATGTCTTGAAAATCAATATGAAGTTCATTAGGTTTTCCAAATGTGTTTCAAGTTAAAGTCAGTGAACAAGTTTCTCTTGTTCTTAATTCTACCACTGAAAATATCTGGATTATTTGTTAAAAAAAAATCCAGAGGGATTAAAATTGGTTCCTCTTATATCAACAACGAAGAAAAGTGAAAAGGGAAATTTATTTTTCATGTTACTAACATACATTTTAAAATGAAGCATGTAGTAATAACATTGGTTTAGCAAACCTTCTATTCTGTTTTCCGCTACAAGAACTAGAATAATAAGCAGAAGCAGCCACTTGTGTGTATGCTGGCTCAAATGAAAAATAAAAAAGGGGTTATGTTTATAAACCACAGATTCTGTAGACCAGTACTGCTGCTTCTTTAGTTGGGCTGACATGAATATTTCAAGGTGCATTCCAAGTTCACCTTCATTGGATACACCCACCATAAAAGCATTCAGGAGGATGTAAGGACCTCACAAGTATAGCAATAAGATCCGCTAATTTAAAACTGTTTGTCAAGAGAAGATATCAGTAAGTAATGCTCTTATTTGTCCCAGCCCCGCCACCAGCAGGACTAACTTTCTGTGACTAAGTGCTTCCTCTGGAACAGCTTCTGCTGGAGCTATTTGTAAATGGCTTAAAGAGTTAAGGTACCATACATACCATATATTGTGCCATGGAACATATCAAACATGCATACAGTGGACCGGATTCAGAGATGCGATTTTTTAAAGTACGCAAATATACGCCGTCCGGCCAATCCGCCTCAGACCCATGACACTCCCCTCTCCCGGATGTGCTGACGGCCACTTACGAGTGCCTAGACCACTTATATCTTTCTGGGTGTACTTACGTGCATATATGTCACCCGTCCGAGTGATTATTTATAACCATGCCTCTATGCGTTCATTTAAATGCCTCCCCCCACCCACTTTTATGTAAATTTCTACGTCCGTGAGAGATGCGTGCGTATGTCCTTAAGTGCGATTCACAAGTCTATGTGTGAGGCACTTGCATGCATATAGTCTACGTAACTTGTGTATATAAAATTACTACGCATGCACAGTTGAAACGTACCTAAAAATACGCACGTAAGTACCTGGAAAAACAGATCTCTAAATACGGTCCAGTATGTTTTTATTTTAGTGTGAATACATATAGGACTACATACTCCATTCTAAATTTCATAAAAGTAGTTGGGGAAATAATGACATTTATATGAATGTAAAAATAATACATTTTTGCTGGGAACATTTGAAAATGGACATTCTTATAAAGTAGCTTCTACTTAAAAAGCATTCAACATGTGTTTTAGATTAATTTGAACACTAATTCAAACAGCATTTTAATATGGGAGTGTCTAAAGTAATGTGAGAGATGTAACAGATTTTAAAAGCAGCAGAGCAGTTGTGGGTGTGTCAGTCACAGAAGAAAAATTTGTTTAACATATGTATTTTATTAGGCTTTATAGGAAAGTACTGTAGTATAATACAATGTATAAATAGTGAAGGTCTTAGTGTAGTTTAAAAATAATGAAAGATAAATTAGTATTGGAACATGGTTTGTCAGTGTGTAAATCGCCTCTTTTCATTGAAAAATATAAATAAATTACCGTTTACTACTGTACAACTTGAATCTCTAGTTTTAGAAAGGCCAGTGAGGACAGAAATGTCCTAATACTTTACTAATAAAAAAGAGACAGTCAGTTAGTCACACAGGACCGGATTCACTCCTAAGCAGCAAAAGCTTCTTAGGTGCGTATTTTTAGTAAATGATCTACTAGGCACGCGTAGTAGGTCATTTACGCAATCTACATACCAGTTAGGTGCGTGGATTGCCTCCGTGCGGTCTTTAAAGACCGCATGGAGTAGTTTAAGTAGAAAGAGGCGGCCTCAAGGAGTGATTAGGTAGAAGTGGTAGGGGGAGGGGAGAGGCAACGTCCCCACGGTTAGATAAGGTAGCCCTATGGCACTTGTAACGGGGGGGGGCAGGATAGGGGGAATGTGGGTCCCAGCTAAGAACGGCCCTATTTCAATAGGTTCTCTCCCAGCCACCTCTCTGGAGCTGTCAGTGGTGGGTCCTGTTGGTCTGCGGCGGGTCCTGTGAAAATGAATGGGTGAGTATGCCGATCGGCACACTCACCCATTCATAGAAAAAAATTCTAAAAAGTCTCCCATGTCCAACTAGAAACAGCTGAAAGTTACTTTTCGGCTGTCTCTATTTCGAATAGGGAGACTTTTTTTTCCCCGTAGCGGGGACTGCAATCTGTGAATACGGCCCATAGATGTGAAGGGTGTCGATAGCCATCTTTATGGATGAAATGATGGTTGGGAGTTTGTATTCAGTGGCTAGAGTGTTTTGCTAGGCACATGACCAGTTAGTGCCTTACAATTCAGTAACTTATTTTAATATTTGAAATCAATTATATTGATTCAATGAAGAAAATTCTGCAGTAATGTATTATGTTTCATAAAAATAAAAAGAAGATATATTTATATTGATGCACTAAATTATTTATTCATTCTGGTGCCTCACTTACTTATCTTTCATTTGTAATATATTATAAATAGTTACTAGCTTAAACATATGCTACATTTTCTTTTGAACTTGCATTGCTTTATTCTCTTAACATCAGCACATTGCAAGATTACAGTATACATTATTATAATTTAAATGTGATATTTTACTTATTTATTAATATTTATGTTAAGGAAATGATGGATTTAATGCTTTGAGGACATGCAAACAATGTAATAACATTTAGCTCAGAAAGATTTAACCACAACCATATAATAGCTCTGGACAGACTTCCTAACAGTTGTTCTTCCTTTTTCTTTGGTTTCTTAGTTAAACTGAGATTTAGGGGTTATGATTTTACTTCTACATAACACATGCAAAGTCCTTGAAAACTTTGTAAAGTAAATGAATGGCTGTAGTGTTCCAAGAAGGGATTGTATTGCAAACAGCATTAGTAGCTGTTCTGTTATATTTTCTGGAGAAAATAGTGAGCGCAGCAGCTCGTTTCCTCATTGGAAGCTGAGCAGAACACATGTGATCTGCAGTCTCTCACTTCCGCCCAGCCAGGGACAAGCAGGAGCTGCAAGCCTGTCAGGTATGTGCAGTGCGTTGGACAGATGGAGGCTGCGCCATCTCAAATCCCCTAAAATATATGGGGTAATATATGGGGTATGGAGATGGCACACTATAAGAAATACATGTGGGGTATATAAGAGGTTTGGAAATTACATATACTGTAGTATTTGCAGGTTGTATTAGGATCTGATAATGTCCTAATATATACAGTATATACTGTGGCATTTCCAGACCCTAATAAACCTCCATATATTAAGGTATGTGCCATTCCCTGACCCATTATATAGCACACATGTACTTTTTTTTGTAGTCTATATAAAGACCTCTCTTTATATGTATGTGCCACCTCCAGACCCCTAATATACCTGACATAGACAGGGCACACTATGTTAGTACATATTTGGGGTATATTTTGGGTCTGGCAATAGAACATACTATAATATATGAGAATTATACTAGAGGCCTTTGAATTGCACACTATGTAAAGAACACATAGGGTATATTAGTGGTCTGGGAATGGCACACTATATACTATATATCTAATATAAATGATCATATATGCCAAGTCTGGTCCAGACCCCTACTATACTCTATACATATTATGCATTAAAAGACTCCCTTTAAAAATTCTGCATTTGCCTCTAGATGGTATATTGCATGAAGATTAAATATTATTAATATTATGGTCATTAATTTAATTTTATCTTAAATAGCTGGTAAATTCTGTTAAAACTTTGATTAATTTAAATTAATTAAGATAAATACAAATACAATAAGAAGATTCACATGCCTAAGTAGACCTATGTAGCGTTCTCAGGGCAGAATAAGCCAGTGTAATATAATGTGAGACAATAGGCCCAAAGGGAACCAACATTACAGTAGGTGCAAAAGATAAGAATTTATGAAGAATATGATATTGAGCATCCTCTATCGTTTCTTTTAAAGGGACGTGTTCTGAGCAAAGAAAATTCTATTTTTAGTTAGTTTTAGGGTTAGACTGTGGGGAGGGGAGTCTTAGGGTCAGGCTGCAGGGAAGGGAGCTACAGTGGCCAATTCAATGGAACGTAAAGCCCGCTTTATTTTGGATCAAAATCTGGGATGTTTGGCTACTATAATAAATGTTTATGTTTGTGATTGCATCGTAATCAAAACATTGCGGTCAATTAAGTCGGCCCTTAGGGTCAGGGAGCAGGAATCTTACGGTTAGGCTGTGGGGAAGGGAGTCTTAGTTTCAAGCTGTGGAAAGGAGAGCGTTAGGGTAAGGGAAGGGGAGGGTTAGGGTAATGGAAGTTGAGGGTTTGGGTAATGCTTAGGATAAGGTTGGGGGTTATATTAAATGCCTTGGTGATGCAGAAGCAATCGATTTAACAACCAGTTTGGAACTGACTGGTATGAAACAGTGCTTTTGAAAAAGGGCTGTTGTAACTGCAGACTCTCACCCAGGGGAGAGTTAAGGTGAAGATTAGGATAAAGATTTAGGGTAGATAAATACTCACCATTCACCCTGGGGATGATTGATTGCTTTTCCTTGGCAAGGCAGGAGCAATTGATTTGAGAGCCAATTTGAAACTGGCTGGTATAAAACGACCCTTTCAAAAAGACCCACACCCCTTCTAAACTATCAGATTATGTTATATTTGTGAAGAAATTCTTGTTTTCAAGTTCACTGCATGAAACTTATTGAAAGATTTTTAGGAATAAGTACACGACACATAGAACCGGATTCTCACTTAAGAATATTGATTCTTAAGTGCACAGTTATAAAAATAGAGCTACATACCATCCAACATGACCCATTCCATTAGGTACAAAATATTCTGCTCCTCAGTTTCTATGGTAACCATCTCTGTTGAGAAGAGACAAATAGTTTTTTTTATATATCAGTTATTCATTTATACCAGGTGAGTGACAGTTGAATGCTCAGGAGCGGATTAAGTTGTACCTAATGGAATGGATCATATTGGAGGGTCTGGAGCTACTACACATGCGTAGTAACTCCTTTACGCTATCTACGTACCATTTTGTTACGTAGATTGCGTAAAGACCGCCTGTACGCAACCTACGCAACAAAATGATAAAGGAGTTATTATGCATGCGTAGTAGCTCTATTCTTATAACTACGCACTTAAAAATCAATGGGCGAGATCCTGAGCTAGCGTATTTATGCTAACCACTGACGTAAAATCGGCAATTTGTATGTACTGCTCATGTGCATGGCAGATGTTACCCTACGTAACTGATCGTACGTAACCTCAGCGTAAATACGAACGAGAGGGTGTGTCTTTCATACGACACCTGGAATGACAATTTGTAGGCGGAGTCAGGTATTTAAATCGTACAGTAGGGGCCGGGTTAGGCCGTTACGTACGACAAAGCATTACATATGTCAGTACTTACGCATTGAAAAGTTAAGGTAGGATTTGGCAAACGTTAATAGAGTAAAGTACATACAAGCGACAGGAGTGCCTAGGGCAATGCATAGTACTTACGATAGCGTAAATACGCTACGCCAACGAACGTAAAAACAACTTAGGTCTGGATCTACCCCAATATTCTTAAGTGAGAATCCGGCCGATAGTGATATTGCGTTTATTGACACCTATACGTACTAAACTATTTGTTCTCTTTTTTTATTTTTCACGACTTACTATCCATCATACTTACCTCTCTGACACCGATTACAAATATACTACACCGCATTTCACGTTCTAGAATCCACAACGTGAACAATCCACCCAACACCACCCACAGAAAATACCATCAGAACGTCCATGATTTAAACCATCGCAAAAGTACTGTTCTCTTCTCCAGTATCACACTCCAAGGGTAAGATTTACTAAGCTGTGGGAAAAGAAAAGTGGAGATGTTGCCCATAGCAACCAATCAGATTCTAGTTGACATTTTCTAGTATGTAATAGGAAAGTGAGAACTAGAATCTGATTGGTTGCTATGGGCAACATCTCTCCTTATCCTTTTCCACAGTTTAGTAAATCTAGCCCCAAGACTCAAGGACAATTTTTTCCCACCCTCCTCCCACCCAACAATAGGCCTCTCTTCCCATCTTCTCCTACCCCCCACACTAGCCTTCTGCCACCTATACATTAGTCACATAGCCCCAACAAGCACATATACATTATCTGGACATCCCAAACACAGAGGCAGCGCTACCTTCTCATCCTGTTTTTTCCATTATAGTGATACTTGTTTACTAAAGTGCAATTGGGGTACTTTTAAGTAGAACCCAGCATCTCCCATACTGACATCTTCCAAGCACAACCAAACTGAGAGCTGCTACTCAGCCTTTGTTTCATAATACCATTAAATAAAATGCGATAACTTCCTTAAGGGTTACACTAGCAGAACAGAATGGTTAACATTGGGATATCATAAGGCCATAACAATTTGGACTTTGTTACCAACTGTCCCTAATTTTTCATGAATCAGGTTTACAAGATTTAGCCTGGTAACTGGAGAGCTTATACAGTAACTTATCTTTCTTGGTGATCTTTCAGGATGGATGTCATTACATTCAAGCAACCTAGCAGCTGTCTTGTCAAAGTATAGTAATAACTGAAGTTGTCTGGCACTATAAGTATACTAAGGGCTATCTGTGAAATTGTCTTCTTCTATAGAGAAGCAGCAGAAGATTGTGGAGGTCCCAGGTATACATCTGCCTGGGGGAATATTTCCGCTGGCATGCTGTGGTGCTTGCTGTATGTCTCATGGATTTGCTGCTTTCATAAAGTCGTGGTACCTATTTTAGTAATATAACGGATTGCAATTTAAAACAAGAGTATACCACCCTTCCATTAGAATATGTTTGGGGGAAATTCCATGGGCCGTACTCACAGAGCAGTATTCACATTCAGTCGCGGGCGTATTTTTAGGTACGTTTTAACTGCGCATGCGTAGTAACTTTATTTACGTTAGCCACGTAGAATATACGCACGTAAGTGCTTTAGGCACCGACATTTGAATCGCACTTGGGGACGTATACGTACGGAGGGGCAGGGTTGAAATACGTACCTGAAAAGGAGGTTTGGAGACTATTTAAATAGTACAGTAAAGGCTGCTTTCAGGTAACATCCTGCCATGGTAACTCCCTTGCTTAAAAGGCGGTCACCTCCCCTAGCAGTGGTGATCCAGCATCAAATCTCTGCTGCCGCTGAGCTGGAATCTCTGAGCACAGCAGAGGCGGAGGTCTGGATCCAATATGTCCTATATGATTATGTTTCATATGTGGCCTACAAATAGGATTATTTTATGGCGCCACATAAATTAGACAGTGTTTTGTACATAAAACACCTTTGTAGCAAAAAGAGCAATATAGAGAAACATTAGAGCTAGGTAGGGTCTATGTTTTGATGAGCTTATAGTCTAGCAAATTGGATACATGCATTTACAGTACAATATTTTGTAACAATTTGCAGTGGTTATAATGACCAATTGCTATACTAACAGAAGTCTAAGGAGTGTATTATGTAAATAGAAATGTTCTACTAGTATGAGCATGTTCCCCAGATTATATATTGCATACATATGCAGAACAGTTTGTAAATACTCTAGACATAGGTCCCTGATTGGAATTGTACTTTCCAGGCTAATTACTTAAACAGCAAGTAGACATGTAGTTTTCATAACCTGCCAACTAACACACATTATAGTAAAGAAAAAGCCACTGCAAGATACATTACACTTATTACTTGCATTACTAACTCGCAGTACAAGAATAGTGGCTGCAACTCATAGAAGATTTAATGCACGGATAACATACAAATTTATGTAACTGTTTATTTTATGGACTGGCTTAAGACAATAAAAAAGCTATCAATTCTTAAACAGGTAATATTCCTTTGGGCCATGGGTTTAATGTGTGCAGAGATAAACATTTTCACAACTGCAGAATATTTTTCATTGTACAAATTTAATTCTTGCAATTGTTTATCTTAGAAATATGTAGAATAAATGCCATCCAAATACTTAAGACTCTTCCCATATTAATCTCTGTATCTGCTGTGAGCACCCTTTAAATGCACTGTAATAAATCTGTATGGAAAAGCCCTGAATATGTAAAGACCAGTTGGCTAAACCTACCATGGAGGGTGTGCTGGGACAACTATTATTCCATAATTATTATTTTGCCATCCAGTTTAAAGCTCGTGGTATGTCCCACTGATACCCAGGTCGTAGGGCCGGTGCTAGCATGTCTATTATCCCCCTGCAAAAAAAAAATGTGTGCCCTTCTCCTTCTGATTTGATAACTCCTCCCCCAGTATCCCCATTTTGTGCCGGCAGCCCTCCCAGCCACCTTCCCAGTACTCCCATCATATGCCACCAGCCCCCCCCCAGTACTCCTATCATGTGCCAACAGCCCCCCCCAGTACTCCTATCATGTGCCAACAGCCCCCCCCAGTACTCTTATCCTGTGTCTCCAGCCCCACCCCCAGTATTCCTCATGTACCACCAGCCACCCCCCCAGTTTTCCCATAATGTGACCCCAGTCTCTCCATAATGTTTTTATACTTACCTGGAGTCTTCCTGCACGGCGCTCTCCCAGACCCTCCAACATGACCCATTCCATTAGGCACAATTATTTCCGCTCCAACTCACCTGGTTTAAATGAATTAACTGATATTTATAAAACGAATTGCCTTTTCAACAAAGGAGGTAACCATAGTAACTGACAGTTGGAAACTGAGGAGCAGAGTATTTTGTACCTAATGGAATGGGCCATGTTGGAGGGTATGCTCTCCTCCTCCGTCACGCAGCTCACACAGGAAGTTCTTGTATGAGTGCCTGAGGCAGTTACACAGAGCATCTGACATCAGTCGCTCTATGTAACTGCCGCGGCAGCTCATGCAGGAATCTCCTGTATGAGCTGCCTGCCAGTTTCCATAGTGTCGCATCCGACACCTATGGCAGCGGGGGATAGCAGGCAGAGGGGAGCGCCGGCCCTGCCAGGTCGACACTGAGAATGTTCCTCTAATCACTGGACTCCCTAGCTTCTTGGGAACCACAGACCTGCCACAGAATATACTAACCTTACCATTTTTTCACTTTATTGACCCGAGATATCCATCTCCTCTTACCCTCATCTGAAGTCTTCCTTTTTCTCACCATGTTCAGACTCGTCTATGACTGTGCCCCGGAAAGTCAAGGGTCTGTATTGTTTTAGCTATTTTTCTAGTACAGAGGCACTTATAATATTCTCAGCACTACAGGAGAAACATCACCGTCCAACATTATTTTTCCCTCTGTATATACAAAATTTAGGCTTTACAGTCTCAAACACTTTCCAGAATGTTGCCTGCACCCATCCAAATTGCACTGTGTCTCTACTACAGTTGAAACATGATTTAAATGATAAACTCCGTGACATTACTGATCCCAAAAACTCAGCATAAGAGTTATGCAGACAGGAGCAAAACTCAGGTACCTCTCTGGACGACATGGACTGTACCCTTATTCTCACTACAATAGCCAAAATCTTTAATGGCCCGAAAACACATTTAATGTATATTTTTGTTAGTACTTTAGTTCCAGACAAATTGCACAGTTTATATCCTATCTTTAGTCTTTGTTGGAGGACTTTACATATGGTGACATTGGGCCGTAGGTAGAGCTCCTGCCGCATTGCATTTGCGAGTTTTCAGGAAAGTGCTACTGCGCATGCGCAGTAATTTTGTAACATAATCTACGTTACTTCTTGCAACGTGGATTGCGTATTATGGCCCATTATGCTAATTTTCAACAATTTTGTTGTTTGTTGAATTTCTACTTTTTGGTTTTGTCACTCACTCAACAAACACTTGAATGAGAGTTTTACATATTATTGGTTAAATTTAGGAAGACAGTTTTCCATCTTTCCGTACCTGTGAAGGGAATGGATGTCCAATGGGTGCTTTTGCCCTTGTCTTCCCTCCTATATTTGTGGTCTAATGTATAATCATTGGGCAATGGGGGCTTGTTCCTTTTCTCTTCTGGGCATTCTGTACCTTCTATTACACTGTACAATTGGTATGTATTTTGGTGTTTTATTAGTTAATTTTTTTTACATATTACTATATTCACCTGTTAACATGCAATAACCCAATAAAAAAAATGTTTAACTCTCTGGCTGGAGGTTTCTGGATGTAAGTTTGGGCATGTATGTGTATTACTGACTTTATTTGTTCCTCCAATCTACCTGAAGATGTTCTTGTTTTGGGTGGAGCCATGGCTAATTACACATGCAATCATAAAAATATGTATAGTCCTTAGAACACCGATTCCAGTTATAAATTAATATAGGATATATGAAATGAAACCACATATGGAGGATATTTGCCATTTGACTCAGATGTAAGGGCTTAGCCAAGCTCTTACTGTACGATTAGCGTAAATCAGGGTTGCCTACTTTCTATCTCTCCCCCTCCGAGAGATCTCAGAGGGAAGAGACAGATGCATGTATAGGGACGGGGCTAAACTACGCAATTTATGCAAATCACATCATTAAGCCCCACCCCCTGTCCATCACTTCTGTAATTCATAGTGTTCCAGGGGGTGGCCGGAACACATCATCAAGTCTCGCCCATCCCTAGGGTTTACTATAATGAGAGGGAGGGGGGCCTCTCATGTGGGAGATTTGCTGCCTCAAACTGCCCAAATTTCAGGAGTGGGAATTCCAGGAGAGTCGGAAAACCTGGCATTGCTATTCCCACCCACCATGTGTACCTCTTAGCATGCTGAGTGGGCCAGCACTGAAGTCCACATGGAATTCTGCATTGGGCGGATGAGGTTGGATGCAGAACTCCTTTGTACTGCGCAGTCTGGATTTGGCCTTATCTTTTAGTACATTGACAATGTCTCTAGTGAAAGACCCTGTACTTGAATCGCTAGGAAAAGGGAACATATATGGGAATGTAGCTGTATTGTGATTGCTGCAATGTGTCTGTACACCAGATGCTGTACTTGCACAGAAATGAGTTCCTTATTGGCTTTGTGTATTATGTATACTTATTTTTACCTACTGGACTGGACCCAAAACCAGGTGCAAATTTCCACGTAATTTCAATCTGTTTCGATCTTTATCTGGTCTACCATCACTGTACATGAACATCTGCAAATATACATGTAAAATTTAAATAACCATTATTAAAAGAATAATTAATTACTGATATTTTTATAAGGGCTTTAGATGTGTTTTTAAAATTTCTTATCTGTATGTTTTACAGAGCCCTAAATATAAAAAAAAAGAAATATCACTATTAAATATGTCACGTCTGAAGAGAATGTTCATTTGTGCAACACATGACCTTACAAATATGGTCTATTTTAAGCTAGATTTTTTCATTAGCAGCTGCTGTGTTTAATGCCTTGTACTTCAAATGCATAAGCTGGACAGTATGAAAATAAATCTAATCACAAACATAGACGTTTATTCTCAGACAGGCAACACAAATGGATAAAAACAGTCCTCAAGTCAACGTGTAACCTTCTGTATATGTAACATTCTGCTGCGTCTGACCATGGTGGGTTAACGGTTTCTAAAAGCCAAGCTGACAGGTCGGTGGAATTGTAACAGAGGACTCTTAGGAAGACTGCAGAGGAGTCTGATAATGTAAAAATGCTTCCCCCACTTTGACAGTCAAAATGTTTCAATCATTTAAGTAGAAACATTGTTGCATTGTGACTCTTAAGTGAACAAGACTGTCTTTTATTTCTGAGGAGAGAGAGTGAGGGGGGAGGGGGGGAGCGGAATAAAATGAAAGGGATAGAAGTCAAATTTGGGATTGTGCTGTTTAGAGCAGGGAGGTCACAAGGCCTTAATGCATTTAGCATTGACTGCCCCCTCTTGTAGTGCGTCTATTAGTCAGTAATTTGATTTGTACCTATTCATTTGCAGTCCCTGCAGCAGCTCTGAGCTGGCCCCATGTATAATTGGTGCTGTCTCTATTTTTACTTCATTAGATTAGCCCTGACTCCTGGCCACTTGTTGTCTGCGCTTGTCTGCCCATTTATACAACCTAATGTAACACAAAATTCATTACTGATCACATTACTTTCAACTCTGAAGCCAGTCTTGTGATAAACATTTTCTTAACCGTTTGAAAACCGGCATTTGCCGGACCAGACATAAGACAAAGACACATCTAGCAGAGTGAGACAATCAATATCTTAATAAGGCTAAGTAGATACAAATGCATTGACACAATACAAATTAGGCCACTAAGATTTCAGTTCAGCTGGAGTAATGAGTAATAAGGGCTTCGATTCATTGCATGTATGAACTTTTAGGGGTCACCCACACATGTGCTGTGAAAAGGGAGACAAATGACTGCACCATTTTAGCTCAGGGTTGCCGACTTTTTAAAGCTTCCCTCCAGGAGAACCCTGAGGGAAGCCATAGATTTCTGCAAGGGGATGGGGCTTAATTACACGATTTATGCAAATTGAGTCATTAAGCCCTGTCCCCTATCAATCACTCCTGTAATCTCTATTATTTCAGGGGATGGGTGGGGCTTGATGACATTGGGATTACAGGAGTGATTTATTGCTGGTGGGGCTTGTTGGAGCTTTGCCGACTCTCCCGGGATACCGGGGCTTGTTGGAGCTTTGCCGACTCTCCCGGGATACCGGGAGAACTGCCCTAATTTCGGGAGTCTCTCGGATGTTCCGGGAGAGTCGGCAACCCTGCTGCAGCTCCTAAAGGTGTCCAATCCATGAATACCCCTTCAGTTTTTCCTCCGGATAAAAAGCTGTACCTGAAGAGGCGTTGACTTGAGGCCTAACAGACACCTTTAAATGGGCACTGGAAACATACACCTGGTATTATTTTCAGTGCCACTATATTAATTTGCCCCAATCCCCCATGCACAACAAAGCACAAATAAATGGATAGTTCATACCAGAGATTCTTCAACATGGTTAAATTGTTATAAGAAAAAAAGTATTTCAAATTTGTATTCATTTTAAATGTTTAAAGCACATGCAAAATAGCGTTTTTACGTCACCAGCTAGCGTACCTAGTTCTGGATCTACCCCTAAGTGTGTAACTATGGGAAGTGATCAGAAGTGGGAGGTGAAAGAATCTGATTAGTGCAGCTTATCACTGTTTCAAAAAAAGAAAATGAATTCAGATCTAGAATATTTTATCCAAATTGACTAGCTTTTAATTTAAGTACTTTTTATACAGCGGTGAGAACGGCCCTTTTCCGAAAGGGACCTTCTATAACAGACCATTTTGAACTGGTACTGCATTCAATTGCTTTTGTCCCATCAAGGACAAGCAATCGAAGATATCAAAGACAAATCTGCAGTGGCAAGAAGGGAGTATTTATCCTACCCCAACCCTTATCCTAATTTTTACCCTAACCCCAACTTTCCATTCGCCGTAGCCTAACCCTAAGACTCCCTTCTCTACAGCCTGACCCTAACACTCCCCATAGACTCCCCGTACTACTCGGTTGGTCTGTGGCGGTGCTACGGGTCTGCAGCGGTGGTTTCCAAATTAATGAATGGCTAGGTAGGCCGAAAAATGAATTCAGTATACTTACACATTCATTAAAAAAATCTAACTAGTGCTATCTGCCAAATAGAGACAGACGAAAATGAGCTTTTGGCTGTCTTTATTTTGGAAACAGCATTTTCTGTACAGAGACTGCATCCCATATTTATACCACCCGCTACACTTAGTTCAGATCTTCTGCTCTGCTAACACTGGCACCATGCAGGTGATTAAAGGAAGCAGAGATAGGATCTCAAGAAATGTGAAACTAAACCATGCTAGGATATGCCAGCAAACGTCTTTACAAAGCCAATGCATTATTGATCAGCTGTAGAAACACTGTATTATATTACAAATTTGGAGTGCATCATTTTACTAGTGAATGTTTATATATTTTCAAACATCACTAGATTCTTTGCCTCATTAAACGGAAGCAGCGAGCTTCAGGAAAAACTATTTGGGCAAACCCTGTCTCCACAAATTGTGTGTACGCATGCATGTGTGTAGGGCTGTCCTTAGCAGTGGAGGGGCCTGGGCAAAAGCATGGCAGAATGCCAACCGAACTGCGTGCAACGACCTGCGCATGTGAATTACAGCAGTTAATTATCTATTTATATACAGTGCTCAGCACTAAGCGCTTTTTTTAAATAACTTGTGCTGACAGCTTAGTACTGTCACTCCTCAGCCTTGCTTTGAGACAATGGCTCTGGGACAGAGCTGTTGTCTCATTCTGCCACAAGGAGCGACAGCATTAAGCTGTCAGTTACAGCTGTAAAACTTCAACTTCAGATACAGAGCTACGGCCCATCTGTTACATTACATCGTTGGCGTGCTGTTGCTCTATGTATGAAGTTCACAAGTACGGATAGTGATTACGGCTGACCCCGCCATTACTACTCCCTGGCGTCATCATACACAGTGTCATGGCGCACTTATATACTGTAGCAGGTGGGTAGCTGCACTAGTATGGGCCCCCAGGGTAGGGGCCACTGTTCATGGCCCTTAAGTGTGGTTCTGTACGTGTGTGTAAGATAGTTGCAGTTAAATGGCTGAATGGTGCTATGCTTACAGCATTAGCTATAGTTCCCAAGTTTCCACCTAACCCTGACACTTTCTTTGCCAAGTCATTGTTAAGTTTTCCTATCCTGATGATTTGGATTCTTGTTTGTGTCTCGTTAAGTGATTTTCACATCAGTTAACTGTCACTTGCTTATATCTCTCTTTGTTCTCTTTTCATTCTGTTCCATGCAATGGCAAACTGGTTATATAGTACAATAGGTACTTGTTTATCCTTGCGGCCCCCGCTACGTAACTTACGTATCCCCGCTACGTAAGTTACGTACATTATTATTTTTTAATTTTTTTCCAATTCTCTCTCTCTCTGGGGGCACGGGCACTGTGGGTGGGTAGGTAGGTGACACTGATGTTCTGTGCGGCGGCCGGCTTCTGGAGACCGGACATGAAATGGCGGGTGCGTGCATGGGTGACACTAATGCAGCAATGTCCGTGACCGGACATGTTGCTGTATCGGGGACGGACGGACGGAGATGATGTTCTGTGGCGGCGGGAGCCTCTGGAGACCGGACATGACACGGCGGGGACATTGGGGACACGAAGGGGGGGGACTAGGGAGGGGGAGACAGACGGAGAGACACCCTCCTCCTTCCTTCTTCTCCTCCTCATCATTATTCTTATTTTTATTCTTCTTCTTATTATTGTTTACATGGGCCGCTGCCGGGGGACACACACAGCTGCACCGGAGCGCGCGCCCTCTGCTGAAGAAAAAAATACGGAAGTAGTGTAACCAGCGGCCTCTCCAGCAGGGGGCCGCAAAGATAAACAAGTACCAATATTTGTACTGGAAAACATCTTTGTTAGCAGGAGCATTAATTTTTATGCACCTGCTACCAAAGATAATGTCTGATACGAACAGTGTCGTTTCTAGACCTAGCAAAGGCCAGAGCAAAAAAAAATTCTGCCCCCCCCCACAAAAAAAAAGGTATGCATGCAGCCTTGTATATGCCCAGCCTCCTCTTGTGCCCCTTTTTATGTGCCCAGCCTCCTCTTGTGCCCCCTTTTATGTGCCCAACCTCCTCCTGTGCCCCCTTTTATGTGCTCAGCCTCTTCCTGTGCCCCCTTTTATGTGCCCAATTTTATATTGCTAGCCTCCTCTTGTGCCCCCTTTTATGTGTCCAACCAGCTCTTGTTCCCCTTTTTATATGCCCAGCCTCCTCTTGTGCTCTCTTTTATGTGCCCAGCCTCCTATGATGCCCACTTTTATGTGCCCCATTTTATATTGCTAGCCTCCTCCTGTGCCCCCTTTTATCTCCTAGATAACAATATGTTCACTCACCCCTTTGGTTTGGTTCACTCTTCTATCTATAATAATGTTTCTGGCTATTCACGCCCAGATGTGATCATTTAAATGCCTCCCTCCACCCAATCTTCTTATGTGCATTCTTAAGTTTTCCTGGCACGCATGCGCATTATAACCTTTCCTAAATATACAGACCTAAAAAGTAGCATTTTATTAACTGTGAATCAGGTCCCATGTAAGCATCATAAAACACAATCCTGTAACCACAATAAAAAAA
>WWET01000049.1:491934-511764 GCA_011038615.1 Limnodynastes dumerilii
TGTAGCTGTTGTGGGGGGGGGGGGGGAATGTTAAAAATAAAGCAAACCATTATATTGGTCATCTAATTACCACTCTGTTATCCATATTGCTTAAACTGACATTTTTTTTATGGATGTATTAATGACATGGGGATCTTTTTTTAAAGAATATAAATGCAAATAATATATTACAAATTATATATAAAACTATGGAACGTGGTAGATATGAGGGCCAGTTGCAGTCCCTGCTAAGAAAGCCTGATTTCCGAAATAGGGACATCCGAAACTTCATTTTCGGATATCGCTATTTCGAATACCCCTTTAGTTTAGAAATTTATTTTCAGAATGGGTGAGTATGCCGATCGGAGGAGGGAGGATTAGGGTCAGGCTGTGGGAGATGGTGGATTAGAGTCAGGCTGCAGGGAAGGGAGGGTTAGGGTAATGGAAGGTGAGGGTCAGGGTTAGAATTATGAGAAGGGTTGGGGTAGTTTACAGCCTTACCTTTTGGAGCACCGCGTTCGGTGCTCCGTGGATCGATTGCTATGCCTCATCAAAGCATATGCAATCAAAATCCCAGCAAGTTTGAAACTGGCTAGGAGAAAATGACCCTATCGAAATAGGGCCGAACTTTCCGGGGACCCACACCGTATGAGGGCGATCCTCTGAGCCTTTTTTGTTGTGTCCTAATGACATTTTGTGTGTCCCATACATTGACCAAGCACTACAAAATGTAAAAAAAAAAAATATAAATACATTTTAAAAATATTACAAAGGGGCGCTTCATAGTGTAGGTATCTTTATTAAAATATATTTAAATCGCAAATCATGCACATCAATCACATCAAGCATGTCCACATTGTCCATTATCCCAGAGAGTAAAAGTTTTAGAGAGAAACGCGTTGGGTTGGAGCTAATTTGACCTACTGCTCTCCCATGTGGTTTCTAAGAGTCAAGCTTAAGTTCCCATCTCTCCGACACTTACAAGTTTACTCACTCCAGGATGCTGGAGCCTTGTTAAAGGGTAACATGGACTCGCTTAATGTGACTGATATGCATAATTTACAAGTGTTTATCCAGCACGCAGAATACTAAAAGTGCTGGCGATTTTATTATATTTTATTAAAGATACCTACACTATGAAGCACCCCCTTTAAATTTGTATTCAGGCAGACCGGACAAAGAACCAGCTATTGAAAAGGGGAAGACGTGGTCCTTTTTCCCGACTTACATGAAATCAAATCAATCTTATCAATATGATAAGCCACCGGCCACTTACCCAGGCTTCTCTGTTTGGTGGTCCTAACACTAAAGCTGTCAGAGTCCCAACTTTGGGTCATATATCATGTATTTTTATATTGAGAGCTCACCCCCGGCAGAGGTCCCCAAGTCTCCAAAACAGCCACTCTGAAACACTCCCTGTCAGCTTCTATACCAGACAAGCTTTAAAACAAACACACAAAATGAAGGTTGCTCAAATCAGTTTATAAGGTAATATGGAGCAGGTTCTAAATATATATGAAGTGTTAGGTCTTTAGACAGTAAAGCAGGATATACACTTATGCAAATTTTCCCGACTCCCCACAAAATTGTTTAGCGTCTACTAATGGTGAATTCAGACTATTTGGAACTATATTGCTAGAGTGTGTACGCTTCTATAATCTTAAATTTGTAATGATAATAAAAGATTGCTACAGATGATTTGGTTTTATAAACATCCTAAAACTCTTGATTATCAATGTTGGACTTATGTGTGTACACAAGTACAACTGACTGTCCGACTTTTCCAGCAGTCTTCTGTACAGCATAGGCAGATATCTGTACAGTGTGTACGGAGTAACCATTGTTTCAGCAGATGGTTAGGACGGATGATAATCTCAGATCTGTAAATTGATCAGGGGCATTTGTCAGTATGGCACTCACGGGTGGTGCAAATGTAAGGGGGGCACTGCTACCTGTGGCTAGGGAGTAGAATCGCTTAGCAACATCACTATGACTGCAAGCTGTAGCCCAGCAGAAGTATCAGCATTATTGTAAATCAGCTAAACCCAGGACCTGTCTAATGATGACCATGTGACCAGCTCTCCTTCTCAGGGGGAGGAGTCAGTGTTTCTGGTCTCTGTGGTGCTGCTGCTTCTGTGGAAAACTTCAGGTCAGGTACAAAATGTGTGTCTGTGTTTATTATAGGGTGCAGTGTGTGTGACTGTGTGTATTATAGCGTGCATTGTGTGTCTGCGTGTATTATAGTGTGCATTGTGTGTGTCTGTGTGTAATATAGAGTGCAATGTGTGTCTGTGTGTATTATAGGCTGCGCATGCGTAGTAGGTCATTTACGCTATCTACATTGCCGATTGGTACATAGATAGCGTGGGTGCGATCTTTAAGGACTGCACGCAGGGATTTCTGTAGAAAGAGGTGGCGTTATGCCGCCTCGGGTGTTTTTAGGTAGAAATGGGAGGGTGGAGATATTCAGGATTTTGGACTCCTACATATTTATTTATATAATTTGGTTAATGTACACCTTGCCTTTTATCTATATTTTTATATATGTTTAGATATATTTTTTTTTACTAATTTTACCAGCGCTATTCAAAAAGATTATTTATCTTTTATTCAACTTAATTTGTAACCCCATTCTGATATGCAGTCATAGTAAGAAAGCATTATGTTTTTGGATTTACCATCAACTGAGAAATCATTTAGCATGGCTAAGATGCAAAGTAAGTAGAATAGACATCAGTTACCCCGAAATCTCTTTTTTTCTGTTTGCATAGAAGAAAATAAATATCATAATAGCCTAAAGAAATCTGAAAACAAACTGTTTAAGATAATAAATAAAAATTACATAAGTACATTAGACACTTGCTCTATTTCACTCTTTTATAGATCCTAACACTGTTATGCCAGCAGCAAAAAATATGACTCCAGACCTAACTGTGCCAGTTTATATACAGTATGTCTAATCTGCATTTATGTGACAGGTTTTGTGCTGCAGTCTGATATAGTGATTGAGAAATGCCTTGTTTGATCATCCAGGACAGAATGGGTTAAGAAAATCTACAAAGTCCTTCCATTATTTTAATTATTGGAACACTCTTTTTGTCTGATAAACAATTATGATGGAAACAAGTAAACGTTTAAAGAGTTTAGCATCCTAATGATGTTTGATTGGACTTGTACTCTGCTCTGTCTTGGTAGCGATGGCTGCACAGCAAGTAAAAGCTCTGACGTGAGACATTTAACCAAAGCCAGCTGTGTCCTGCAGGAGATGAAAGCACAAAATCAGACAGGATAAGTACAGTATTAGTGTGGGATACGCCACTCATTGCTGATTTAAATTACTGTTTTCACTTCCTGAACTTATGGGAGACTAGGGATATGAGGCAAAAACTAAAGAAGCTTATGCATGGCCGGTTTTGCAGAAAAGGCTGGAAGAACATTTTATTGACTATGGCTAAAACCAATGTCTCCAGATCTCTGTCTGCACTAGTTCAGTCTAGTTCAGCACCTCTTCCTTATTCAACGTCCGCAAGCCACATTTCATACAATGACACAGATGCGGTGAATATTTTGTTCCTGTAGGTGTTAATGCCAAAGAGGCCATTTGCGTGAGGTAATTGTCTAAATCTAGTACAGGTTTAATTTCCTAACAGAGGCCCTTATTCCACCGCACGCTGCTTCAGCCCTCTGCCGTGCTTTAACTGTATGTCTGCTTCAGCAAACAGATACTAGTGGAGGGGTTCATGTTCCAACACAAACTCTGCTACCAGCAGAAAATCACACAAGTCGCTAGGTGTTACAACACTGTGCACCATTCATGAACAAGCCTAAATGCTACAGCCATGGAAATTATCTGCACTAAAAAGGTATCTGTTACAGAGCTTGCCACTTTGATTTGGTCAGGAATTACATTTAGCAACAAGGGCATGTCTGCAGGGTGAAGCATAATCCTAGTTTGCTATGAATGTGGTATGCTACTATAGGCAGTACAGTCAATAGTGACAGGTACCATATTACAGCTAGTTGTGAAAAGTCTCAGCTAAAATCAGATATTCTAAGACCTTACCCGCTGAATAAATGGAGCTGCACAGCTATAATTTGACAGGATTTTCAAATCTAGCAGACAGACAAAGCTCAGGATAACAGTAACCCCCCTTCTTCCTCTGGTGATGACCCTGTCTGTAGGCTACAAAAAACAGACTTCAGTTATTTCTGCTTAAAAGACATATATGAATGCAATGCAATCTAGGTTTAGCTTAGATTTAAAATGTCAATATTTACATTTAATAACATTATGCCAAGTTTTTTATTTATTTTTTATTGTTGATAAAATAAAACACATATTTTAAAATTACATAAATGATTGTTTAAGACTGTTAAAGTCTAAGAATAGGGCTTTTTTTTTATTTTTGCAAATGCCATATTTGTATATACGGAAAATAAGATATTCCTACCAGAGATCCATTAGCTTAAAGGTTTGTTGTATTTATTATAATGATTTATTTGGAAAATATGTAACAACTACACCTATTACTATTGAACTTTTTTCTTCTAAAGACACATATATATATAATATAATTTTTATAAAAAGGTAACCATTTGGTAGCATCAATGCTGATGAAATGTATGTAAAAATTATTATGGCAATTTGCTTTACTGAGTGAATACAATCACATCAAAGTATTTATGAGCGAAGAGAAAAAGTATAGTTAATATTTGTATCATATCTGATTTAAAACTCTTAGGTTGACATTGAAACCTGTATGGTACCTCGTCAATCTAGACTCAAACACAACTCATTGCAGTGACCACGTTAGTACCCTGCTTCTATGTTTGATTTGCTGGAGGAAAGGACCGTATATATGGGGATGAAGCTGCAATGTGTTGACTGTAATGCATCTGTATGCAACCTGACATACTTGTGTACAGATTCAAAGCTGCAGTTACATTTGTGTCTAGAGCTGGTTTAAATCTTCAGTTATTTGTGTGGGGTTGTACCAATGTGTTTATTTCTGAATATCAGTCTAGATAAGGCCCATATTTATTGTGTCCATTTGGCAGTTGTTTTGTGTATCTGATTTATGTTCTACTGTTACCAGGCTGCATGAAAGTTTAATAGGGATATTAGTGATAATGCTTTCCAAATTTCTTTTTGCTCTCATTATTGTGCAGACGTTCAGGAAAAATTGTGTGAATAATTCTCACGTTTAACAATAGAGTACGTGGCTTTCAGAGTTTCTTCCATTTGGAAGGTGATGGACTTGGCTGTATGTATGACCACAATGTATAAAGCATCTGGACCTATTTTTGTACATCTAGGCAACTCCGACTCCAGGACATTTAAAGGAACAGTAGCACATGAAAAACCATTTTTCCCACACATTTGCAGAATATAGCCATGTTTATTTTTCTACATTATTACTAGTACAGTATTATTGATTAAATATATTTTCTAGTAAAGTAATTGAAATTTTGTCAAAAACTTGTTTATTTGCATTGAAGCAAATCACACTCTTTGTCAATCTCCATAATGTAATGTTTACTGAATCTGAATATAAGATACTTTACTGCAACTAAATATTCAAGAAGTATTCAACTATACAGACAGTGATCTACAATTACCCCATTGTAATAAACACTCAAAAACTATATGACTGCTGTTTATTACATTCCCCCAGTCCATTTTATGCTCAACTGTATTGCCAGAACAAAAATAATTTTTGTCCCAGGTAATCACCTGACTGGGCTCTGGTAAAAGGGCCGAGTACCTCCAATCACCAATGGTGAATATTATGAAATATACTGCCAACTGCACTCACACAGATTTTTTGAACCCTCCGCACCCCAGTGGTTGTAATATTGCTTTCTAAGGAGACTTTAGCCACATTTTTAACCAAAAAAAGTCACACAATTAAAATAATTAAAAGCAGGGCTGTATTATTCATAAGGCTGGCTAGGCTGAAGCCCAGGGGCCTCATAGCAATTAGGGGCCTGTCAATTTTTTTCCTAATAGAAAACACTTTTGCATTAAACATATTAAAAAAATTATGAATAGAATTCTTCAGGAGGCCCTTAAAATGACAATAGGGCTATGTACTGTGAACTACTACCTACCTTACCAGGATCAGCTGTAGTCGGATGAAACATTGAAGTGTTGGAGATGGCCTAAAATACTTGAAAGCCTGGGGCCTAAATTACTTGAAAGCCTGGCCATGGTTTAATACAGCCCTGCTTAAAAGTAATAAATACCGTTTTTCACTTTTAAGTTCTGTGTGAGACATTAAGCTATAGATCCAACAATATAGATTTTGGAGGGTTTTTTGTACTCTAAATATCACAGAATAGAAGTGCATTAAGACTTATATAAACTGTACCATTTTTTTTTTTGTTTGAGCGAGGAAAGTTTATGTTACACTTGTGTGCCTGTACAGTCTCCATGCACAGGGAAAGATGGTGAGATTAGGCTTACTGATTGAAATCCCATGCTATTTATTTATATTCCATTAAAAATAAAAGCTTAGTCACATAACAAAGCAGCCCTGATTGTGATGACTCGGAACACATCACTCAGTGTGAACGTCAAAGCAACGATACTTTAAGGACATACTTATAAACACAGCCGTCTCTTGCTTGGGGTGTTCTTTGCTGCCCACACCTTGACATTTGTGAAGCTTGAGCAATAAGGCAAGAGACTCCAACAGTTTACAAGTTGCAAAATGTAGGTGTAACACAATAACCCACGCCCAGAACTAGTGTCTACATTGCTGCTTTTATAGCGGCCTGGAGCCGAGAGTCAACAAATGATTACTAGATAAGGGCTATTAAGTGGAAATACTCTCTGAAATATGCTTAATTCTTGGAAGTGATTGTAGACAAAATTAAATATAACAAGCACAAATATTTGTAAACAGGAAATGTGTTATAACTCCATAAACTCAAGTTACTAGGGGTTTTACAAGATCATGGACATTAGCAACAAGCAACTAAAAGTAAATTCTACTTAAACTGACCATGCAGTGCACAATGTTAATGCACTTTAGCCAGACAAATGGCTGCTATGATTGTTACTATGCAGTGTCTAGAGCAGTTATTCCCAAACTGTGCGCCGCGGCTCCCAGGGGTGCCGCAACGCTCTCACCGGGGTGCCTCGGAATGTTTCTATTTCCTATTGTATTCTATTGTATTTTTGTCTTAGGGGTGCCTTGAAAAAAAATATGGAGACCCTAAGGGTGCCTCAAACTGAGAAAGTTTGGGAACCACTGGTCTAGAGACTGCACAATTTTCTAGACTTTGATTAAAGACCCAAAACCCTCACTGATCAGGTATATGACACAGCTGCATAATCATGCAGTGTATGGTCAGCATCACAGATAACCGCTAATTCATTATCTGTTATTGCCAAAGTGCGCAAAGACAAAATGGACTGTAGTAGTTTGTTTTAACTGCTTTACTGTTATATGTTTTTGTTTTCATTTTCATTCGTTGTTATATGCTAATAATAGCTGTTTTTCCTGCGTTCAGGTTTTATATTGTCCATAGCAGGAAAGCCAAATCTAAATGATCTGTTTGATTTTTCTAATTAGAATGATAGAAGTTAAGACTCCACATAAAATAAACCTTGGGGCAGATCCTGAACTACGCTTTTCCGCGAATTTACGTGTGGCGGACACGTAAATTCGCAGATTTGTACGCACTGCGCATGCGCACCGCAGAAAATACGCACATTCGCGTAGCGTATTTTCAAACGTAAGGATAATCCACGTATTGCGAACGTAAGTAATTACGTGTGGGCGTGCCAAATTTACGTTAGCGACGAATACGTGCGATTTACGTGAAGTAGGCGGGGGGGTATTTAAAGTGTACAGTATGGGCGTGCTAAGCTGCGTACGTTCGCGTAGTCTGTACGCACGTTAGCGGACGTATGCTGTTACGTTTGGAAAAGTTAAGGTAGGGTTTGGGTAGCGTATCTTCACAAAATACGGCCGTGCAGGGGGTGTGTTAAGGGTAGCGTAGCGAATTTACGTACGCGAGAATTCGCTACGCGAACAAACGTACGGCAAACGTTGTTCAGGATCTACCCCCTTGTCACTTAATTTATCTTGGAGCTTCCACATCCAATTTAATGTCTTGGATAAATGTAAATAAGGAGATTCTAAAATGTATTGAAATAATATATTATTGTTACTGGTGTCACAAATTACAAATTACATTTTCAGCTTGCACATTCTTCACAGAGAAACAAATTTCACAACACAACACTGAATAGATTGTGTATCATTGTATATGAAAGTTCCAAAGTTGACAGTAGAATGTGGTAAAGCAATACTATTGTCATGGGTGAATCTCAGCTTCATCTTTATAAAAAGTGGAATGCAATCGTAGTTATGATTTGGATCTCCACCTTTTTTCTGAGAATACCAGTTACCCACTATGCAATCAGTTCAAGTAACACTTTTCAGATCATGTAAGCACAGACATAAATATATATATATATATATATATATATATATATATATATATATATAGATTACATTGTATCGTGGCGGCACAATAATACCTACTGCATAACAAGATGGGATATATATATAAATTTGCCCCAGGTTCCATTTACTCTAGATACGCCCCTGCACTGAAGACTTTATTTTTATTACTTTAATCACTTAGCTTTTTAAAACTTTTATACTTTTTTTCCCCTTACATATACGCTGTCTGGATTTGGAGATTCCTCAAGGCATGCTAGCTTCTAAAGCCATGAGTGTGAGAGAGGCTGCACTATGCCGATATGAAAGCTCATGTCATTGCCCAGCGAGCCATGAGGAGCTGCTAGAGGTTTGTGCTACGCTGACTTTGTAGCATTGGATTTCTCCCTGTAACTCCTGTTTGCTGACTGGCACTGGACTCATCGAGGAGCAGTAGGGAGAGGAGATGCTACAGCTTTTTTCCCTTTGGCTTATTTGGGAGACCAGGGCCAGTCAGCACAAGGGGCTGGATCCAGACTTAAGAAGGAGCTTGAACTAAAGAGAGGAAAGTTACTCCTGGGTTAAACCATGTTGATAGCAGGGGAGTCATATTTCCTCTGTTACAAACAGTATTAGAGATGAGAGGTGATATTTCCCGGCCCAAGTCTAAATAACAGTGTGATAGTAAAGCTGGTCACTATCGGTCTGCAGTAAGCAATTCAAAGATATATCCCTGCATGCAAAGAATACAATTACCTTGACCCCCCCTGAAACCAACATGGTTTAGCCCAGGAGAAACTTTCCTCTCTTATTTTCAAGCTCCTTCTTAAGTCTGAATCAGGACCTTATACATTTGCACTAATTTGTTGGGGGGTTTCAGTCCCTTCTCAATCCATTCCACAGAGAACGCATTATAAAATGCTGCAAAAACACATATAAGAATATCAAACATGAATGAAACGCGTTACACTACGCTAAAATGTAAACAATAAAAGAAGAGCAGACACCTGCACCTTAAGAGAACCTAACCGAAGACCTGACTAGAGGCCTTCCTGCAGGAACTCCAAAAATCTAGGCAAGCACAAAGAAAAAGTGTTAATGCCCTTCCGTTCACACCAACCGATATAGGCACGCCAAATTCTGTGATAAATTCTCGCAGACACCGGCTTACGAGCTCTAAGCATGTTTTGGATAACCGCATCTGACAAGCCCCTGGATCTTAGAATTTGGGATTCAAGAACCACGCCGTCAAATTCAGCTGCTGAAGGTTTGAATGAAAGAACGGACCCTGAACAAGAAGGTCTGCGCGAAGAGGAAGTTTCCATCCGGGACCAACCGCTAGACTTAGAATGTCCGCGTACCACGACCTCCCCGGCCAATTGGGAGCCACTAGAATTAGCGCCACTCCGTGCTGCTTTACCTTCTTTAGAAGCCCTGGCAGAATTGCGAAGGGAGGGAAGGCATAAGCCAGCTGACTGTCCCACAGAGCCGACATTGTCTCCACGAACTCCGCCTGAGGATCTCGGGATCTTGACTCAAACCGAGGCACCTTGTGATTGTGCCGGGACGCCATGAGATCTAGGTCTGGTAGACCCCACCTCTTGGCTAACTGGAGAAAGACCTCCGGATGAAGAGACCACCCCCCCGGAAGAAAGGCTTGCCTGCTGAGGAAGTCTGCCTCCATATTGTCGACTCCTGGAATGTGAACTGCCGTGATCACCGGAACATGTCTCATGGCCCATGAGAAAATACGCTCTGTCTCTTGCACCGCCTGGGAACTCTTTATTCCGCCCTGCCTTCTGATGTAGGCCACTGCTGTGGCGTTGTCGGACTGGATTCGAATCGGACGACCCACTTACCACGATTGCACTGCTACTAGAGCTCTGTGGACAGCTCTGAGCTCCAATACATTGATCGACAGTTTGGACTCCCTCAGAGACCAAAGACCCTGGAGACGTAAGTGCAGTGTCACTGCTCCCAAGCCAGAGAGACTGGCATCTGAAGTCAGCAGGATCCAATTGGTCAGCGCAAACGGACGGCCCACTGACAAGTGTTCCTTGCAAAGCCACCAACTCAGGGACACCCTGGTCTCCCTTGTTAGATGGACACTCTGAGCTAGATTTAAGTGGTTGCCATCCCACTGAGACAGAATGTTCCATTGAAACTTCCTGAATCGGAACCTCGCAAAAGGGATTGCCTCGAAGGAGGACACCATCTTCCCTAGAAGCCTCAAACATAAGAGAGCTGATGGAGCTCTTTTTGACAGAAGCAGATGGACCAGCTTCTGGAGAGGAAATTTTCTCCGGAGGAAGGAAAATTCTTTGCAGCCCTGTATCGAATACCAGGCCCAAGAAAATCATGCGCTGTGATGGAATCAAGCTGGACTTTCTGGTGTTGATTAGCCATGAGACTGCAGGAACTGCATGGTCACCTAAAGATGTTGGAGCAACATCTGCTCCGAACTAGCTTTTAGGAGTAAGTCGTCGAGATAAGGAATAATGTTTATTCCCAACAACCTGAGACGACTGATCATTACCCCCATCACCTTTGTGAAGATTCTGGGTGCAGTCGCCAGACCGAAGGGTAATGCCCGAAACTGATAGTGGCGATCCTGGATAGGGAACCTTAGAAAAGCTTGACATTCTTCTGCAATAGGGACGTGTAAATAAGCATCTTGAATGTCTATAGATGCTAAATATTCCTGAGGTTCCATACCGAACGAATGAACTCCATCTTGAATCTGGACACCTGAAGCCTGGAATTCAGGGATTTCAGATTCAGAATGGGATGAAAAGAACAGTCTGGCTTTTTTACCAGAAAAAGATTGGAGTAAAAACCCTCTCCTTTCTGGGACTCGGGAACAGGAACTATCACCTCCTGCCACAGCAATAACTGAATGGACTGAACAAGGGCCAATCTTACCTCCTCTAAACGAGGCAAGCCTGTGGGGAAAAACCTGTGTGGAACTCTGTCCTCGAAAAACTGGAACATAACCCTGTCGGATTAGAGTTAATATCCAAACACTTGTGGTGGAAGCTCTGTCTGCAAATTTCAACAGACGAGCCCCCACTCGCTCCACAGGAACGGACAAAAGACTGTCAAGAACTCTGTTTCTCCGCCTGCTTAGGAGCCTGACATTTGGAAACCCAAGCCTGTCGTTCCTTGAAAGACGATTTAGGCTGTCCCTGCTGTCCTTGTTGACCCCTGGCGTAACTAGACCTGCCCCTAAAAGAGGATCTGAAGGAGCCAAATCTAGAACCAGAGAAGGGGCGGCGTTTAGGCTTAGGAGGATTAACAGGAAGGAGAGTACTTTTTCCACCTGTAGCCTGAGCAATTATTTTATCTGTTCAATTTAAAAGATCAAATACCGCACTCAAAAGTATAAAGAAAGTCCCCCTATCGTTGTAAGAGTTTATTTAATAATATTGAGGGAGTACATATGAGGGGGTGAGACTAGTCAAAATTGTGATAGATTATTATATATATTTTTATTTTGTAATTTGGCCACCTCCTCTGGTGCTACCATTCCCTAATAGATCAACATGTATCAAGAAAAAGGGGGAAAGACAGGGAATATGTGGTGCACTCAAGCTCCCTTTAACAATGGCAATGTATTTATAAAATCTCAAACTTTATTGTATATAAATTAAAACTTAGGTAAATCTATAACCACTGTTAATTATTCAGAATAAATGTTACAACTAATAGAGGGATTTATTGTAAACACATGGGCAGCCGATGCCAGCGAAATATAAAAACGAAAAATTATTTGTGAAATGACAAGACAATGAGTGATTAAAACCAGGAGGGAATCCTAAGGTAGGTGCCAATAATTGCTATAGTAAAGTACAAAATCTGTAATCTAAATGAACCCAGCTGTTAGATGCAGCGCTGTTAGTAATTATGTTGATGATGTAGTGATATTAAGAATTAGATGTAAATTGGGTAATGGCAAGGCATATATCATATAAAGATGTCAAAATTCCCCAAAAAAGTATTCCTGGTCACTATAAATATCTTAACCAGAAGGATGGAATATATAAGGCAAATATGACATATACATTCATATAATGCCAAAGTGAAATCTCTACGTACAAGTCTAAACACTATATTATTATGATAATCATTCGACGATCGGCGGCAATTAGCTGAATGATCCATCTGCGAATATAAAACACAGTTTTAATAAATAGGAACACGTACAGACATTAAACATGAACAAGTTCTGTGTGAAAATATGTAAGTCAGTATGTTTATTAAAGTGTAAAATCAAATGTTAGAAAAGATCACGAAAATACGCACGCGCACTCCTATGCACGCGCATTGTTGCGTAAAAGTGCATTCATGTTTTCCCGCACTTTTCCTCGGTCCTTTGTTCTCATTCCTTGCAAAGATTAATTTTTTTTTAAGTTTACTGGTGATGTTTTATTTCTGTTTCCACAAAGGGGTTAGGATTAGACTCTTAGGAAGGGAGGGCTAGGGTTAGGGCCATAGAAGGGGAGGGTTAGGGTCAGGCTGCGGGGAAGGGAGGGCTAGGGGAAGGGTTGGGGTAGTTTTTAGCCTTACCTTTCGGAGCACCCTATTTGGTGTTCCGGGGATCGATTGTTATAACTCATCGAGGCATACGCAATCGATATTGGGAGAGAACGGCCCTATTTTAATTCTTAGCGGGGACCCACACCCCTCCAAAAGGCAGGTCATTCTGTCAAGACATCTGATTATCCAGGTATATCTAAAACTCAAAAGATTTTGCCTCGTTCTTTTTGGTGGTTGTCTGTAAACCAAGATATTTATACATTTGTCTTTTCTTGTGATGTCTGCTAATTTTTTTTAAAGATTTCTAAAGATGTCAATGCAGGCATACTGTTACCCTTGTCTGTTGCCAGGAAACCTTGGACCCATATTTCTATAGATTTTATTGTTGATCTTCCTCTATTATCTTGATTTAACACTGTATAGGTTGTTATTGATTGCTTTAGCAAAATGGCTCACTTCATTACTTTTTCCAAGTTACCGTGTGCCAAGGAGTTGGCAACACTGTTTATCCAACACATATTCCATCTACATTGTTTACTATCTGATATTGTTTTAGATCAGGATACCCAATTCATTGCTCGATTCTAGAGAACACCTTGTTAAATATCATTATCCATCCTAGCATCCTCAATCAAATTGTCAGACTTAAAAGCTCAACCAATGTCTGGAGCAGTAGCTCCATTGTTACATTTCCAAATTTCATAACAATTGGTAATCTGATAGCATCATTTAAGGCCTGGACATTGCTGTTCTTTACTGTGTATTTATATATTTGCTGTCTACCGTGAAACCCTTCACAGCTTCAAAGTACCAGGAGCTGAGGAGACTGTGTTTAGACTGAGCAATAATCATTTGATGACATTTCCATTGTGAATGTTTTTTACTCTGTGAGTATATTACCTTCTGTAAATAAAACATAATTGACCTGCACTATCAGGATACCTCTTCTCCTTTCCTCCTCACCCCCTTTACTGTGACCTGTGATACCGACCTTCGAGATCGAGACTTGGGATACAGACCAGACAGATGGGAAGTGACAACGGGAGTGAGGCTGCAGGCGAGACACACACATATTGAAGATCACAAGGACATGTGGATATTTTTCTTAGTTTCTCTGGAAGTTCAGCACTTCTATATCTAAGGACGGAGACTTGCCATATAATAGACTGTGAGCCCTTCAATATACTTTGTTTTTCTCTTGTTATAAACCTAGTGCTATTGCCACTGTGTTATATGTTTAATACCATTTAAGAGTCTGTTAATAAATAAATAAATAAATAAATTAGTCTGAATTTTTGCCATGGACCTAAAGCTACCCTAACTTCAACCAGCCTAAGCGAGGGAAAATACGCTCGCACAGGAAAGTATCACCGCCAACCCCTCCCTTTCTCATTAAACTACCTCCCCCCCACCCACCTACACTAACCTGAACGTAGGGACGCTGGGAGACGTCCCCTTCAGGTTCCCTACGGCGCTGCTACGGATCTGCCCGGCACATGCGCAGATCGGCTGAAAAGCCGATCTTACGCTTACACCCGTTGTCCTAGCGACGGCGGGCGTAGTTCAGGATCAGGCCCTTACTTACTAACTGATTGTTGTCATAGCTGCTTGCACCCACAATAAACTAACAGTAAAGAGCCAACAATGTATCTTATTTATATTTCATCCCTTGCCAAATAAACTGGGTACATATACATCGAGGTGGTTATTGTGCAGAATCCTGCCAGTGTGTGCCGTCCAAAGATGCTGTGGAAGCATGTGAAACAACATCTGATTGCTTGAATGGATTTTTGATACTGGCTAATTTTCCCGATGTCAGCAGTTCTTCAAGCAATTCTTCTAACACTTTATGCTTTAGGTCTAGAATGTTGGCGTGCATATTTAATCTTGGGAATATGGGAGAGGAAAGATACAGATCTACTGGTAAATTAAATGTAGTGTATATGGCAGCCTCATGAGGCTAATCTGGAGTATAATAGCTTTAAATCATCCAATCATTTTAAAACCAGCCAGTTGTGTACCCACGTTCACTGTCTGCTTAATTAAATCATTTTCATTACAGGTATTTATTACTTGTGTTACCTATTTTAACAATCACTTCATTTCATACATCACAATATGTTTCTTTCTTTATCAACAGAACTACAGCGAGACGGAAGCATCGAGACCCTAAGTAACAGTTCTGGATCTACCAGCGGTAGCATTCCACGCAACTTTGATGGCTATAGAACAACTCTACCAAGCAATGAAACTCAACCTCTCAGTCTCTATCCCTCAGGACTTCTATAAAAAAATGATTTTCAGTTTAACTACTCCCTAAGAAAGGCACATGTCATAAGAGGATTCATTCCTTTTTTCTGGACATCACTGCTTTAACGTAAAAATTAGCTTGAAACAGTAGTAATATAATGACAATCGTAATGTGTTTTCTACCTGTATATGTTTCCAGCAGCAGCAGCAGCATGACATACACTGGCAGTCCTGGCATATGTATTTATTTGGAGATATAGCTAAATGGAAAATGCACATTTGTGTTGTATGACATTACTGTAATTGAATAGTAATTATTTCTATGTGTAGAATAGGTTTACTAAAACTATGCTGATGACTATGCTTATAATTCCCGAATAGATGTGTACAATATAGCCATAACAATTTTATTAGTCATTTGAATCTAACATAGGTGGGCATTTTTGTGTAATATTAGAAGATAGGTCGAACCTTTACCTGCACAGTTATATTATACTATATTTGAGGATTTGGTTCCAACTCACAGTTTTTTTCTTATATCCGACACATGCTTTCTTTAGTATTGTGATGTGCATTTGTGCTTCATATTTTAATTTATTCATCTAAGTAAAGCAGGGTACACACTGGAGCTTTTTCAAAAAATAATCTTTCCAATCACACGGTCAAAAGACTGTTTCACCAGATATCTTACCAGTGTGTACGGTGCAAAGGTGCTCAAAAAGCTTTTGAAACCGTTTGTGATCTTTTGATTTGATCTTTTGGAGCTCCTAATATGACAGATCAAAAATGGAAAGTTATCCTTTGCTTTTTGCAAGTGTGTATTAGGAGATCTTTAGACAGCACGCACTGGTAAGATATCTGGTGAAACAGTCTTTTGATTGTGTGATTGGAAAGATTATCTGCTAAAAAAATAAAGCCCAGTGTGTTTCCTGCTTAGGAGAAGGATAGCACAAAAAGCCTGGTTGCAGGTCTGGTAAGTTTTTTACGGTCTGTTTATATGCATAGAGAAAGAGAGACAAAATATGAATATTTTTTTTTTATTTAACAGAGATACGAATCCCACCATCCTGCATCATGCATAGGGACAGCATGGATATGGCTTTGATATGTAGAGAAGACATTAGCTCTTCTCTTTATTTAATCGTTGTAACCCCATAGAGTCTCATTATCCCTGGGGTCTCAGGCAATGTGCTTCCATGCAGAATTTTTTTTGTCCTGCATATTTACAGAGGCTGTAATGGTTTTTGCAGCAGGAAGCAAAAAACACCAGCAAAGATCCTATGGAAGATAAGCATACATAACAACCAAAAGTACATAGAGAGGTGTCCTTACTCCTATTCTGCAATAGGTTTGAGCCAATCAGGAATGCATATTAAGGTATATATCGCAGGATATGCTCAACCATTTTGAATCAGGACACATCAGCAGGTCATGATCATCACAATCACAGTTGACCATGGCTACTATTTACTGTGGTACACTGGTTGCCAGTGTCAACTTGACCCTTTAAAAACAAAAGCTTTTATTATCTTGATCTATCCAGTAATTATGTCAGTGGTTTTAAGGACTAAGTCCTACACAGTAGCCCAGTTGAATTACCTTTGAAGAACACATTTAATAATGGCTGGTGCAAAATATAATTTCATCAAAATAGGAAATGTAATTAAGAGCATTCCTTGGCAATATATACATCATATAGAAAATAAGTGTTAATACATCCTTACTATTTAAGCGTATATTATCCCTTTAAGTTTATTTTACACATTTCACACAATTTTTTATTCCTGCATGGTGTTTGTGTTTCATCAATAGCTATATAGAAAATTGTGTGTATTACTATAAATCTAGCACATAGTATTATTCAAATCTTTTACCTGCTTAAAGTGCATTCTCAATAAATGCATCTATCGAAGATAATCCACTACTATCCACAATAATGTATAGATGTCAGTGTTACATTGGCTGCTTTGCAGACTTTAATATAAAAATGTCCAAAGCAGCTTTGTATTTTGATTTTGTTGACAAGAATTGTTCTAAAAATGTTGCGTGAGGTGACAAAAACCATGTAAGAGATAAAAAATGTGACTTTAATAGTTCTTGTAGAAACAATATTACTGTTTTTGAAATATGCCAGACCAAGGTAGACTTGTTTGAAAGAATAAGGCATCTATTGATTGACTATAAAACGCACATGGCAGCTTTGATCAGTAAGTTCCTGAGAAGCCATCATGGCAGCGTGACTGATGACCAGAATTCCGATTCATTCAGCATACAGGAGTTAGTTGAGAGGAGGAAGCACTGGACTTTTCCCAGTATAACATTTACTTTCCTGAGCCAAACATCAAGTCACTGCAACCAGGCAAACTTTTCTAATGTATTTTATGTTTCTTTAATGAACTGTTAACAACTGAGTAGCCTTGTTCTTGTTATAAATATAAAAACTATTTTACCATGGTCATATGAATTATGCGCAATCTTGAAATTACACATTTTGCATTGTTTAATTGAGCTTTTAAATGTGAAAATGAAATAAACAGGAATTTTAAGATTATGTAGACATTATTTCATATTATTTATGTGTACATTGACTGGACCAGGGGTTTTCCTCACCTAATATGTTAAAAACTGATACAACAAAATCAAGGGGACAGATGGATGGTGCATCTAACTCTGATAACAGTGCTTTGTAAGTTTTGTTAATTTGGTTATTCAATAAGACTGTTTAAGGAAGAGAAAGAAGTGGGAGCAAAAGTTTATGTATGTGTATAATATATATATATATATATACTTTTCCAATGCTCGGTGGCACTCAAATAGTTGTCAGTAAATAATAAATTGCTTGGTTGTCCTGCCAAAACAGATCTTCCCCGCTATATCCACAACATACACAGTCAGCGGCACTCTAGGAACTCTATAGAGGCTGCTATACTGTGACTTTGGAATGCTGCTGACTGTATATGTTTTGATTGGCTAGGTTTCTTATTTCATACCATATTGTATGCTGCAGAGTCATGTGAATTTTCCTTTTAGCACACTTAAAGTTTCCATGAAAGCTTCCCAAAACACCCAAAAAGTTGTACCCTTCTCTTCTCCTTTTCCATGAGGGTTTCTAACCAGTCCACTTTAAAAACAAACGAACAGGCCTAGAGACAGTGAAACGTATCAGCTTCAGAGCTCTGACACTTGACACATGAGTTGTAGAAAGACCTGACAGGAGTTACCAATGTAACCAAGTCGGCATTATGAAATAACTTAAAAACATTTCCTATTACAGTATTGACTAGAAGGTAGAACTTTATGTGAGTAGTTAAGAGGATAAAACGTTTTTTTTAAGTTAGAGTTGGAAAATGTTGCAACCATTGAGATATACCAGAGCACAACGTGTTATGATCAGTAATATCTCTAAGCGTATAGTAATGCCTAAAACTGGCCATATATTAGAGTGATTATTGGCCTGATCATCCAGTTAATGGGTTATCAGGCCAATAATTGCTGTAGTTAGTTGGCAAGATAAACGTTCTGGTACCATCATTTGGTCTTTCGACATATTTATTTCAAATCACGTCCAATATTTTAAAGGATCCAATCGGCTAACTAAACAGCTCCCTATTCTGTCACGATTATAGGTCCCAGCAGGAGAGGTGTATGGTATTGATAACGGGACCTTTCCCTGGGGCCACGTCCTGCTGGGATCTGTAACCATCCCAGTGTATGGCCAGCTTTGCTGGAGGGGAGGATTTTAACAACGAAACCAGTGGGTTGCTTAGGTCCATATTAGACAGGCTTCTGGGCACACTTCTGGGTATGCCACCAAAAAAGATATTTATCCTTTGCTTATGCAGAAGTGTAGGGCCTCTCGCCTGTGCTATCTATTAGATCTCCCACCAACAACAGGCCACTTTTCCTCCAACTCATGAAGGGGTAGTTTGATGTGCCATTTTGAAAGCTGGGTCTGCCCTTGAATGGAAGGGATGCCGTATTATGTGCGTAGAGTGTGTGTTTAGGTCTGTGTATGTGGCAGAGTTTGTGTCACCTATAATAATAGATTGTCCATAGGTTTCTGTGTAATCACATGGTCATGTCAGTGGAGAAAATGTATACAATTTTTTAGGTTACTGCACCCCACACTGTGTCAATGAGTAAAATGAGTTGAGGCATTGTATGTCTTTAATTCTGAATAACAGTGGCAAGACTTACCTGGTAAATTAATCTAGGAAAGGATATCCTCCTGATTCAGATAGGATAGGTTTCTAGGGAGTTGAATTCCCAAATATGTGATACAATCACATGTCCAGATTAGTGGAAACTGAACATCCCAACTCAAATGCCACACTTCCCTCTTCCCTCCTCAAATAAAGATGCTCCAATTTTGCCATCTTACTTTGCAATCCCAACACACTGCACAGTGGAGTTAGGCACTAGAGATAACAGGCGGTGAGAGGCATAATGAGAACAGTATGAAGGGGATTCTGTAAGGAAAAGGGAAGATAGGTTACTACAGAGAAAATTGAGAAAAGCTAGCTCGAGAAAATATAGAGAGATGGGGAAGAGGGGATAAAGAGAATGGGGGGATTGTAGAAAAAATAGAGGGTGAAGCAGATAATGGTGG